>OX463758.1:28709569-29240881 GCA_949824845.1 Rhingia rostrata
AACTAGATGTCTTTAGCTTCAATATAGGGGGTATATCATTAAAATCGGAGCATGAATTAGTCTCAATATGACGTCATGAAACGCTAAAAGCAAACATTTCCTTAAAATGTACCTAAAACACCTATAAAAAAATTATAAAAATTCAGAAATAGCTTTTATTTTCTATTTTTAATATGCTCTACAATTCTGCATACCAAAAAAAATTTTTTAAAAATTTCGGTTTTTTTAGTCAAAAAAATGACAAGGGGTACCCCTTATACTTTTTTTGACTCAAAAAATCGATGTTTTTTAAAATTTTTTTTTGGTATGCACAATTGAAGAGCATATTAAAAATAGTAGAAAAAAACACTTTCTGAATTTTTAAACATATTTTTTAGGTGTTTTAGGAGAAAAAAACGGGTAAGTGTTTGATTTTTGCAGTTCATGTCATCAAACTGCCATAAATGCCCTGTAATTTGTACATTTTATGGTTTGTTACATAACTAGATGTCTTTAGCTTCAATATAGGGGGTATATCATTAAAATCGGAGCATGAATTAGTCTCAATATGACGTCATGAAACGCTAAAAGCAAACATTTCCTTAAAATGTACCTAAAACACCTAGTAAAAAATTATAAAAATTCAGAAATAGCTTTTATTTTCTATTTTTAATATGCTCTACAATTCTGCATACCAAAAAATTTTTTTTAAAAAATGTCGGTTGTTTGAGTCAAAAAAATGACAAGGGGTACCCCTTATACTTTTTTTGACTCAAAAAATCGATGTTTTTTAAAATTTTTTTTGGTATGCACAATTGAAGAGCATATTAAAAATAGTAGAAAAAAAACACTTTCTGAATTTTTAAACATATTTTTTAGGTGTCTTAGGAGAAAAAAACGGGTAAGTGTTTGATTTTTTGCAGTTCATGTCATCAAACTGCCATAAATGCCCTGTAATTTGTACATTTTATGGTTTGTTACATAACTAGATGTCTTTAGCTTCAATATAGGGGGTATATCATTAAAATCGGAGCATGAATTAGTCTCAATATGACGTCATGAAACGCTAAAAGCAAACATTTCCTTAAAATGTACCTAAAACACCTATAAAAAAATTATAAAAATTCAGAAATAGCTTTTATTTTCTATTTTTAATATGCTCTACAATTCTGCATACCAAAAAAAATTTTTTAAAAATTTCGGTTTTTTTAGTCAAAAAAATGACAAGGGGTACCCCTTATACTTTTTTTGACTCAAAAAATCGATGTTTTTTAAAATTTTTTTTTTGGTATGCACAATTGAAGAGCATATTAAAAATAGTAGAAAAAAACACTTTCTGAATTTTTAAACATATTTTTTAGGTGTTTTAGGAGAAAAAAACGGGTAAGTGTTTGATTTTTGCAGTTCATGTCATCAAACTGCCATAAATGCCCTGTAATTTGTACATTTTATGGTTTGTTACATAACTAGATGTCTTTAGCTTCAATATAGGGGGTATATCATTAAAATCAGAGCATGAATTAGTCTCAATATGACGTCATGAAACGCTAAAAGGCAAACATTTCCTTAAAATGTACCTAAAACACCTATAAAAAAATTATAAAAATTCAGAAATAGCTTTTATTTTCTATTTTTAATATGCTCTACAATTCTGCATACCAAAAAATTTTTTTTTAAAAAATGTCGGTTGTTTGAGTCAAAAAAATGACAAGGGGTACCCCTTATACTTTTTTTTGACTCAAAAAATCGATGTTTTTTAAAATTTTTTTTTGGTATGCACAATTGAAGAGCATATTAAAAATAGTAGAAAAAAACACTTTCTGAATTTTTAAACATATTTTTTAGGTGTTTTAAGAGAAAAAAACGGGTAAGTGTTTGATTTTTGCAGTTCATGTCATCAAACTGCCATAAATGCCCTGTAATTTGTACATTTTATGGTTTGTTACATAACTAGATGTCTTTAGCTTCAATATAGGGGGTATATCATTAAAATCGGAGCATGAATTAGTCTCAATATGACGTCATGAAACGCTAAAAGCAAACATTTCCTTAAAATGTACCTAAAACACCTATAAAAAAATTATAAAAATTCAGAAATAGCTTTTATTTTCTATTTTTAATATGCTCTATAATTCTGCATACCAAAAAAAATTTTTAAAAAATGTCGGTTTTTTGAGTCAAAAAAATGACAAGGTGGTACCCCTTATACTTTTTTTGACTCAAAAAATCGATGTTTTTTAAAATTTTTTTTTAGTATGCACAATTGAAGAGCATATTAAAATAGTAATAGTAGAAAAAACACTTTCTGAATTTTTAAACATATTTTTTAGGTGTTTTAGGAGAAAAAAACGGGTAAGTGTTTGATTTTTGCAGTTCATGTCATCAAACTGCCATAAATGCCCTGTAATTTGTACATTTTATGGTTTGTTACATAACTAGATGTCTTTAGCTTCAATATAGGGGGTATATCATTAAAATCGGAGCATGAATTAGTCTCAATATGACGTCATGAAACGCTAAAAGCAAACATTTCCTTAAAATGTACCTAAAACACCTATAAAAAAATTATAAAAATTCAGAAATAGCTTTTATTTTCTATTTTTAATATGCTCTACAATTCTGCATACCAAAAAAAATTTTTAAAAATTTCGGTTTTTTTAGTCAAAAAAATGACAAGGGGTACCCCTTATACTTTTTTTGACTCAAAAAATCGATGTTTTTTAAAATTTTTTTTTGGTATGCACAATTGAAGAGCATATTAAAAATAGTAGAAAAAAAACACTTTCTGAATTTTTAAACATATTTTTTAGGTGTTTTAGGAGAAAAAAACGGGTAAGTGTTTGATTTTTGCAGTTCATGTCATCAAACTGCCATAAATGCCCTGTAATTTGTACATTTTATGGTTTGTTACATAACTAGATGTCTTTAGCTTCAATATAGGGGGTATATCATTAAAATCGGAGCATTAATTAGTCTCAATATGACGTCATGAAACGCTAAAAGCAAACATTTCCTTAAAATGTACCTAAAACACCTATAAAAAAATTATAAAAATTCAGAAATAGCTTTTATTTTCTATTTTTAATATGCTCTACAATTCTGCATACCAAAAAAAATTTTTAAAAAATGTCGGTTTTTTGAGTCAAAAAAATGACAAGGGGTACCCCTTATACTTTTTTTGACTCAAAAAATCGATGTTTTTTAAAATTTTTTTTTGGTATGCACAATTGAAGAGCATATTAAAAATAGTAGAAAAAAACACTTTCTGAATTTTTAAACATATTTTTTAGGTGTTTTAGGAGAAAAAAACGGGTAAGTGTTTGATTTTTGCAGTTCATGTCATCAAACTGCCATAAATGCCCTGTAATTTGTACATTTTATGGTTTGTTACATAACAAGATGTCTTTAGCTTCAATATAGGGGGTATATCATTAAAATCGGAGCATGAATTAGTCTCAATATGACGTCATGAAACGCTTAAATCAAACATTTCCCTAAAATGCACCTAAAACACCTATAAACAAATTATAAAAATTCAAAATAGCTTTTATTTTCTATTTTTAATATGCTCTACAATTCTGCATACCAAAAAAAATTTTAAAAAATGTCGGTTTTTTGAGTCAAAAAAATGACAAGGGGTACCCCTTATACTTTTTTTGACTCAAAAAATCGATGTGTTTTAAATTTTTTTTTGGTATGCACAATTGAAGAGCATATTAAAAATAGTAGAAAAAAACACTTTCTGAATTTTTAAACATATTTTTTAGGTGTTTTAGGAGAAAAAAACGGGTAAGTGTTTGATTTTTGCAGTTCATGTCATCAAACTGCCATAAATGCCCTGTAATTTGTACATTTTATGGTTTGTTACATAACTAGATGTCTTTAGCTTCAATATAGGGGGTATATCATTAAAATCGGAGCATGAATTAGTCTCAATATGACGTCATGAAACGCTAAAAGCAAACATTTCCTTAAAATGTACCTAAAACGCCTATAAAAAAATTATAAAAATTCAGAAATAGCTTTTATTTTCTATTTTTAATATGCTCTACAATTCTGCATACCAAAAAAAATTTTTAAAAAATTTCGGTTTTTTGAGTCAAAAAAATGACAAGGGGTACCCCTTATACTTTTTTTGACTCAAAAAATCGATGTTTTTTAAAATTTTTTTTTGGTATGCACAATTGAAGAGCATATTAAAAATAGTAGAAAAAAACACTTTCTGAATTTTTAAACATATTTTTTAGGTGTTTTAGGAGAAAAAAACGGGTAAGTGTTTGATTTTTGCAGTTCATGTCATCAAACTGCCATAAATGCCCTATAATTTGTACATTTTATGGTTTGTTACATAACTAGATGTCTTTAGCTTCAATATAGGGGGTATATGATTAAAATCGGAGCATGAATTAGTCTCAATATGACGTCATGAAACGCTAAAAGCAAACATTTCCTTAAAATGTACCTAAAACACCTATAAAAAAAATTATAAAAATTCAGAAATAGCTTTTATTTTCTATTTTTAATATGCTCTACAATTCTGCATACCAAAAATTTTTTTTTAAAAATGGCGGTTTTTTGAGTCAAAAAAATGACAAGGGGTACCCCTTATACTTTTTTTGACTCAAAAAATCGATGTTTTTTAAAAATTTTTTTTGGTATGCACAATTGAAGAGCATATTAAAAAAAGTAGAAAAAAACATTTTCTGAATTTTTAAACATATTTTTTAGGTGTTTTAGGAGAAAAAAACGGGTAAGTGTTTGATTTTTGCAGTTCATGTCATCAAACTGCCATAAATGCCCTGTAATTTGTACATTTTATGGTTTGTTACATAACTAGATGTCTTTAGCTTCAATATAGGGGGTATATCATTAAAATCGGAGCATGAATTAGTCTCAATATGACGTCATGAAACGCTAAAAGCAAACATTTCCTTAAAATGTACCTAAAACACCTATAAAAAAATTATAAAAATTCAGAAATAGCTTTTATTTTCTATTTTTAATATGCTCTACAATTCTGCATACCAAAAATTTTTTTTTTAAAATGGCGGTTTTTTGAGTCAAAAAAATGACAAGGGGTACACCTTATACTTTTTTTGACTCAAAAAATCGATGTTTTTTAAAATTTTTTTTTGGTATGCACAATTGAAGAGCATATTAAAAAAAGTAGAAAAAAACATTTTCTGAATTTTTAAACATATTTTTTAGGTGTTTTAGGAGAAAAAAACGGGTAAGTGTTTGATTTTTGCAGTTCATGTCATCAAACTGCCATAAATGCCCTGTAATTTGTACATTTTATGGTTTGTTACATAACTAGATGTCTTTAGCTTCAATATAGGGGATATAACATTAAAATCGGAGCATGAATTAGTCTCAATATGACGTCATGAAACGCTAAAAGCAAACATTTCCTTAAAATGTACCTAAAACACCTATAAAAAAATTATAAAAATTCAGAAATAGCTTTTATTTTCTATTTTTAATATGCTCTACAATTCTGCATACCAAAAAATTTTTTTTAAAAATTTCGGTTTTTTGAGTCAAAAAAATGACAAGGGGTACCCCTTATACTTTTTTTGACTCAAAAAATCGATGTTTTTTTAAATTTTTTTTTGGTATGCACAATTGAAGAGCATATTAAAAATAGTAGAAAAAAACACTTTCTGAATTTTTAAACATATTTTTTAGGTGTTTTAGGAGAAAAAAACGGGTAAGTGTTTGATTTTTGCAGTTCATGTCATCAAACTGCCATAAATGCCCTGTAATTTGTACATTTTATGGTTTGTTACATAACTAGATGTCTTTAGCTTCAATATAGGGGGTGTATCATTAAAATCGGAGCATGAATTAGTCTCAATATGACGTCATGAAACGCTAAAATCAAACATTTCCCTAAAATGCACCTAAAACACCTATAAAAAAATTATAAAAATTCAGAAATAGCTTTTATTTTCTATTTTTAATATGCTCTACAATTCTGCATACCAAAAAAATTTTTTAAAAAATGTCGGTTTTTTGAGTCAAAAAAATGACAAGGGGTACCCCTTATACTTTTTTTGACTCAAAAAATCGATGTTTTTTAAAATTTTTTTTTGGTATGCACAATTGAAGAGCATATTAAAAATAGTAGAAAAAAACACTTTCTGAATTTTTAAACATATTTTTTAAGTGTTTTAGGAGAAAAAAACGGGTAAGTGTTTGATTTTTGCAGGTCATGTCATCAAACTGCCATAAATGCCCTGTAATTTGTACATTTTATGGTTTGTTACATAACTAGATGTCTTTAGCTTCAATATAGGGGGTATATCATTAAAATCGGAGCATGAATTAGTCTCAATATGACGTCATGAAACGCTAAAAGCAAACATTTCCTTAAAATGTACCTAAAACACCTATAAAAAAATTATAAAAATTCAGAAATAGCTTTTATTTTCTATTTTGAATATGCTCTACAATTCTGCATACCAAAAAAAAATTTTTAAAAATTTCGGTTTTTTGAGTCAAAAAAATGACAAGGGGTACCCCTTATACTTTTTTTGACTCAAAAAATCGATGTTTTTTAAAATTTTTTTTTGGTATGCACAATTGAAGAGCATATTAAAAATAGTAGAAAAAAACACTTTCTGAATTTTTAAACATATTTTTTAGGTGTTTTAGGAGAAAAAAACGGGTAAGTGTTTGATTTTTGCAGTTCATGTCATCAAACTGCCATAAATGCCCTGTAATTTGTACATTTTATGGTTTGTTACATAATTAGATGTCTTTAGCTTCAATATAGGGGGTATATCATTAAAATCGGAGCATGAATTAGTCTCAATATGACGTCATGAAACGCTAAAATCAAACATTTCCCTAAAATGCACCTAAAACACCTATAAAAAAATTATAAAAATTCAGAAATAGCTTTTATTTTCTATTTTTAATATGCTCTACAATTCTGCATACCAAAAAAATTTTTTAAAAAATGTCGGTTTTTTGAGTCAAAAAAATGACAAGGGGTACCCCTTATACTTTTTTTGACTCAAAAAATCGATGTTTTTTAAAATTTTTTTTGGTATGCACAATTGAAGAGCATATTAAAAATAGTAGAAAAAAACACTTTCTGAATTTTTAAACATATTTTTTAGGTGTTTTAGGAGAAAAAAACGGGTAAGTGTTTGATTTTTGCAGTTCATGTCATCAAACTGCCATAAATGCCCTGTAATTTGTACATTTTATGGTTTGTTACATAACTAGATGTCTTTAGCTTCAATATAGGGGGTATATCATTAAAATCGGAGCATGAATTAGTCTCAATATGACGTCATGAAACGCTAAAAGCAAACATTTCCTTCAAATGTACCTAAAACACCTATAAAAAAATTATAAAAATTCAGAAATAGCTTTTATTTTCTATTTTTAATATGCTCTATAATTCTGCATACCAAAAAAAATTTTTTTTAAATGTCGGTTTTTTGAGTCAAAAAAATGACAATGACCCCTTATACTTTTTTTGACTCAAAAAATCGATGTTTTTTAAAATTTTTTTTTTGGTATGCACAATTGAAGAGCATATTAAAAATAGTAGAAAAAAACACTTTCTGAATTTTTAAACATATTTTTTAGGTGTTTTAGGAGAAAAAAACGGGTAAGTGTTTGATTTTTGCAGTTCATGTCATCAAACTGCCATAAATGCCCTGTAATTTGTACATTTTATGGTTTGTTACATAACTAGATGTCTTTAGCTTCAATATAGGGGTAATATCATTAAAATCGGAGCATGAATTAGTCTCAATATGACGTCATGAAACGCTAAAATCAAACATTTCCCTAAAATGCACCTAAAACACCTATAAAAAAATTATAAAAATTCAGAAATAGCTTTTATTTTCTATTTTTAATATGCTCTACAATTCTGCATACCAAAAAAAATTTTTAAAAAATGTCGGTTTCTTGAGTCAAAAAAATGACAAGTGGTACCCCTTATACTTTTTTTGACTCAAAAAATCGATATTTTTTAAAATTTTTTTTTGGTATGCACAATATTAAAAATAGTAGAAAAAAACACTTTCTGAATTTTTTAACATATTTTTTAGGTGTTTTAGGAGAAAAAAAACGGGTAAGTGTTTGATTTTTGCAGTTCATGTCATCAAACTGCCATAAATGCCCTGTAATTTGTACATTTTATGGTTTGTTACATAACTAGATGTCTTTAGCTTCAATATAGGGGGTATATCATTAAAATCGGAGCATGAATTAGTCTCAATATGACGTCATGAAACGCTAAAAGCAAACATTTCCTTCAAATGTACCTAAAACACCTATAAAAAAATTATAAAAATTCAGAAATAGCTTTTATTTTCTATTTTTAATATGCTCTACAATTCTGCATACCAAAAAAATTTTTTAAAAAATGTCGGTTTTTTGAGTCAAAAAAATGACAAGGGGTACCCCTTATACTTTTTTTGACTCAAAAAATCGATGTTTTTTAAAAATTGTTTTTGGTATGCACAATTGAAGAGCATATTAAAAATAGTAGAAAAAAACACTTTCTGAATTTTTAAACATATTTTTTAGGTGTTTTAGGAGAAAAAAACGGGTAAGTGTTTGATTTTTGCAGTTCATGTCATCAAACTGCCATAAATGCCCTGTAATTTGTACATTTTATAGTTTGTTACATAACTAGATTTCTTTAGCTTCAATATAGGGGGTATATCATTAAAATCGGAGCATGAATTAGTCTCAATATGACGTGTTTTTAGGAGAAAAAAACGGGTAAGTGTTTGATTTTTGCAGTTCATGTCATCAAACTGCCATAAATGCCCTGTAATTTGTACATTTTATAGTTTGTTACATAACTAGATGTCTTAAGCTTCAATATAGGGGGTATATCATTAAAAGCGGAGCATGAATTAGTCTCAATATGACGTCATGAAACGCTAAAATCAAACATTTCTTTAAAATGTACCTAAAACACCTATAAAAAATTTATAAAAATTCAGAAATAGCTTTTATTTTCTATTTTTAATATGCTCTACAATTCTGCATACCAAAAAAATTTTTTAAAAAATGTCGGTTTTTTGAGTCAAAAAAATGACAAGGGGTACCCCTTATACTTTTTTTGACTCAAAAAATCGATGTTTTTTAAAATTTTTTTTGGTATGCACAATTGAAGAGCATATTAAAAAAAGTAGAAAAAAACATTTTCTGAATTTTTAAACATATTTTTTAGGTGTTTTAGGAAAAAAAAACGGGTAAGTGTTTGATTTTTGCAGTTCATGTCATCAAACTGCCATAAATGCCCTGTAATTTGTACATTTTATGGTTTGTTACATAACTAGATGTCTTTAGCTTCAATATAGGGGGTATATCATTAAAATCGGAGCATGAATTAGTCTCAATATGACGTCATGAAACGCTAAAAGCAAACATTTCCTTAAAATGTACCTACAACACCCATAAAAAAATTATAAAAATTCAGAAATAGCTTTTATTTTCTATTTTTAATATGCTCTACAATTCTGCATACCAAAAAAAATTTTTTAAAAATTTCGGTTTTTTGAGTCAAAAAAATGACAAGGGGTACCCCTTATACTTTTTTTGACTCCAAAAATCGATGTTTTTTAAAATTTTTTTTTGGTATGCACAATTGAAGAGCATATTAAAAAAAGTAGAAAAAAACATTTTCTGAATTTTTAAACATATTTTTTAGGTGTTTTAGGAAAAAAAAACGGGTAAGTGTTTGATTTTTGCAGTTCATGTCATCAAACTGCCATAAATGCCCTGTAATTTGTACATTTTATGGTTTGTTACATTACTAGATGTCTTTAGCTTCAATATAGGGGGTATATCATTAAAATCGGAGCATGAATTAGTCTCAATATGACGTCATGAAACGCTAAAAGCAAACATTTCCTTAAAATGTACCTAAAACACCTATAAAAAAATTATAAAAATTCAAAAATAGCTTTTATTTTCTATTTTTAATATGCTCTACAATTCTGCATACCAAAAAAATTTTTTAAAAAATGTCGGTTTTTTGAGTCAAAAAAATGACAAGGGGTACCCCTTATACTTTTTTTGACTCAAAAAATCAATGTTTTTTAAAAATTTTTTTTGGTATGCACAATTGAAGAGCATATTAAAAAAAGTAAAAAAAAACACTTTCTGAATTTTTAAACATATTTTTTAGGTGTTTTAGGAGAAAAAACGGGTAAGTGTTTGATTTTTGCAGTTCATGTCATCAAACTGCCATAAATGCCCTGTAATTTGTACATTTTATGGTTTGTTACATAACTAGATGTCTTTAGCTTCAATATAGGGGGTATATCATTAAAATCGGAACATGAATTAGTCTCAATATGATGTCATGAAACGCTAAAATCAAACATATCTTTAAAATGTACCTAAAACACCTATAAAAAAAATTATAAAAATTCAGAAATAGCTTTTATTTTCTATTTTTAATATGCTCTACAATTCTGCATACCAAAAAAAATTTAAAAAATGTCGGTTTTTTGAGTCAAAAAAATGACAAGGGCCCTTATACATTTTTTGACTCAAAAAATCGATGTTTTTTAAAAAATTTTTTTGGTATGCACAATTGAAGAGCATATTAAAAAAAAGTAGAAAAAAACACTTTCTAAATTTTTAAACATATTTTTTAGGTGTTTTAGGAGAAAAAACGGGTAAGTGTTTGATTTTTGCAGTTCATGTCATCAAACTGCCATAAATGCACTGTAATTTGTACATTTTATGGTTTGTTACATAACTAGATGTCTTTAGCTTCAATATAGGGGGTATATCATTAAAATCGGAGCATGAATTAGTCTCAATATGACGTCATGAAACGCTAAAATCAAACATTTCCTTTAAATGTACCTAAAACACCTACAGTACAGAAAGTAGAAAAAAATTGCAAAAGCGCGCTATCAAGGAAATAGAGAGTTGTCGCTCTAGGGATGATATTTGCAACGTCAAAACCAGGGATACAAGGCTTGAAGAGAAATCTGTCGTGATGAATAGGGATGTAGATGTGGAAGAACAACTTCTGCAGACTGGTTAACGGCTATTACGAACAATCTCACGCTAAAAGGTAGAACGAACCATTTAATATTGGCATCGATAGTAAAAATTACAATCCAACCGACCTAAGTGATGTGAGGATAGCAATATCTAAACTTAAGATCAACAAGGCTGCCGGAAACGACGTCCTTACCGCCGAGCTGTATAAATCCGGTGGAGACGATTTGTTACATACCATTCACCAGATGATACGGCAACATTTTCAGCATGACTTGCACGATCCACACCACAACACCAGCTTCAGAGGCTTAAGTATCTTTTACATCGCCTCTAATACAAGATCCTATCTGCCGTGATATATGAACGCCTGAAACCGCTTACTAATAACATAATCGACACTATCAGTGTGGTTTTAGACCAGGAAAGTCCACAACCGTTCAAATCTTCACACTTCGGCAGATTCTGGAAAAAACTGAAGAAGTCCTAATCGATACCCATCACCTAATCATCGATTTTAAAGCCGCATACGACAGAATTTATAGAGACGAACTTTACAGAGCCATGTCTAGTTTTGGTATACCGCCCAAACGCGTTCATTTGTGTAGGATGACGATGGAGAATTCTCATTGCCCCATCAGGTTCGGAAACGACCTCACCGACACATTCGATACAAAAAAAAGGATTTAGGCAAGGTGATGCGCTGTCATGTGACTTCTGCAATCTGATTCTTGAGAGGATTGTGCAAAACACACGAGCCAACAGCAGAGGCACAACTTTCGAAAAATCGGTGCAACTACTAGTATACGCCGACGATATTGACATCGTTGGTAGGACTCAACGTGATGTCATAGTCACATTTGCTAGTATAGAGAACGAAGCAGCAAAAATGAGTATAGGGTAAGACTAAGTATATGCTGTCAACACGAAATGACACACAACATGGACGAATTGACAGAACGTCACCATTGACAGATATAACTTTGTGGTAGTACAGGACTCTGTCTACCTTGGGCCCGCTATTAACTCTGACAACAACATCTCGTCAGAAATTAAACGAAGAATTACTCTTTCTTTCTTTGGGCTAAAAAGGCAATTCAGTAGTAAAGCCCTTACTCGAACTACTTAGGAACTACTATACTACTACGAACTACTATATAAGACCTTGATCATCCCAGTCCTACTCTACGGTGCTGAAGCATTGACGCTGTTTCTGCTTGCTAAGATTTCATTTAGTAGTATCACCCTCACTCGAACTACTGCTCTAGGGCGCTGAACCATGGACCGTCTCAAAAGCGGAAAAAGAAATCCTTCGTCGATTCGGAGGAAAATTCTTCGAAAAATCTTCGGTGCCGTTTGCTTTGACTGGCTATAGAGATGAAAATTCAACGAAGAACTATACGAGCTGTACAGCGACATGTCACTAGTCAAAGAACTCCGCATTGGCCGTTTAAGATGGCTAAGACATGTAGAACGAATGGACACCAATACTCCGGCTCTCAGAGTCTTCGATCCCTAGCCAGACGTCGCGACGTAATAGAGGAAGACCTGGTCTTAAGTGTCGCGCACAAGTAGAAGCCGACCTCAACCAACTTGGAGTGCGCAACTGAAATCAGTTAGCTAATGACTGGCCTAATTGGAGAGGCATGTTGGTTGAGGCCTAGGTTCATTCCGGACTGTAGCGCCACTTAAGTAAGTAAGTAACCAATTACCCCAAATCGACTAACTGGGGAATCTCAACCAGTAAGTTAAACAATAATAAAATAAAAAAAAAATTAAATAGAAGTAATCCTTCGACTAAAGCGGCACTACAAACGTAGCAGAAATGTATCGATATGTCTGCCTGTAAATTCATTTACCAGTGCCATGGATATTTTGCTGAATCATATCGGTTACGATACCATGTCAGCAACAACAAAATGAAAGCCAAACGGGAAATTTAATTACACCCACTTCATCTCATCACATTGCAGACGGCCAAATCCCTTCGAAGTACTCTCGAAACCTGCAATCAGCGATCAAAGTAATTTTCCTGGAATTGGTACATCATCACGGATTTTCAAGTCTGAATGGTCCGATTGTGCAGACCACTCGAACCGAATCATGTCGTATCCGGGAGTACCAGCAAAATGGTCACCCACTCTATTGGAACCAAAAAAAAAAGGCAAAATTAAACACACAAAAAGGGACACTCACACAAGGACATTCCTGTGAGTACTCTCGGAACACCCCGATCTGACTTGAACCCCTCAGCAACAAACTTTAACATGAATGCCTTTTAATAACACGGCCAACAAAACGGGACCAACGCAATCCAACAGTCAGTCAGGGCAAGTTATAACTGCTACTACAGTTATTACGAGCTGTTGTTGTTGTAGAAGGAAGATGTATCTCCTTATGGGGGAGTCGAGTCCTTACCGAAACACTACACACCACTTGTATACGAAACCCTCGGCAGCTCGTAAACGAGCCGTGCACATCAGAAACAGACGTACGAACGATAGAAAGCCGCCTGCGTGCTTTCACTGCGGGCTTGGAGTCAACGTACAACTTTTTTACGATTATTGGAGCAATTATTAAGCCAATTGCAGGATGTTAAGCGCCAGTGGAACGAGGCAAGGGAGCACTTGAGATTGTGGGGATTAAAATTCAAGCATCATTATTGTGATTTTTTTTTATTGGGCACTGATGGGAGGGTGCCTGTCGACACTGGTGGTGTTTGACGTTTAATGCTGGAGACTGGAGAGTACGGCTCACGCCATCCATGTGTATGTGAAGTGCACGCAATTGTTGAAAGCATTTGTGCGAGACCTTAAAAATAGATATCCGTCCGGTTAGCAGAAGATAACAATTTGTGGATACTGCTGTTTCGTTAAATGCATATTGTCGGTGGATAATAGATACTTTAGTACTGTGGTTTGCGTTTGAGCTGAGAGTGATAAAAACTTCGATTGTCGATTACTGCTGCAATCAGTGGAGGGACATATTTGTTATTGCGATGTGGGTATTTTGGAAACGAGTAATTTTTATTGTGCGTGACAAGATGGACAAACCGCAAAGGCGGGGCAACAGATTGTCTTTACATAATTTTATTCAGAATAAAATTGTTTTACAAATTAAATCAACCCAAGGTTTTAGGAAATAACACTGGGAATCATTATTCATAGAAATAGCTGAATTACAAGGTCTTATATCTCATTTTTATAAATTGGCCAAAAAGACGCCACTGAGCCGCGCGATGGTTATGATGACCTGCCGCGCAGAAGGTCTGGGTTGGATTCACAGCCGTAGCAACGCCTCAATGATTTTGCACTGGCCCTCCTCTGGTGATGATCTGACAAATCATCCGAGTAGTATCAATTGTCATGAAAAGCTTATCTCAACAGCTTATCTCAAATTCGCCGTTTGGTGTCGACATTAAACAAGAGGTCCCACCATAGTGCAAGAAGTACACACGCACCCATTTGCGTGTTTTTTCTGTTTTTGTCAAATATGGCGTCACAATTTTGGTTTGCCGACAATTTTTTTTGCATATATGTACATGCTTACTTACTTTAGTGTCGCTATAGTCCGGGCTTCAACCAACATGCCACTCCAACTAGCCCGGTCCTTAGCTAACTGCCTCCAGTCGCGCTCTCCAAGTTGGGTGAGGTCGGTTTCTCTTGTGCGCGACACTTAGGGCGAGGTCTCCCTCTACAGCGACGTCTGACTGGGAATCGAAGACTCTGCGAGCCGGAGTATTGGTGTCCATTCGTTCTACATGTCCTAGCCATCTTAAACGTCATATAGGGAGTTCTTTGACCGTCACTGTTCATCTCGTATTGTTCTTGCTTGAATCTTCGTCTCCATAGCCGAAGATTTTTCGATGAATTTTCCTCCGAATCGACCAAGCATTTCCTCATCTGCTTTTGAGACGGCCCATGCTTCAGCGCCTCAGAGCAGGATAGGGATGATCAGGGTCTTATATAGGATCTCCTTAGTAGTTCGAGTGAGGACTATACTACTAAATTGCCTTCCTATCACGAAGAAGCACCGTTTGGCAAAAGTAATTTTTCGTCTAATTTCTGACGAGCTGTTGATGTCAGAGTTAGTAATAGTGCCGAGATATCCATTTTTTTTATTTTTATGATTTTTTTTGACTCCCCCGGGGTCCTCTCAAAATTTGGGAACTTTTAATATTTTCATCAAAAATTGAAATTTTTCAGGACTCGGGGTCGTCAAAAATTTCAATTTTCGATGAAAATTTTTAAAATTCCCAATTTTTGTGAGGACCCCGGTCGAGTCAAAAAAATCATAAAAATTAAAAATTATGATGAAAAACTAAAAATTATCGTCACCCTGGGGTCCTCAGAAAATTTGGGAATTTTTAAAATTTTCATCAAAAATTGAAATTTTTCATGACCCCGGGGTCGTCAAAAATTTCAATGAAAATTTTTAAAATTTCCAAATTTTGTGAGGACCCCGGGGGCGTCAAAAAAAATAATAAAAATTAAAAATTATGATGAAAAACTAATTATCGTCACCCTGGGGTGACCCTATGGGATAGGGTGTACAAAATTAAATATAATTTTACATTTTTGAAAAATTATACCTAAAACTTATTTTTAAATGATTTTTTTCCTAAATTTTGAGTTTAAAATCCAATGCATAGTTTTTTTTGGACTTAAAAATAGCTAATAGAACAAAGTGATGGCTTTAAAAAAGGTTTACTACCGATAAAGGTTTTAAGTATTACCGTCATTTTTTAATATTTTTTTTTTCATTTTAAGTCTTTTTTTTTAATTGCCCTTACCCCCGATTCGGAACGAGATAGACCCCTATATCCCATAGTAAAAAAATAATTTTTTTTCTCTACTAAAAACCGTTATCAATGTTTAGCGCCAAACTGATCGTACTCGTGCCTAAATATTTATTAGAATTGTTCAAATCACAAAATCGTCAACAGCCTCTTTGTATAACAAGTTTGCAATCAAGAGAAGTAAAGGAATTCATAAGGAATACTCTCTCAAGTTTTATAGAGCCACTTGCAGCACAGTCTCCTTCTAATCCTAACCCGGTTTAAGCAGGCAAAAGCGACGGCAAAATCACACGATTCGATATGATATATTGCATGTTGCTTCTTCTTATTGCATGTCTCAGGAGGTCTTTATCTAAAGTGAATATCGCCATTAAGTGAATATTAGTGGAATATGCAACGAATGAGTTGTGAATCTATTAGTTCATGATGCGTTCATGGTGCGTTCATGTTTGAGGCTGTTTTTGTCCTTTTTCTGAACCAAAATCAAGTTCTGTTAGCATACCCATTAGGCACTTAAATTTTACTTCGTTTGGCAGAAATTTGATTGATTAATGGAAGAGGAATATTGATTGGATCGACGCATTCATTTAAAGCAATTTAAATCGCATCTGTCAAAGAGAGACCTAACAACTAAAAATGCGAAAAAATTCGTCGTATAGACTTGGGTTTCATCTTCATTTTAAGAGGATTCATGTTTTGCGAATCTCGACAGGAGGTTCATGATGAACTTACACAGTGTAATGGGAGTTCTGTTAATTTACAAAGAATCGATGTCTATATTTAAACTATCGGGTTTTTCAACAGGGACGCTACAAAAGTTGAGCGACAGGGACAGCAAACGACGTCATATTTCTTGCCGCTTTTTTGAAATTTCTCTTCAGTAAGATTTGCCATTTTATGATGGAAAGATATACGATCTAACAACGAGTCGAAATTATTAAAATTTACAACCGAAATTCGGAGTCAGTGGCCTCAACGTTAACAGCGCTACGTCCAATTTATGGTCGTCATAATCGTTTTAGCAGACCAACAATTGAGCGTCTAGTGGAAAAAATTGAATCCACAGGCACAGTACAAAATGTTCGCGTGCCAGTGAGACAAAGAAGTGTCCGTAGTGTCAAGAACATTGCTGCCGCTGAGGGTTCAGTTGGAGAAAGCCCAAATGTGTCTCTCACACGTGGTTCTCAAGCGTTGGGCATCTCTGTGACGTCGTTGTGGCGAATTTTGCGAAAAAATCTTGGCCCACATCCTAACAAGATTAAATTGACGCAAGAACTGAAGCCGCTTGACCACCAGAAGCGTCGTATGTTCGTGAACTGGGCTGAGCAACAACTTGAAAATGATTCGGATTTTCATCGAAAAATCATCTTTAGCGATGAAGCTCAATTCTGGGTGAATGGCTTCGTCAATAAACAAAATATGCGGTATTGGTCAGGCAGCAATCCACACGTCATGAGTCATCATTGCATCCCGAAAAAATTATGGTTTGGTGTGGCTTATGGGCCGGCGGCGTCATTGGGCCGTACTTCTTCCGTGATGATCCAGACCGGCACGTTACTGTGAATGGGAATCGCTACCGTTCAATGATAACCGAATATTTTCGGCCCCATTTGGATGATATGGACTTGGAGGACATGTGGTTCCAACATTACGGCGCCACAAGCCACACAGCGAATGCCACAATCAATTTTTTTGGAAACCAAGTTTGGAGAACGTGTTATCTCACGAAGTGGTCCAGTCGCTTGGCCGCCTCGGTCTTGTGATTTGACGCCGTTAGACTATTTCCTGTGGGGCTACGTCAAGTCTATGGTTTATGCGAACAAGCCAGCGACGATTGATGAACTTCGTACGAATATCGAACGTAAAATTGCAGCAGTATCGGCCGATTTATGCTTGAAAACCGTCGAAAATTAGGTTCAGCGTCTGGACTTCCGCAAGCGTGCCCGTGGTGGCCATGCAAAAAAAAATCGAGTTCCATACATAATATCTTCGAACGTACTTTTACAGGAATAAAGAATTCTATTGATATCCAAAACCAATGCGTAGATACAACTTAACATTATTTGCAATGAACCAGTCAAACACAAAAAGAAGCCGGAAGGTATGCTTATAACGAAAGAGTAACTACCAAACTGTTAGCAACTCCCGGAGGCTGACGAACATCAATGGAAACAGTTGCCAATTCCCTCCATAAATCCGAATTGATGGATCTCTATGTAAACTTAGTTAAGTGTAGCTATACCCGAAACGAACATGGGCCTCAACTAGAATGCCATTCCAATTGTCCCGTTCCCGAGCTTATTGTCTACAGTTGCACACATCTAATCGGTTGAGATCGGTTTCAATTCCTTTGCTGGGTCTGACGTCATAGTATGGTCTCTTTACATATTCTTGCCATCATAAAAGTATAAGGCGGAGTTTTACAGCTCATAAAGTTCTCGATTGAATTTTCGTCTCCATATAACCCGCCAGCCAAAACGGAACCAGGATTCTGCGACGAATTTCTCGCTCAAAAAATACCAAGGTTTTCTTCGTCAGCTTTTGAAACGGTCCATACTGCCTCAATCAACTATTCGTACTGTGAAGACGAGTGGAGGTAAGCCTAGACCTCCTGTAATTGAGACAACAGAAAAAATTTTAATTTCCTGGATTCAATATCTAAATAGGAGAATTCCGGTGACTTCTGGTGTCATTAGGGCACAATTTTGAGCTTGTTTAACAAATCTAAAAAAAAAGGTGCCAGCTTCACAACGTCGAATTGAGCGGAGAGTCTGCAAGAGCCGGCACTGAAGCAGCAGCAAGTTTCACAACGAAACTCAAGGAGATAATTGAAGCAGGAGGTTACGTCCCAAGCCAAGCTTTTAACGTTGATGAAACGTGTTTGTATTGGATGCCTTTGCCATGAAGAATATTCATATCCAAAGCAGAAAGAACAACACCTGGCTACAAAACTGCCAAAGAGAGACTGAGGCTTCTGTTGAGAGTAAATGCAGAAAGAGTTTAGCTTAGAAAATAATTTGCCATACAAAATTCTTTTGATCCTTGAAAATGCCCTTGGCCATCCTAGCAGTCTGGATGAAATTGATAAAAATGTGAAAATCATTACTACAACCAAGGAATCAAGGAGCTACAGCTTCTTTCATAGCTTATAACCTCCGAAAAACATTCAAGGAGATAGTAAAAGCAAGGGATGAATCTTTAAACAAACAAGAGGAGCCTCTTACTGGTGATGAACTTCTTCAAAACTTACATGGTTTAGCAAAAAACACGTTTACCTAAACAATCTGAAAAAGTAAAGTTTTTTTTACAAAAGAGCTGTCAGTTTTTTACAGCATTAAAGAGGCTTTAAACGTTTTAAAAACAAATTTCCAGACAATAAAATTTGCGAAGCAGTTATAACAGGTTATTTCTTAAGAATTAAGTTTTCAGGATGGCAGCACCGGGTAATAATGGCGTCCAAACGTCATCCGACAAAGTGACAAAGTTTTCAGTGTACTCTTGTCATTTAATCTTGGAAAGACTTACAAACGAGCTATGATTGCAAATTATTGAAATTTATTATCAAAATTCGTGCTCTGTGAAAAATGTGCACCGCTTGTTACGACCATATTATGGTCGTCATAATCGACCTGGTGAATCAAGAATTCGTGCTGTTGTCACCAAAATTTACTTTGTCTGACATTACATCATCGAAGAGAATATTGCAGTCGTAGCGTCCAATGTTAATGGAGATCGTGAAATGTCAATTCGTAGACGTTCTCAGCAATTGGACTCAACCAGATGGAAAATTTTACGAGTCGATTTGGGTTTGAAAACCTATAAAACTCAACTTGTGCAAGAATTGAAGCCGAATGATCTACCACAACGTCTAATTTTTGGTTAATGGGCCTCAGAACAGCTCCATGAAAATCCGCCGTTTTATCGAAAAATAGTGTTCAGCGATGAGGCTCATTTCCGGTTCAACGGATACGTAAATGAGCAGAACCGTCGCATCTGGAGTGATGAACAGCCACATGTCATACAAGAATTACCGATGCTTCCCGAGAAAACGACAGATTTTGATGTGGTTTAAGGGCTGGTGGCGTCATCGGCCCATTTTTTTTTCAAAGACGACCGTTGAAGAAACGTTACCGCCAACGGTAAACGAGATCGAGCCATGATACGCCACTTTTTTTTGGCCAAGTTGGCCGAGTTGAACTTGGTTGACATGTAGTTTCATCAAGACGGTGCCACATGCCACACAGCTCGTGAAACAATGGAAATGTTGAAGGATGAATTTGGTGAGCAGCTTATCTCTCGAAATGGCCTTGTGAGTTGGCCGCCAAGATCATTCGATTTAACGCCTCTTGATTATTTCTTGTGTCGTTAGTCTATGTGGACAAGCCGAACACGATTGAAGCCTTACAGGATAACATAACACGCGTAATTCGTGGAATACAGGCCGAAATGCTCAAAAAAGTGACGCAAAATTTGACCTTCGGAATGGACCATTTGAAACAGAGCCGCGGACAACATTTACGTGAAGTTGTCTTTAAAACGTAAATGGCAAAGGCCTATTTAGCGATTACAATAAACATTTTGAATATTTGATGCAAATTTGAGTGTTTTATTCGATTAAAATAAAACTACGCTTAAGAAATCACCCGTTATATCCTCCATTACGCGCTTTTCTCGTTTTTTTTTTCCTTCTTTCTGAAAGCCGATGATCTTCCCTTCTGCTCTGCCTATAGATATCAATGGCATCTCTCGTCTTCACCAGCAGCTTAGTCTTGTACGCGATACGTGCAGCGCGTAACCCTTAACTGCTCGATTAACACCATACCACCAGCATCGAATGTCGAAGAACAATGGCCCACCATCAAGAAAACCCTGATTTGATGAGGAATGCCGACAGATGCTCGCAGTTAAGAACAAGGCCTACAAGGCTAAGCTGCAGGTGAAGACGAGAGCTGCCGTTGAGCCTTATAGGCAGAGCAGAAGGGAAGATCATCGGCCCTCAGAAAGAAGGAAAAACGCGTAATTGAGGATATAGAGAGGTGCCACTCCAGAAACGATGTTCGCAAGTTTTACCAAAGTGTAAAACGTCCAAGCCAAGAATACAAAGCTCGAACAGAACCCCGTCGAGATGAACATGGAAATATCGTAGCTGAGACAAAGCCGATGCTGAGGATATGGAACAACCACTTCTGGAGACTGTTAAACGGCGATGACGAACAAAATTCCGCTGTCTGGCAGACCGACCATTCAATATTGGCAACGACAGCGAAAACTGCAAACCAACCGACCTGAATTAAGTGACGGTAGCAATATCTAAACTCAAGCTTAATAAGGCTTCTGGAAATGACGGCCTTACCGCCGAGCTTAATACAGCCAGCGGAGATGACTTGGTAAGAAACATCCACCAACTCATAACCCAAACGTGGTCGGAAGAAAGTATGCTTGTAGAATGGAACCTTAGCATCGTTTGCCCGATCCACAAAAATGGAGACCCTCGAAACTGCGCCTACAACATCGCCTACAAGATCCTATCTGCCGTAATATGTGAACACCTGAAACCGTTTACCAGCAACCAGATCGGACCTTATCAGTGTGGTTTTAGGACAGACAGATCCTGGAAAAAACCCAAGATGTCCAAATCGATACCCACCACCTATTCATCGATTTCAAAGCCGCATACGACAGAATTTATAGAGACGAACTTTACAGAGCCATGTCAAGTTTTGGCTTACCGCCCAAACTCGTCCGTTTGTGTAGGATGACGATGGAGAATTCGCATTGCCCCATCAGGTTCGGAAACGACCTCACCGACACACTCGATACCAAAAAAGGATTTAGGCAAGGTGATGCGCTGTCATGTGACTTCTTCAATCTGATTCTTGAGAGGATTGCACAAAACTCACGAGCCAACAGCAGAGGCACAACTTTCGAAAAATCGGTACAACCACTAGCTTACGTCGACGACATTGACATAAGTGGTAGGACCCAACGTGATGTCATACCCACGTTTGCTAGTATAGAGATGAAAGCAGCGAAAATGGGTATAGGATAAGACTATGCATATGCTGTCAACACGGAATGACACACAACATCGACAAATTGCCAGAACGTAACCCTTGACAGATATAACTTTGTGGGAGTAAAGGACTCTGTCTACCTTTGCTCCGCTATTAACTCTGACATCCATATCTCGTCAGAAATTAGACGAAAAATGACTCTTACCAACCGGTGTTTCTTCGTGATAAGAAGGCAATTTAGTAGTAAGGCCCTCACTCGAACTACAAAAGGAGGTCCTATATAAGACCCTGATCATCCCAGTATTGCTCTACGGAGCTAAAGTATGGACCGTCTAAAACCGGATGAGAGGAAAATTCTTCGAAAAATCTTCGGTCCCGTTTGTGTTGACGGGCTATGGAGACGAAGATTCAACCAAGAACTATACGAGCTGTACAGCGACATGCCTCTGGTCAAAAAACTCCGCATTGGACGTTTAAGATGGCTAGGACATCTTGATCGAATGGACACCAATACTCCAGCTCGCAGAGTCTTCGATTCCCAGCCAGACGTCGGACGCAGTAGAGGAAGACCTCATCATGAATGGCGCGCACAAGTAGAAAACGGCCTCACACAACTTGGAGTGCGCAACTGGAGGCAGTTAGCTAAGGACCGGGCTAATTGGAGAGGCATGTTGGTTGAGGGCCAGGTTCATTCCGGACTTGATTTGGGTCCTTGGATTTGAGAGGAAAATTCTTCGAAAAATCTTCGGTCCCGTTTGTGTTGACGGGCTATGGAGACGACGATTCAACCAAGAACTATACGAGCTGTACAGCGACATGCCTCTGGTCAAAAAACTCCGCATTGGACGTTTAAGATGGCTAGGACATCTAGATCGAATGGACACCAATACTCCAGCTCGCAGAGTCTTCGATTACCAGCCAGACGTCGGACGCATTAGAGGAAGACCTCATCATGAATGGCGCGCACAAGTAGAAAACGGCCTCACACAACTTGGAGTGCGCAACTGGAGGCAGTTAGCTAAGGACCGGGCTAATTGGAGAGGCATGTTGGTTCAGGCCCAGGTTCATTCCGGATTGTAGCGCCACTTAAGTAAGTAATACTTTGTAGAAGGTTCTTACGTTCTTTTTTTTATAGATTCGGTTTTTAATTAGTACCTGCTACACTTTTTTTCAAATCTACTACGTTTCTTGGGCTATTTGCTACACTTTCTGGGCTCAGCTGGGCCAATCCCTTCTTTCAAGATTAAATTTCTCTACAGTGTTTCTGGTTTGTTGTGGCGTGGTGGTAATCCGCATTCATACGTTAACTCTTACAACTCAGTGGACCGAGTTAATACCAGCCCCTCAGAATTTTCGGATGTCAAAAATGCTGGTTACGTGCCTCTTGTCTATCGCTATGTGATCATTTTGGTTGGCCGTTCGTTGATCTGGTGACTGCATGCCCCCATATGGGTATCGAGGTTGGGAAACATTGTGCTGGCTATAGCGGCATATCATTCCGTAAAGAAGTCAATTAGCCTAAGTCCGTTACCAGACGTGTTGTTGTGTAGACTTTGTTTCTTGACAACACTGCTTGTGATTTTTTGTCTTCCTGTCTTTGCGTTAAAATCTCCCAGCATGATTTAAACATCGTACTTCGGAGATCGCTCATAGGTTTTGTCAAGGAGCTCATAGAAGCAATTCTTAGCTAAATCATAATTTTGAGACGTGAGCGCATATAAGGCTTATGTTGGTGAATTTGGCCTAGATGCGGATTGTCACAAATGCGTTCGTTACAATGGGTTCTTGGAAACATAAGACGTCTTGCCTAAGTCTGGCACTTATAACAAATCCGCATCCGAATAGTCGCTCTTTTTGTTCATTATTACACAGTCCGTAGTAGTTATCACAGTTTTTCATCCTATTTTCGCCCGACCGACTATTCGCTGTTTTTCTCACTATAAAACGGCCCGTGGGAGATGTCACAGTTCTTCATCCTCTTTTTTCCCGGCCAATCCCATCGTATTTCATGCATGGCAGTAATGTCTGCTTTGTAGCAGTTCAGGGCTTCTGCTAGTTGTTTGCTTGCACCTCTCCTGTTTAATGTTCTCACATTCCAGGTGCAGATACGAACGTCGTTTTCCTTTTTTTTCGTTTAGCAGGGTAGTCAACAATAAAATCAGTTCTTTCCGAGGCTATTGGTTGCTTCGTATTAAATACATTGTTTCCATGGGTAGGTAGTTAACCCAAAGCAAAACCCCCAACCTGGAGGGCCAGTTCCAATTTATTAGATACCCCTAGGACACGGGGCCATCAGTATCCAATATTGGATTGTGCGCTTCCGTTTGCCTTTTGGTTCATCTGCCACCATCACTATTCAAGGGCCTGACTTACCCTTGAAATTCCTATACAACCTATTGTCCGAAAATGTCGAAGCAGCTTCTCTAGGCTCGCCTAGGACAGCAGGCCGGATATTCATTCCGTGCCATTCTCACCAGGACGCTTATAGTGTTGCTGTTTATCGTCTTGTTATCAACACTTGCACTTATCGCTTAGAAAGTTAAATCCGGTTGGATGACACCAGTACTACATGGTTACCACTTGGAGTTTAAAGATAAACACTTGATGTGTAGTCAGAGTAACAACCACTGGCCATTTCCAAGTTATAGTTCTACAACACCCAACCATCAGTAAGGCTGTTTCAATCACCAAGTAGAAAAAAATTTAAAAAAAATCATCAAAAGTCACATTTAAAAATTCCTTTGCATCTTAAAAAGTCCATCTTCCTCTTTATTTCAACCCCTAAAATAGCCTCTCACAAGTCGAATGGGCTTTTGTTGTACCGTTGAGAAAAGGGCCAAACTAATTAGATTCACTTGGTAATTAAGTGAATTCGTTGAACTGGGATTTCCAGTTTCAAATGAAAATATTTGCACCAGTTTTAATGGTCCTTTTCCAAAAATAAAAATGTTTCTTCCCCTTCAGCGTAGAAAACTCAAAGCACAATTCCTGATACGGCCTTGGGGACCAAAAAAAAAAACAAAAGAATTTTTAAAAATCCAGTCCACCAACCCGACTTCATTTAAACAACTTTACTTCCAGTAATGACTGCCAATTAAGATTATTAGAGCTTGAACCATTTATATGTCCTTTGTGGACCATAACGCCAAACTTATTTAGGCGGTTCACTGAATTCATTTTCTGAGAATTGCTGAGAATCTGTGGACAACTTCACAAATAAAGAAAATCGATAGGTATACTCAATCCTGCATCCGTTTGTAACATTTTCACAAAACGCTATTAATTAGCGTAGAATACTTCCGGAATAATCACGTAATTTGGGAGGCTGTGGAATTGCGTACCATTATCCTTGAATCCCCATGTGCCAATTGTGAATGCGAGAAGAGCGTGGCATAATCCCCACATTTCAGATTAGGGTACATGTACATTTATACTCGCACTCCATTCCTTAGCATCTAAATATACCCTTCGTGTTAAGGACGACACACAATCACGAGCCTGTTAATGACTGGCAGGAGATAAAACAAATGACAATTTTCTCAGGCAACGATTTGCTAAATCTTCCTTTTCTTTCCTGAATATGTTATCCTACTTCCATTTACATGGGGCTAAGGCTAATACCTATGAGTGATGCGCACGTGAGTAGAAGTGAAAGGAATGGCGAGAATCTGGAAAAATAATCAGAGATGGTTTCCTCTTTCATCTAAGATATACGCATGCATTACCTTAAATACGATTCCGATAAAATCGAGGAACATTAAGATAATGCGAGAGGTGGGTATTTAATTTATTCTATCGAATGTGAGTGTTATACATGAACATGAGCCTCATGAACTCGAAAAACTGAGTCTATTGCCTACTTTTACAAGATGGAATAGATAAGAGTCGAATTTATTATTAGGGCGCTGCAGTAAAAGGCGGAAATGGATGGTGACGAACAAAGATTTGGTTTAGATTTAAACTGAATCTGAATCTAAGATATGTGCAGGAGACACATCGAGGCGCTGTCTAGGTAAGGGAGATAAGTAGGAAGCTTGAAGGATGGCATTGTAACTATGTAATTCTGACTTTACATCAAATGTGCTAATTTTTGCCTCCAAGTGTATACCATCGGGTACTGTTCTCATCTCACCCAATTTAAATTGCTAAATGATAACCGCGAGTGTTGCTAACACGACGAAAAACAGCAACACTATGAACAGCCAAGTCAGAAAGGCACGAAAGGAATACTCGGCCTACTATCCCAGGCGAACCTAGACGAGCTGCTTCGACATCTTTGGACAACATGTTGTCTAGCAATTTCAATGGTAAGTCAAGCCTCTTGAACTCAAATGATGGCAGATGAACCGGAAAACCACCTGCAGCGCTCAATCCCGTCGGCGATATTGGTGGCCATGTGTCCTAGAGGTTTCTAATAAATTAGTACTGGCGCTCCAGGTTGGGGGTTGTGCTTTGGGCTAACTAGTAACTACCCACCCATATAAAAAAAAACTATATGTAGCGAAGCAACCAATAGCCTCGGAAAGGACTTATTTTATTGTTAACGACCCTTCTAAACGAAAAAAGGACAACGACGTTAGTATCTGCACCTTGAATGTGAGAACATTAAACAGGAGAGGTGCAACCGAACAACTACCGGAAGTCCTAAACTGTTGAAAAGCAGATATTACTGCCATCCAGGAAATACGGTGGGATGAGCCGAGCAAAAAGAGCATGAAAAACTGTGACATCTACTACGGACCGTGTTAGAGTGAGCAAAAACAGCGAATATTCGGATGCGGATTTGTTATAAGTGCCAGACTTAGACAAGAAGTCTTATGCTTCAATGACATTAGCGAAAGTATTGTAACAATTCGCATCATGGCCAAATCCGCCAATATAAGCCTTATATGGGTTCAAGCCCGAACGGATGAAAAAGATGATTTAGCTAAGAATTGCTTCTACGAGCTTCTTGACCAAACCTATGAGCGACTACCAAAGTTCGATGTTTATATCATGCTGGGAAATTTTACTGCTAAGGTAGGAAGAGAAGACATCTTTAGCAATATTGTCGGAAATAGACTAATCAACAAAACTTCTGGTAACGGACTTAGGCTAATTGATTTCGCTACGGAACGGAATGCCACTATAGCCAGCACACGGTTTTTTTCACCTCGATATCCATAAGGGGACATGGCGGTCTTCAAATCAACGAACGGTCAACCAAATTGATTACATTGCGATATACAAGAGGCACGCATCCAGTATTTTGGATGTCCGAACCTTCCGAAGAGCTATCATCGACTTGAACCACTACTTTGTTGCAGCCAAGGTAAGAAGGCGGATATCCACCACGCCACAACAATCCAGATACACTGTGAACAAATTTAATATCGAAATACTGCAATCAAAAGAGACCGGCAAGGCCTTCGCGCAAGGCGTATCCCTTAACCTCTCGATTAACACCATACCACCAGCATCGGGTGTCGAAGAAAAATGGCAACGATGCCAACAAGCCAATAGATCAGCCGCAACTGATGTGCTAGGTTTCTCGCGCCCACAAGCAAGAAACACGTGGTTCGATGAGGAATGCCGACAGGTGCCAGCAACCAAGAATAAGGCCTACAAGGCTAAGCTGCAGGTGAAGACGAGAGCTGCCGTTGAGTTCTATAGGCAGAGAAGAAGGGGAGAACACCCGCTTTTTAGAAAGACGAAAGAAGAGCAAGAAAAGCGTGCGATCGAGGATATAGAGAGGTGCCACCCCAGGAACGATGTTGGAAAATTTTACAAAAGTTCAGAATGACAAAGCCGAGGATACAAGGCTAAAAACAGAATCCTGTCGAGATGAACTAGGAAATATCTTAGTTGAGACACAGTCGATGAGGATGTTGAAGAACCACTTCGGCAGACTGTAAAACGGCGATGACGAACAATATTCCGCTGCCAGGCGGAACGAACCATGCAATATTGGCAACGACAGCGAAAACTAAAAACCACCCGACCTGTGTGAAGTGAGGATAGCAGTATCTAAGCTCAAGCTTAAAAAGGCTGCCGGAAATGACGGCCTTCCCGTCATCGACTTGGTAAGTAACATCCACCAACTCATAAGCCATATCTGGTCGGCAGAAAGTATGCCTTTGCTCGATCCAAAAATAGGGCGATCCTGTAAACGCCTTAAGTCTCTTCAACATCGCCTACAAGATCCTATCTGCCGTAAGATGTGAACACCTGAAACCGTTTACCAACAACCTGATCGGCCCTTATCAGTGTGGTCTTAGGCCAGGAAAGTTCACCACCGATCAAATTTTCACACTTTGGCTGGTCCTGAAAAAACAATCCACGAAGTCCAACTTGATACCCATCACCTATTCATCGATTTCAAAGCCGCATACGAC
Source organism: Rhingia rostrata (assembly GCA_949824845.1). Lineage (NCBI taxonomy): Eukaryota > Metazoa > Arthropoda > Insecta > Diptera > Syrphidae > Rhingia > Rhingia rostrata. The sequence continues at coordinate 28,737,736 of OX463758.1, forward strand.
AGAATTTATAGAGACGATCTATACAGAGCCATGTCTAGTTTTGGTATACCCCCCAAACTCGTCCGTTTGTGTAGGATGACGATGGAGAATTGTCGATGCTCCATCAGGGTCGGAAACGACCTCACCGACAAATTCGTTACCAATAATTGATTAAGGCGAGGCTATGCGCTGTCATGTGACTTTTCAATTTGATTCTTGGGAGGATTGTGCAAAACTCCTGAATCAACACCAGGAGGCACAATTTTCTAAAAATCTCTGCAACTTCAAGCATACGCCGATGATATTGACATCATTGGTAGGACTCAACGTGATGTCATAACCGGTTCATTGAAATAACCCCCACGGAAATAAGCCCCCTCCATGAAAAAGCATTAAAAGCACGTTGTTGCGATTTGAAGTTGAAATTCTGAAATTCTTGGTGTATGCAAAGTTTGAATGTGGGTGGGGGTAGATGGTGATCCCTTGCAAACCCCTGCTTGGTTTTACTGTTTGATTTGGGATGTGTGCGAGGTTGGATGCATGAAAAGGTAATAAACCCCACAAGCATGTGTTATTAACAGCCGTTATTAAAAAAAAAAATTATGGCGCAACAGGCTCGTTAGTACCCAGGGCTTAGCTTTTTTCTCACAACCATTCATGTGTGCGTGTGTACTTCTTTGCACGATGTCGGGACCTCCTGTTTTATGCCGAATCCGAAAGGCTTAGTTGAGATAAGCTATTCATGACAATTGATACTACTCGGATGATTTGTCAGATCATCACGAGAGGAGGGCCAGTGAAAAATCATTTAGGTGTTGCTACCGCTGGGAATCGAACCCAGACCTCTGCCGCGCAGAGGCACTAACCATCGCGCCACTGAGCCCGTCAACAGCCGTTATTATTGTTAGTTATTATCCAACAAGAAATAAGCACCTTAGGTTGGGAACTAAGCACCTTCTCAGAAAAGAAGGGTTGGAGTATTCCTAAGACAGAGTTTTGCTTAGCTCAGAGGAGTCCTTGAGCGTTTCAATAGAATAGCAATAGTCTAGCCAGGTTTCCCTTTTAGATATTTTTATGGCTTTCTTATACAGACATACAGTCAAAACTCGTTACCCTATAACAGTCCATATTAGGCTGCCAGTAGTTGTGCTTTTGGCAGATATTGAGTCTGTCTGAGATTGGAGAGATCTTCATTCCACACCGGGAGAAGTGTTTTTTTTTGCTTCGCTTAACTGGACACGAGTCTTTGTATGCAATGTTCATTGCATTCTTAAAAGTTTACACTTTTACCTCCAGTTCTTCGATTGCAAGGGCGTTTGTTTCTTTTGTGGTTTTCAGTTTTGTCAGAAGGACTTGGTCAAACTTGATCCAATCAAATCTCTTTGGACTTCTGGTCTCGGCCTCGAGACACAAGTCATACCCATAATAGTTGTTTTGAATTTTTTGTGGAATACTCAAACTTTTGCGCCATCTTGCATACATTCTAGGAAAATAGAATCATAAAATATGGACCACATTGACATTGACAATCATAGATAAAACATGCAATCATGAAATCAGTATTAAATTTTTGTTTTTCGTAGATCTGCTCTATCTGAAATAAGTACGACCGTCTGTACACAGGCAAACAGCAAGCTCAGAAAAATATTTCAACTTTCGATATCATATGAAAAATTGCAGAAAAAATGACAGCCCCAAACAATTCTGAATCGTTAATAGAAAATATATTCCGTGATGACAATATTGATCATATTCTGCTTAAGGATTTTCTAAAAATTATTGTAAAAGATAATTCCATACCTACTTCAGCCATAGAAGGAGAAAAAGAATACAAAGAACCGATTCAATCCAAATATATGTCTGAGCCCTATACTAGTAGTGAGGATCTCCATTCAAATACTCCCAAAACAAAGGCTGTAATTCAAAATGATGAGAGGAAATTTAATTTCATCATTGATTCACTGAACTCCTTAAGGAGCACAAACTGCAAACTTCAAGTACAAATCGATAAATTATGTCGCGACAATAAAAAACTGCAAAAAAAAGAATGCGAGAACCGTGTCACCACCAAAGAAGAGTTGAAACGTCTGTATGAAGACTCAATGTATTCCGACATTTGCAAGCTCCGAAGGATGTTCTACGACGTCAAGAATGAAGTCGAGGAAATGGCTTCAAAATGCACAGCAACGGAAAAAAACGTCGCTGAGATTCAAGATAATATCTCAGCCTTTCGACGCATACCTCAATTGGAAAGAGAGCTTGAAATGCTTGTGGATTGGCGTGAATCGCTTCGTGAGCGATTTGCCGAGCGATATGAACATGTCAAGACTGTAAAAGCTAGCAAGAATGAAGTAAATGACCTACTTGAGCACAAGGTACTACTCCCATTTAGCTAAATATGTTCATGTGGACGTCTTCAGCTTGACGAAGGAAACCATTAATAACGATTTCAATGAAATTAAGGAATATATCCATGAGCTTCAAATATATTTCAATTCAAAACTCGTTACCCTACAAAAGGATGTACAAATTTTATTGTCAAAGTGGGCTTCGAAGCGCCGCATTGAAAAGAGATAATAAATTTGCTCGTTTCAATTAGAATTGTTAACATTGGAAAAAGCGAGTTCCGTTATTCATATTTCAACATAAAATTGATTTTCTGTCATTTTTCGAATCGTCTGCTAATGAAATGTTTTCCCATTCACAATTCGAAGGGTTCGTTTCCACTTCGCCAACCCTAATTAGCAAAGGACCCGAGGTTTCGACGTTTTCTTACTTTTATGAAGCCATTAATAATTCATAACGGCACAGGACTTGGGCAAATCTTTAATATTCCACCCTTGATTAATGCTCTCTACCCTTTGGTGAAATAAGCTTTTCAAATTTCAAGCATGAACGGAAGTGCCTTAATGCTTTTTCAAAACTAGGGCGCAATTCGTTTGCATGTGATTGACAGGAAAAGTGTAGCATATGCCTTGAAAGATTAATGCACACACGTCACTTTGGTAATTGAAAATTAGAATTATGAATTCGATGGTAGAGTTATTGAGACGTACATAGTCTTATCACGAATATGTGTTGGTAGATAACAAAAATAAGGACCGGAGGATTTTTTAAGAGTTTTTCAGGTTGGCAGCGCTGGTTAGTAATGGCGTTTAAACGTCATCTGACAAAGTGAAAAGTTTTCAGTATACTATGCCAATTAATCATGGAAAGACTTACAAACGAGCTATGATTGCAAATTATTATCAAAATTCGTGCTCTGTGAAAAATGTGCACCATTTGTTACGACCATATTATGGTCGAAAATTTAATAAAAATAAATGAGGTCCTCACAAGGTCAATGGATCTAGCTATCCCTAAGATAACTAGTTCTGACGACCAGACGGAGAAATATCGAACGCCAACAATCGATGCACTCCACCGACACAAAAGCAGACTGGTCTCGAGGCTTAAACGGCTGCGTATACAATTCACTGACAGACAAGACCCGGAGGTTCGGACACTGAAGTCACTGATCAAAATCCTAAAAAAATTAATATCGGAGAATTACAGAAAATCTATAAATTCTTACTGGGGCAACAAAATTGGGGCTATAAAAACCAGTAGCCCGAATATGTTCCCCCAAATAAATAAAATATTCAGGCAAAAGGATCATAACGACATTCCATGTGTCCGAATTTCCCAAACGACAGAGAACAGACAGACACTCACGGCTGTTGGTATAAGTCCGGAAAAAGTTGACTCGAAAGACGGTTTTTTCACGATCGAAGATCCTCAGGAGAAGGCGAATTCGATAGGCGCTGTCTTCGAGACCTTGTATACGGTGAACAATCCTGTTCGCCCAAATCGCATTATTGAGGAAAGAGCCTTTCTGAATCACTTTTATCTGCGCACTGAACTTCAAGCTTGGCGATCTGAGAATCACGGTTTTTCCGTATTCAATGACGAAAACCCTTCCAATGGCATAGTCGCAAATAGCCTGATGCTGTTCGTGCAAAAAGATGAACTCCTGGATATCTTTGTATCACTGAAGAATAAAAAGTCGGCGGGAGATTACGGGGTCCCAAACGTCGTATTGAGGCACTTTCCGATGGAAGCGGTCGATATTTTCAACACGCTGTTTAACAAAGCACTGAATAATGCACATTGTCCGGTGCACTGAAAAACGGCGGTGGTATCCCCAAAAAGGACAAAACAAACCCTGCAAATCTTCGGTCAATAAGCCTTCTGCCGAATGTAAGCAAGGTATTTGAGAAAACAGTCAATAGAGCTCTGCTTAAGTGGGTCGAGGAAAACAAAATTATTCCGGATAATCAGTTTGGTTTTCGAGCGAGGCATGACATCATTCATGCTGCGTCGAAACTAGTGTCCGACATCCAATGGAATAAGTCCAAGAAGCAATGCACAGGGGCCTGTCTGGTTGACTTTGAGAAGGCCTTCGACACCGTATGGTTAGAGGGGCTTTTCTACAAGCTGACCAGACTGGGCATGCGTAAACCCATGCTATATATGATTTATGAAATGCTTATGGGAAAGAAGTTCGTTGTCAAATGTGGCAACGTAACTTCGAGTAAAGTCTTTGAAATTAAAAACGGTTTACAACAGGGGGCGGTGAACTCCCCGATATTGTTTAACATTTATACAAGTGATCTTATAGGTTCTCTCAGACACGCTATAGCGTACGCAGATGATCTAGTGGCGTACAGATCAGGTCCGAAAATCGAGGTCATCAACACAATTTTGCAACGTGACTTCGATCACATTAAGGGATATTGCGATGGTTGGAAATTGAGGATCAATTTCCAAAAAACCGAAACAATTCTGTTCAGGACCCCAGTGCAGATGGCTTCTTACGATACCAGAAAAAACTGGAAAAAAATTTGTATCATGGGACAGCATGGACGACCGTTGGCGGTGAGAAGTGAAGTCAAATACCTTGGCATCTGGCTTGACAAGTTTCTGTATTTTAATAAAAATGTGGATGCTTGTCTGGCCAGGGCTAGGGGGGCTTATGCTCTGACAAGAAGATTGTTTCATAGCAGTCAACTTGATTCAGGGGTGAAAGTCATTTGCTACATGGCCCTCATAAGGCCGATCATCGCTTACGGTTGTCCCGTGTGGTTCAATGTATCACCATTCTACATGGAAAGGATACGGCTGTTTGAGAGACGTTGTCTCCGATCCTGCTTAGGATTGTACCGAACGCCGGACTCCGAGTACATAAAATATTACCGCAACGAGGTTCTATACAATGGGGCTCAGTTGAATAGAATTGACAATTTCCTAATTAAGGTGACTCGAAGGCACGCTGCAAGAGCGATGGCTAGCGACAACAGCCTGATCTTTGGGGCTTATTATCCCAATGATTTATACATGGAGAGCACGCTCATATCGGGCTTTATTCCACCAGAGGCATTCATTAACATCGATTCGTTAGGGTTAGTACAAGACAGGAACGGTATCCCGTTTTTATACCACCGCTATCGTGACGCGCGCGACAAACGGCTAATCCGCGACGGGTACGTAGACAATGCTCCGGAGCTCCTCCGCTTTAGCACGGCGGTATCGGATCGTGATAGAATCGATGCTGCAAAACAGGGCACTGAATTCTGGTGGCTATATAAGGAAGGTGATTCTGCACTTCCTCAGGACGTTGCGGACTTTTAGTCCAACTTTATGTTTAAGATTTAAAAAAATTAGGAACAAGGTCTGGGGCGGGGCTTGTGCACCATATTGGCGTACAATATGGTTGAATGCATGCTGCCGTGGGACCGAAAGACGCAATTAGGATGGCGACCCCTCGCGGCATATGCAACGAGGGCTCGCTACCCCGATTATAATTAAGTTAGGTTTAAGTAATTAAGTAGTCTTAAGTTAGGCTTAAGTAGTTTAAGTAGTCTTTAGTTAGTTATAATCTAGAATAAGCCTTTTTATAAAACAAAAAAAGTCACTATACAAAGTTTTCTATTTTTTCTAAATTAAAATTAAATATAAAACCAAAAAACCGACAAATTTAAGCCTAAAGGCAAAATAAAACAGCTAAATATAAGCTTACAGCGCCCACTAAGGGCCGATAAGTTAGATTAAGTAACCCAGTTAATGATAAGTTAGATTTAAGTATTTTTGTCTAGTAGCAAGTTAATATTTTAAGTAAATAAAAAATGAATTTAAAAAAAATAAACCATATTATGGTCGTCATAATCGACCTGGTGAATCAAGAATTCGTGCTGTTGTCACCAAATTTACTTTGTTTGACATTGAACCATCGAAGAGAATATTGCCGTCCCTAGCGTCCAATGTGAATGGAGATCGTGAAATGTCAATTCGTATACGTTCTCAGCAATTGGGCATGTGTTACTCAACCACATGGAAAATTTTACGTGCCGATTTAGGTTTGAAAGCCTATAAAATTCAACTTGTGCAAGAATTGAAGCCGAGTGTCCAACCACAACGTCTAATTTTTGGTTAATAGGCCTCAGAACAGCTCCATGAAAATCCGCCGTTTTATCGAAAAATTGTGTTCAGCGATGGGGCTCATTTCCGGTTCAACGGATACGTAAATAAGCAAAACCGTCGCATCTGGAGTGATGAACAGCCACATGCCATACAAGAATTACCGATGCTTCCCGAGAAAACGACAGATTTTGATGTGGTTTAAGGGCTGGTGGCATCATCGGCCCATTTTTATTCAAAGACGACCGTTGAAGAAACGTTACCGTCAACGGCGACCAATATTGAGCCATAACACGCGACTTTTTTTGCCCAAGTTGGCTGAGTTGAACTTGGTTGACATGTGGTGTCATCGAGACGGTGCCACATGCCACACAGCTCGTGAAACAATGGAAATGTTGAAGGATGAATTTGGTGAGCAGCTTATCTTCCGAAATGGCCCTGTGAGTTGGCCGCCAAGATCATGCGATTTAACGCCTCTTGTTTATTTCTTGTGGGGTTATGTAATGTCGTTAGTCTATGTGGGCAAGCCGAACACGATTGAAGCCTTACAGGATAACATAACACGCGTAATTCGTGGAATGCAGTCCGCAATGCTCGAAAAAGTAATGCAAAATTGGACCTTCCAATTGGAACATTTGAAATGGAGCCGCGGACAACATTTACATGAAGTTGACTATTATCGATTACAATAAAAATTTTGAATATTTGATGCAAATTTTAGTGTTTTATTCGATTTAAGCAAAAACTACGCTTACAAAAATCACCCGTTATATGCTGCTATTTCTTCAGTACGGCTTTCTCACTGAACCAAAAACTAAGTTTTCTAAAAATAAATCCCGAAATCTTCATCAAAAGGAGAAGTTTTCACAAAAATTTTTTTTTAAGAACTTGTAGGTTACGATGTAAACGCCTCGAAATCGATTCGAAGACGTCATTCTAAACAGTGCTGCAAGTTCGTGGGAAATTTCAATTTTTGAGGAATTTTTGACTTTCAAATCAGCTCAACGGGGAAGAGGGAAACTTGTTGTCTCCTGAAAGAAAGAAAAGGGAATTCTGGCCTAGTCGAACATTAAGTTCGTGGGAAATTTCAATTTTTGAGGAATTTTTGACTTTCAAATCAGCTTAACGGGGAAGAGGGAAACTTGTTGTCTCCTAGAAGAAAGAAAAAGGGAATTCTGGCCCAGCCGAACATTAATATTCTATACTCGCATTTTACTCTTGAAATTTGCTCGAAATTTTGTTTTTCAGATTTTTTTTTTACTTCAGTTTTAAACCTAAATTTGATGAATTCGATTGAGTGCATTTTAAATTTGGATACTGTATTTTTTGGGCAGGATTATAGGAATGTCATTCGGAACTAAATACCGAGGAAAAAATCTCTATAAAAGCAAGCATTCTTAGCTTCTGCAAACAGCTGTACAAATGAATCAAAGCTTGCCATTTGCAGATGGAGTTCCTTTGCCCAAATATTGTATTTGATGACCGTAAAAGAGCAAGTATGCCTATGTCTGCCATTGCAAGGAAGTGTCTGAACAACATATGTATTCAGATGTATCATGAAAAATCGATTCTCTGAGTCGATCCATGTACTTTTAGGTATATCTATCGAAATTATTTCTTTATGCTTCAATAATATACCCCTATGGGATAGAAAGACGTTTCTTTATAAAAACCTTCTTTTTTCATGTTTTTTTTTATTTCTAATTCGACTAACAATGTTTCCTGTTTCATTAATTTTCTGTTTTATTTGTGTAAATTGTGTTTGGGGAAATTTTAAGTACTTTTTTGAGCCATAAAAGAGAAATTAGGGATTTTTTTGGCATTGTCCTGGGAATTTCTGTGACAAAACACTGGCAGCACTGATTTTAAAGTGAATACATCTTTTGATACATTCCACACGTTCCACACGTCCCAAGTATGAAGTATTATGTACTATATAGCTAAAAATACAATTAAATTGTTTGTTGGGAATTTGCGACAAATTTAGTTAAAAACTAATTTATATGACGATTAGGTTTAAATGTGATTAAAAATTTAGATTTATGAATAAAACTTAAGCTTAATAAAAACGACTATTTATTCTCTAAATTCAATCACAAATTATTTTATCTTAGGATTAAAAGTTAATTCATGAATTATGATTTCTTATTAATAAAAAAAAAGTCCACGTAATAGCTGATTGACGTTTATTGACAAATCTATTACAATTATTACAAATTGGCTTATTTCCTTTTCGAAATGGAAATAAGGCCCTACACCGAAAAGTATTACCTCCCACAGGTGTTATTGCCATTTGAAAGTGGAAGTTCTTTTCTATGCAAAGTTTGAATGTGGGTGGGGAGACCTGCTGCTACCCTGCTCGAGCTTACTGTTGATTGACCTTTATTGACAAATCTATTACTGAATCTATTACAATTATTAGAAAATCTGTTGTCCTCGGCTGGTACTTATGTTTTTTTTCACTCCGCTGTCAATTTGAAGTTGTTTGTGTTTGATGTGAATGATTTGAGAAAAAAATGGAATCTGCAAACAAACGAAAAAGAACGGGAAATTGGTATCAAAGTGACAAATTACAAAGTGAAAAATGAATATAGCAAATGAATAAAACTTCTTAGAGAGTTTATTGAGGGAACTCTGCGCCGAAAGATTCAAAATTATAGAAAATAAATGTGCGGACACCAACACAAACTTTTTTTTACGGAAACAAATTAAATTTGGAGACAAATTACTTACTTACTTACCTACTTAGGTGGCGTTACAGTCCGGAATGAACCTGCGTCTCAACCAACATGCCTCTCCAAAATACCCGATCCTTAGGGATCAGTCGCGCACTCCAAGTGATTTGAGATCTTCCTCCACTGTCTCCGCAGTTCGATTGGGAATCGAAAACTCTGCGAGCCGGAGTATTAGTGTCCATTCGTTCTACATGTCCTAGCCATCTTACACGTCTAATGCGGAGTTTTTTTGATCAGGGGAATGTCGCTGTTCAGCTCGTATAGTTCTTGGTTGAATCATCGTCTCCATAGCCTGTCAACGCAAACGGGACCGAAGATTTTTCGAAAATGTTCCTCTAGATTCGACCAAGTATTTCATCATTCGCCTTTGATACGGCCCTTGCTTCAGAACAGAACGGGATGATCAGGGTCTTATATGGGATCTCCTTAGTATTTCGATTGAGGACTTTACTACTATATTGCCTTCTAGCCCGAAGAAACACCGGCTGGCAAGAGTAATTCTTCGTTTAATTTCTGACGAGATGTTGTTGTCAGAGTTAATAGCGGAGCCGAGGTAGACAAAGTCCCGTAAAACTTCAACGTCATATCTGTCAGTAGTGACGTTTTGTCAAATTCGCTGATGTTGTGTGTCCTTTCGTGTTGACAGCATATACTTAATTTTCCCCTTATTTACTACTTAGCCGATTTTTGTCGCTTCCTTTTCTATACTAGCAAACGTGGCTATGACATCACATTGAGTACATTGAGTCGTTATCGTCGGCGTATGCTAGCAGTTGCACCGAATTTCGGAGGATTGAGCCTCTGCTGTTGGCCTAGGAGTTTTGCACAATTCTCTCAAGAATCGAATTGCAGAAGTAACATGGCAGCGCATCACCTTGCCTAAGTCCATTTTTGGTATCGAATGTGTCGGTGAGGTCGATTCCGACTCTGATGGCGCAGCGAGAATTCTCTATCGTCATCCTACATAAACGGACGAGTTTGGACGGTATACCAAAACTTGACATGGCTCTGTACAGTCCGCTGTTTTCGTAAGCGGATTTGAAATCGATGAATAGGTAGTGGGTATCGATTTGGACTGCTGGGTTTTTTTTCCAGGATCTGACCAAGTGCGAAAATTTGATCGGTTGTGGACTTTTCTGGCCAAAGACCACACTGATGGCCGATCAGGTTGTTGGTAAACGTTTTCCGGCGTCCACATTTTATGGCAGGTAGGATCTTGTAGGCTATGTTGAGGAGACTTATGCCTCTATAGTTGACGAAGTTTAGAGGATCTTTTTTTTGTGGATCGGACAAACGATGCTGAGGTTACATTCATCAGTCATACTTTCATCCGACCAGACTTGGCTTATGAGTTGGTGGATGCTACTTACCAAGTCCTTTTCGCCGGCTTTATTAAGCTCAGCGGGAAGGCTTTCATTGCCGACAGCCTTATTAAGCTTGAGTTTAGATATTGATATCCTCACTTCACTCAGGTCGGGTGGTTATCAATTTTCGCCAACCAATGGAATGACAGTGGAATGTTGTTCGTCAGCGCCGTTTAACAGTCTGCCAAAGTGTTTCTTCCATATCCTCAGAATCGAGTGTGTCTCAACTACGATATTTCCTTGTTCTTCTCGACAGGATTCTGTTAGACCCTTGTATCCTTGGTAGCGTGCTTTTCTCATTCTTTTTGTTTCTTTCTGAAAAGCCGGTGTTCTTCCCTTCTTCTTTGCCTATAGAGCTCAATGGCAGCTCTGGTCTTTACCTGTAACTTAGCCTTGTAGGCCTCGTTCTTGCCTGGCGAACATTAGTAGGCATTCTCGCTGGTGGGCACGATAAACTTATCACGTCATTTGCTGATCTAATGTCTTCTTCTTCGATATTCGACGCTCGTGGTATGGTGTTAATCGAGAGGTTAAAGGGATACGCGTAGCGCGAACGTCTTGGCGGTCTTTTGCGGTTGGAAATTAAATTTCCTTCGAGTATTTCTGGATTGTTGTGGCGTTCTTACCTTGGCTGCAACAAGGTAGTGGTCCGAGTAATGTTAGCTCCTCGGAATGTTCGGACATTCAAAATATTGGAAGTGTGCCTATTGTCTATTGCAATGTGATCGTTGATCTGAAGACCGCCATGTAAACTCATGGAAATCGAGGTGAGGAAACCGTGTGCTGGCTATAGTGGCATTTCGTTCCGTAGCGAAATCAATTACCGGAAGTGTTGTTTTTTTTTCCGAAAACACTGCTAAATATATCTTCTTCACACCTTTGCGTTAAAATCTCCCAGCACGATTTTAACATCGTACTTCGGTAGTCGCTCATTGGTATTGTAAAGGAGCTCGTAGAAACAAAGCTTAGCTATATCATCTTTTTCCTCCTTCGGAGCGTGAGCGCATATAAGGCTTTTATTGGCGAATTTGGCCTTGGTACGGATCCAATGCGTTTGCTTATGTCTTGGAAACATAAGACTTCTTGCCTAAGTCTGTCACTTATAATAAACCCGCATCCGAAAAGTCGCTGTTCTGTGCAAGAAATCTAAAAAGTCAAAATGTAAACGAACGCATGTGGGGGATAACGCGTACTCCCAATATATTTGTAGTTGGGGTTATATCTATGTATGTCCCGATGATCAGGCTGTTGTCTGTATACTACCCATCACCCTTGCAACGTGCCTTCGAATCACCTCAACTGGAAAATTGTCAATTCTATTTAACTGAGAGCCATCCTAAGGACCTTGTTGCGAAAGTGTTTTATAAACTCGAGTTTTGACACTGACAGGCAGGATCGAAAACAGCGTCTCTCTAAAAGTCGTAACTTTTCCGTGTATGCTTGCGCTAGATTGAGCCACATACGGTAGCCGTACGCGGCAATTGGCCTTATAAGGGTCATGAAGCATATGACTTCCACCTTTAAATCAAGTTGAGTGCTTTTTAAAAATTCCTCTTTCAAAGATAAAACCCCCTCGATCCTTTTGTTAAAATACAGAAAAATCTGAATCCAGATGGCAAGATATGCTCTCGAAAGATGATCAGTAAATAATGAGGTTCTGAGCAGAATTGTTTCAGTTTTTTTTTTTGAAAATAGATGTTTGCTTTCAAATTATCGCTATATCATATTTTCAAGTTTAATTTTATCGTTGAGAATAATTGTTGGCACTTGTTTTGTTTGCATAGCACGCCAAGCTCGGATAACCTCACAAGTCATTGATTTCCTGCAAACTTAGAGACGAATTATAATTTTGTGGTTGCTGTATCAGAATGTGCGTATGCAACCTTTTATTGATGCTTCTTATTTATTTCCTAATTTTCAACAACAAAAAAAATCCCTAACTAAAACTTAAAACCGATTTCATACATAAAACTCCTTAAACACTTTTCGCTTTAACAACCATAACCATATTATACAAGTACACGTGCCTCCGTTTTGAAATCCAAACTCCGCCTTTTTATTGGATTTCGTACGAGATCTGAATTTATGCTTTCAAAAATGTTTTGGAGTTGTTTTTCAATTTTATTTACTCGCAGCTTCTGCTCGGACTCACCCACACACCATCACGAACATCCAACAAATTAAGTACAGCTGTCACAACATGATAGATTCATCTTAGACCTGAGTACAGCTTGTTCTCGATACTCGAACATACGAATAGAAGCTGGGAAATTCCATTTCTGAAGGATGTCTCAACATACCGTCATGCACATACACGTCCTGCGGCAGAGCAAGATAAATGAAAAGGAAAAGCGAACAAAATGTTTGGCATGCCAATGTGGATCCGAAAAAAAGGAGACTAAAGGACTAAAAGAAACTTTCTATTGAACCATCAGCAATGATGGCTTTTTTATCAATTTATCTAGATCTAGTCGAACAGGAATCCAATGCGCACAGCAAACAGGCCGAAGGGTACGTATGCCGCTTCATGCTATTCCTTGGCCAGAGTTAAAATCGAAACGTGACATGATTTAATGATTTCGCACAGGAAAGGACGAGATGTGTGAATCATATGTAAGTATTTTTCTTCGTACGCGAATATATTTCTTCGTCTTATTTCCAATAGTAGGTTAGATACATAAATACAGAAATTCTGTTATATGTATCTCGTTGTTTGAATGTTTTCTGTTTTGTTCGGATGCTTCATAAGTCAATTATTGGCAACAATCACTGGAATTGACTACGAAATATTTTGTTTCCTTTCGTGGATTAAGTTCTCTTGTCAATATTAGTTGGTTACATATTCAGGGTATCTGGTGGTGGATTTATGTTTTCAAAACTAAAGGAAGTAAGCGCCGTTGCACCGTTGCAAGCGGGTCAACATGTTTCGTGCCTCGCGCTGCAGTAAGCTTGCCTGGCTGCCTGAGTTTCACTACGGATATTTTTCTTCAGGTCCGTGTGTTATTTTATTACCAGAGACTTTACTATTGAGGTACACCCATAAAAAAGTTCATGGGGGTTATGTGTGGTGACCTGAATGGCCACGGGATATCACCAAAGCAGCTGATAAGCTTTCGTGGGAAATGTTTCGCGGAGCCTTTGCATGACCATGTCAAATTTACTCATGGTTCTCACTCAATCACTGAATGTTGTGACGTGAACTAAAAAGTCGGCGCTCACTCAAACGTCACTTTTGAAACTATGTGTTACGAAGCAACCAATAGCCTCGGAAAGGACTGATTTTATTGTTGATGACCCTGCTAAACAAAAAAAAGGACGACGTCGTTCGTATCCGCACCTGGAATGTGGAACATTAAACAGGAGAGGTGTAAGCGAAGAACCAGCGGAAACGCTAAACTGCTACAAAGCCGACATTACTGCAACCCAAGAAATACGATGGGATGGGCCGGGCTAAAAGAGGATGGAAAACTGTGATATCTACTACGGACCGTGCTATAGTGAGCAGAAACAGCGACTATCCGGATGCGGATTTGTTATAAGTGCCAGACTTAGGCAAGAAGTCTTACCTTTCCAAGACATTAGCGAACGCATTATAACAATCTGCATCAAGGCCAAATTTGCCAATAAAAGCCTTATATGCGCTCACGCCCCGACGCGACGGAGGAAAAATATGACATAGCTAAGGATTGTTTCTACGAGCTCCTTGACAAAACCTTTGAGGGACTACCGAAGTACGATATTGACATCGTGCTGGGAGACTTTAACGCAAAGGTTGGAAGAGAAGACATCTTTAGCAGTATTGTAGGATAACATAGCCTACACGACAACACGTCTTGACTTCGCTACGGAACGAAATGCCATTATGGCCAGCACACGGTTTCCTCACCTCGATATCCATATGGGGACATGGCAGTCCCCAGACCAATGAACGGTCAACCACGTTGATCACATTGCGATAGACAAGAGACACGACTTGGACCACAACCATGTTATAGCCACGACACAACACAACAGAAATACTGCGAAACAATTTAAAGCCGAAATAATGCGATCGCAAGAGCCCGCAGAGATCTTCGCGCATCGCGTATTCCTTTACCTCTCGATTAACACCATAGCAAGAGCATCGAATGTCGAAGAACAATGGTAACGATGCCAACAAGCCATTAGATCAGCAGCAACTGATGTGCTAGGTTTCTCGCGCCCACCAACAGGAAACCCCTGGTTTAATAAGGAATACTGACAGATGCTCGCAACCAAGAACGAGGCCTACAAGGCTAAGCTGCGGGTGAAGACGAGAGCTACCGTCTAGCTCTATAGGCAAAGAAGAAGGGAAGAACACCGGCTTTTCAGAAAGGAGGAAAGAGAATGAGAAAAGCGCGCGATCAAGGATATAGGGAGGTGCCACTCCAGGAACGATGTTGGCAAGTTTAACCAAAATGTAAAACTTCAAAGCCAAAGACACAACGATCGAACAGAATCCTTTCGGGATGAACAAGGAAACATCGTAGCTGAGACATAGTCTATGGAAGAACCACTTCTGCAGACTGTTAAACGGCGATGACGAACAGCCTTCCGCTGTCAAGCAGAGTGACCCATTCAATATTGGCAACGAAAGCGAAAAATGCCAACCACCCGACCTGAGTAAAATGAGGAAACCAATATCGAAACTCAAGTTTTGCAAGGCTGCCGGAAATGACGGCCTTCCCGCTGATTTTTATAAAACCGGCGGAGATGACGTGGTAAGTAACATCCACCTACTCATAAGCCAAATCTGGTCGGATGAAAGTATGCCGGGGGAACGGAACCTTAGCATCGGTTGCCTACAGAGTCATAAATCTCCTCAACATCGCATTCAAGATCCTATCTGCTGAAATATGTGAAAACCTGATACGGTCACCAACAACCTGGTCGGCGCTTATCAGTGTTGTTTAACGACCGGAAATTCCGCAACCGATCCAATTTTCACATTTCGGCAGATATAGGAAAAAAAACAAGAAAACAAGAAAACCAAATCGATACGACAGCATTAATAGAGAAGAACTGTATAGAGCCATGTCCAGTTTTGGTGTACCGTCCGTCTGTGAGGGTGACGATGAGAATTTTCGCTGCTCCTTCATGGTCGGAAACGATCTCACCGACGAATTCGATAGCAAAAAAGGATTTAGGCAAGGCGATGCGCTGTCATGTGATTTCTTCAATTCGATTCTTGAGAGGATTGTGCAAAACTCCTGAGCCAACACCAGAGGCACAATCTTCCAAAAATCGGTCCAACTAGTAGCATACGCCAACGATATTGACATCATTGGTGGGGCTCAACGTGATGTCATAGCCACGTTTGCTAGTATAGAGAAGGAAGCGGCAAAAATGGGTTTAGCAGCAAATGTGAGTAAGAACATGCTGCCAACACGAAAGGCCACACAACATCGAAGAATTGGAAAGAACGTCACCGTATAACTTTGAGGCAGTACGGGACTTTGTCTACCTCGGCTCCGCTATCAACTCTGGCAACAACATCTCGTCAGAAATTAAACGAAGAATTACTCTTGCCAACTTATGTTTCTTTGGGCTAAGAAGGCAATTCAGTAGTACAGCTGTCACTCAAACTACTAAGGAGATCCTATATAGGAATCAGATCATCCCAGTCCTGCTCTACGGCGCTGAAGCATGGACTGTATCAAATGGATGGAGGAATCCTTGGTTAGTTTGAGAGGAAAATTCTTCGAAAAATCTGCGGTCTCGTTTGCGTTGACGGGCTATGGAGACGAAAAAAACTCCGCATTGGACGTTTAAGATGGCTAAGACATGTTGATCGAATGGACACCGAAACTCCGGCTCGCAGGCTCTTCGATTCCTGGCCAGACGTTGGACGCAGGAGAGGAAGACCTCGCATTAAGTGGCGCTCATAAGCAGCAGCCGACCTCAACCAACTTGGAGTGCGCAACTGGAGGCAGTTGTAAATTCTAGTACTTACTCAAATCTTCTACTACTAGCAAATACTTAATGCTGATGCACACGGTTCTATGTCATTTTATATACTCATCCCGATTCGGTTTTAGGCACGCACTTCTTAGGACTAGCATCACTTAAAAAATTAAATGGGATAGGGTAATCAATTTTTAATTTCTATGCTTGAAGATTTGTCGGACTCTAAGGTGCATTAGCTATACTTTGGTGATTATGATTTTCTAGGATAAATGTTTGTTTGTAAAGGGTTTTTCAATAAGAGCGCTACAAAAGTTTTTTTTAAATAAAACAAAAACGGTTTCGGCTATCAATGAAATTCTTTATTCCTGTGAAAGTTCGTTCGATGCCATTATGTATGGAACTCGATTTTTTTTGCATGGCCGCCACCACGGGCACGCTTGCAGAAGTCCAGACGCTGAACCCAATTTTCGACGGATTTCAAGCATAAATCGGCCGATACTGCTGCAATTTCACGTTCGATATTCGTACGAAGTTCATCAATCGTCGCTGGCTTGTTGGCATAGACCATAAACTTAACGTAGCCCCACAGGAAATAGTCTAAAGGCGTCAAATCGCACGATCGAGGCGGCCAAGCGACTGGACCATTTCGCGAGATAACACGTTCTCCAAACTTGGTTTCCAATAAATTGATTGTGGCATTCGCTGTGTGGCTTGTGGCGCCGTCCTGTTGGAACCACATGTCCTCCAAGTCCATATCATCCAATTGGGGCCAAAAATATTCGGTTATCATTGAACGGTAGCGATTCCCATTCACAGTAACGTGGCCAGTCTTGATCATCACGGAAGAAGTACGACCCAATGACGCCGCCGGCCCATAAACCACACCAAACCGTAATTTTTTCGGGATGCAATGATGACTCATGGAGTACGTGTGGATTGCTGCCTGACCAACACCGCATATTTTGTTGATTGACGAAGCCATTCAGCCAGAAATGAGCCTCATCGCTGAAGATGATTTTTCGATGAAAATCCGAATCATTTTCAAGTTGTTGCTCAGCCCAATTCACGAATATACGATGCTTCTGGTGGTCAAGCAAGCGGCTTCAGTTCTTGCGTCAATTAAATCTTGTAAGGATGTAGGCCAAGATCTGTCCGCAAAATTCGCCACGTCACAGAGATGCCCAACGCTTGAGAACGACGTGTGAGAGACACATTTGGGCTTTCTTCAACTGAAGCTTCAGCGGCAGCAATATTCTCGACACTACGGGCACTTCTTTGTCGCACTGGCACGGGAACATTTTGTACTGTGCCTGTGGATTCAAATTTTTCCACTAGACGCTCAATTTGTTGATCTGCTAGGACGATTATGACGACCATAAATTGGACGTAGCGCTCTTAACGTTGAGCCCACTGACTCCGAATTTCGGTTGTAAATTTTAATAATTCCGACTCGTTGTTGGATCGAATATCTTTCCATCATGAAATGGCAAACCTTACTGAAGAGAAATGTCAGAAGAGCGGAGAGAAATATGGCGTCGTTTTCTGTCCCTGTCGCTGAACTTTTGTAGCGTCCCTGTTGAAAGACCCGATATATGGGTGAGTGGGTATAGATGAATGGACTATGAGTTGCTAGCAATCTAAATGCCACCAATTGTTAAGCCTAAAATTTTGAGATAGGATAATATAATTTGCGCTATATATGTCTATATCCATGCCTTCAACACAAGGTTAATATTTTCAAAATCCACCGTCCTCTGAAAAGGCCTTAAGCAAGTCTTTTTTTTGAAATCATATTTGGGTGAAACAAACAAATGAACATCAACAAATCATATGGTGTTCTCTTAGACTACAACGATTGCCTTTCAAAGGTCCTGAATATTGTTTGCATGATAAAACCGTTATCTCCAAAGCTATATTTCCCTTTTAATGGAATATAAGAATCCCAACTGCAAGGGAAATAATAAAATTCAAAGCAAAGTTATTCACCAGACGTGACTCTATTATTTTCCAGAATTTATGTCATGGGCAATAAAAATGAACTTCCCAAAAATTATTGTTATGAACTTTAGGGAATAGGTACATTCAAAAGAGGCTGGGTCCATCCATAATGTGTCATATGCACATTCTCAAGTCTATATATATATATAAAAAAAAAAGGAAACGTTGGGTTTGACAATCATATTTACGAATAGCATTTCAAGAGAATCCTTTTTCAGTGAGCCAATGGAATAACTGCCAACG
This sequence comes from Rhingia rostrata, assembly GCA_949824845.1. Classification (NCBI taxonomy): domain Eukaryota; kingdom Metazoa; phylum Arthropoda; class Insecta; order Diptera; family Syrphidae; genus Rhingia; species Rhingia rostrata. Next base: position 28,756,436 of record OX463758.1, read on the forward strand.
AAAAAAAAACTTTCTACCGAAGCACGAATTCTAAGACTCCCTACTCGACTGCAGTAACCCGTAAGCTATATCAAATCCGACAACTAAAAACAATAAAAATGGAAAATCCCAAAGTGTGTTCGCCTCCGCCCTCCGAAAGGATATGGAAAGGAAGAAATATGCGGTGCCATATGCTCGGTTGCTAACACCGCCATAACGCTATATCATTCCCTGCAGAAGGCGCTTCCCTTTCGATGACACCACTTTTATGCTGAGTTTTAGTTTGATAGATGTTGACTTCAGCTATTTTCAGCCACGACCATAGTGTAGAGGAAGACCTTCGCCTAAGCATGACTTTCATTTTGATTTTTCTTTTCCCGTTCTTATGTGTCATCTTGTAAAAGCCACGTTTCTGTATAATTCTCCGATTTAGTCAATACTCATGTCATTCCATTTCGTGTATATCGAAACTATAGCTACCTTGAGTCTGCATCGTTATCGAGACGAGAGTATGTGAGGGTGGAACTTGGAGTTGCCACCTCCTTGTAAATGGCAATATAAACATAAACCCCAACCAAGGCAATTGAATGCTTATTTAGATCAGGGACTGTGATTTGGTGGTGGTGGTGGTGGTGCTGGAAAGGGGTTTCTGCTGTTTTCCGAAAATGTTTTTCTATTTCGCCTTGGAATGGGTGCTTTAATAAGATGTTTGTCTCTGTGTAGCTAGAAATAAGTGGAGACTTAAGGGTTGCAAGATAATGTTTGAGATAAATGGCAGAAGCTTTTAAGAGTTTTACCAAGTTCGGTCACGTTCTCTAGAAAGTTTATGCGTTTTAAGAATGTTTAGCCCGATTGGTAACGCAGACCATATGTTGCAACTGAGTGGGAGTATTGGAATTCAATTTTGGACATGGGAATGGAAATTACTTTTTGTGTTGTCTAGCGTATATGCACACATTCCAGAGTGTAAATGGAAATCAGGTTGATTGACTTTGCAGTTTACAGCAGATGTCATGGACACTTGTACATACGTGATCATGAAATTCAATTTTGGATTTGAATTGATTGTTTATTGTACGTGGTTATGTGTACCTACACATATAATTAGACGCACTTCACACTACAGTAGTCACACCTTTTCATTAAACAGCAAATCAAAATATTGAGTAGAAATATTGATTCTCCAATGCAGTTCTAAGGCAACAAAAACTTGGAGCCGTTTTCTTAAAAAAAAGAAGATTTTTGGTTAAAGCTTCAAGATTTTCAAAATAGTGTTGATGAAAATACTTCGAAGATAGCGAAGCGTACGAATACTTCCTTACTTAAGTGGCGCTACATTCCGGAATGAACCTGGGCCTCAACCAACATGCCTCTTAAAATAGCCCGGTACTTAGCTTACTGCATCCAGTTGCGCACTTCAAGTTGGTTGAGGTCGGTTTGTGCTTGTGCGCGCCACTTTAGGCGAGGTCTTCCCCTACTTCGTCCGACGTCTGTCTGGGAATCGAACACACGGCGAGCCGGAGTTTTGGTGTCCAATCGTTCTACATGTCCTAGCCATCTTAAACGTCCAATGCGGAGTTTCTTTTTTGACCAGGGGCATGTCGCTGTACAGCTCGTATAGTTCTTGGTTGAATCTTCGTCACCATAGCCCGTCAATGCAAACGGGACCGAAGAGTTTTCGAAGAATTTTCCTCTATAATCGACGAAGGATTTCTTCATCCACTTTTGATACAGTCCATGCCTCAGCGCCGAAGAGCAGAACTAGGATGATCTAATTCTTATATAGGATCTCCTTAGTAGTTCGAGTGAGGGCTGTACTACTGAATTGCCTTCTTAGCCCAAAGAAACATCGGTTGGCAAGAGTAATTCTTCGTTTAATTTGCTGACGAAATGTTGTTGTCATGTTGTAGACAAGACGTAGACAAGACGGTCATAAAAAACGAGGTCCTGCCATCGTGCAAGAAGTACACACGTGTACCTGAATGGTTGTGAGAAAGCTCGGCTCCAGTTACTAACGAACCTGTATCGCCAAAATTTGTATTTTTGTAGACAAACTCGTACTACGGGCCAAAGTTATATCTGTCAATGGTGTTCAATTTCTGTTCAATTCGTCGATGATATGTGTCCATTCGGGTTGACAGCATATACTTAGTATAGCCCACATATTCTGCTAGACCCATTTTCGCCGATTCCCTGTCTATACCAGCAAACATAAATCCATTTTTGGTATCGAATGTGTCGGTGAGGTCGATTCCGACTCTGATGGCGCAGCGAGAATTCTCCATCGTCATCCTACACAAACGAACGAGTTTGGGCGGTAAGCCAAAACTAGACATGGCTCTGTACAAGTCGTCTCTATCAATGCTGTCTTATGCGGCCTTGAAATCGATGAATAGATAGTTCGTATCGATTTGGACCTCTTAGGTTTTTTTCCAGGATCTGCCGAAGTGTGAAAATTTGATCGGTTTTGGACTTTCTGGTCCTTAAACCACACTGATAAGGGCTGATCAGGTTGTTGGTAAACAGTTTCAGACGTTCACATATGAGAGCAGATAGGATCTTGTAGGCACAATTCAGAGTTTCTTCTTTTTTTGGGGTTCGGGCAAACCATTCAGAGGTTCCATTCCTCAGGTGTACTTTCTTCCAATCAGATTTGGCTTATGAGTTGGTGGACAACAACAAAGCTTAAAGGAAAGGTCGTCATTTCCGGCAGCTTATTAACCTTGAGTCTACATATCGCTATCCTCACTTCCCACAGGTCGGGTGGTTGGCAGTTTTCGCTGTTGTTTCCTACATTGAATGGTTCGTTCTACCTGGAAGCGGAGTGTTGTTCGTCATCGTCGTTTAACAGTCTGCAGAAGTGGTTCTTCCATATCCTAAGCATAGACTGTGTCTCAACTACGATATTTGCTTGTTCGTTTCTACGGTGTTCTCTTCGAGTCTTGTATCCTTGGCTTTGACGTTTTGCACTTTGGTAAAACTTGCGAACATCTTTCCAGGAGTGGCACCTCTCTATATCCTCGATCGCGCTCTTTTCTTGCCTTTTTTTTCTTCTTTCTGAAAATCCGGTGTTCCTTCCTTCTTCTCTGCTTAGAGATCAACGGCAGCTCTCGTCTTCACCTGCAGCTTAGCCTTGTATTCCTCGTTCTTGGCTGCGTGCATCTGTCGGCATTACTCACCAAACCAGGGGTTTCTTCCTGGTGGGCGCGAGAAATCTAGCACATCAGTTGCGGCTGATCTAATGGCTTGTTGGCATCGTTGCCTTTGTTCTTGGGCATTCTATGCTGGTGGTATGGTGCTAATCGAATGGTTAAGGGATACGCGTTGCGCGCAGGTCTTGGCGGTCTTTCGACATTAAATTTTTTCACAGAATGCGTGTCTCTTGTCTATCGCAATGTGATCAATTTGTTCGTTGATCTGGAGACCGCCATGTCCCCTTATGGATATCGAAGTGATGAAACCGTATGCTGGCTATATGTGACATTTCGTTCCGATGCGAAGTCATCCGTTACCAGACGTAACATCGTACTTCGGTAGTCGCTCATAGGTTTTGCAAAGGAGCTCATAGAAGCAATCTTTGGCTATATCATCTTTTTCCTCCTTCGGGGCGTGAGCGCATATAAGGATTATATCGGCGAATTCGGCCTTGATGCAGATTGTTACAATGCGTTTGCTAATATGGTAAGAAAGGTGGAAAGGCGGAAAGGTAAGACTTCTTGCCTAAGTCTGGCACTTAGAACAAATCCGCATCCGAATAGTCGTTGTTTCTGCTCACTAGAACACGGTCCGTAGTAGATGTCACAGTTTTTCATCCTCTCTTTGCCCGGCAAATTCCATAGCATCTCCTGAATGTCAGTAAAGTCTGCTTTGTAGCAACTTTGGGCTTCCGCTGTTTGTTCGGTTGCACGACTCCTGCTTAATGTTCTCACATTACAGGTGCAGATACGGACGCATCGGAATAGTCGTTGTTTCTCCTCACTATACCACGGTCCGTAGTAGATGTCACAGTTTTCCATCCTCTTTTTGCCCAGACCATCCCATCGTATTTCCTGGATGGCAGCAATGTCTGCTTTGTAGCAGCTTAGGGCTCCGCTAGTTGTTCGCTTGCACCTATCCAGTGTAAAGTTCTCGCATTCCAGGTGGAAATACGAACGTAGTTTTCCTTTTTTCGCTTAGCAGGGTCGTCAACAATTAAATCAGTCCTTTCTTAGGCTAATGGTTGCTTCACAACAGATAGTTTTTTTCCATTGATGGGTAGTTAACGGGCTCAGTGGCGCGATGGCTGGTGCGATGAACTTCCGCGCAGAAGGGTCTGGTTTCAATTCCTAGCCGTAGCAACACCTAAATGATTTTTTACTGTCCCTCCTCTCGTGATGATCTGACAAAACATCCGTGTAGTATCAATTGTCAAGAAAAGCATAAAAAAAGGAAGTCCCGCCATCGTGCAGAAATACACTCGCAAACATGAATGGTTTTGAGAAAGCTCGGCCCTGTGTACTAACGAGCCTGTTGCGCCAAAAATTTGTATTTTTTTTTTGGTAGTTAACCCAAAGCGCAACCATCAACCTGGAGGACCATTTCTAATTTATAAGATACCCCTGGCCGAGGTGCCATTATTATCTGCTACAAGATTGAGCGCTGCGTTGGCCTTTCGGGTCATCCACCACCATCTCTGTTCAGAGCGTCTGACTGTAACTCTTGAAGTTCCTAGACAGCCTGTTGTCCGAATATGTCGAAGCAGCTTGCCTAGGTTCTCCTGGGTCAGCACCAGCAGGCCGGGTAGTCATTCCGTGTCATTCCGACCAGGCTGCTCATAGTGTTGCTGTTTTTCGTCTCGTTATCAACCGCACTTATCGTTTAGCAAGACTAATCCGGTTGGATGAGGCAAGTACCAGATGGGTACCACTTGGAGGGTAAAAAAAGCGCATTTGATGTATAGTCAGAGGTACAAGCACAAGTTAAATCCAATCAGAGTCTACCCTCGTTCTACAACACCCAACCACCTGATGGGAATCACAATTTAAAATAAAATCATGAGTGCTCACTCCAAATCGTCATATTAAAGGACATAACTCCAATGTTGAGATCATTCCACGAATGATGGACGACATTAACATCATCAAGCTTACATCCCGTTTTTGGTATGCTACATCAAACTATTATGCGATGCCTATCCATTATGTGTATGGTACCCAAAACCAACACAGAGAATTTCCTTTGCATTCCTTTTCTTTTGCCTTTAATGTCTGTTTTCATGTACGTGCAGCTCCATGGAGAGGAAAGGCTCAGTCTCGTAGTACACCCTAATGCGATTATAATCGTTTAATCCTTTCATTACGTTCGTAATTATATTTTAATTCCATTAGCTATTTTCAGTTGCTGGAAGTTGCATTGCAACAAGTTAGCGCGCTAATTAAATAAATAAAAATGAAGAGAAATATTTCCCCTTAAAATGAAAAACCATATCTTGGTTAGGCCTCTAGGGCGTTCCTCATAATGGCTATCGGTCGCTTGCGCTGGCAAGGTGACCCGTTTCTATGGCGCGTTCGTTTCAATAATGCACCCCGAAAATCCTAAAAACGGACAAAAGTTTGCAATGATAAATGGAATATGTCTGACAGGAAATCTCTATTATGATAATATCCTTCCCTTCCTTTTATGTTTGGCACCCAGGCCGTTATTCCTCTCGTACACAATAGGAAGCCGGGGTTCGATTGTTATGCAGAGCGTGTGCTCGCAACCACAGACAAAGTGGGCTGAGGGCGCATGGTGGCGTACATTAAACTTAGACGTTTGCCAAGGATATGTCCAAGGAATAAGAATAAACGAAGCGAGAAGCCCCAGCTTTACCTTTATCATAAGTCATCGCCTTGCGTTAAACGATTTCGTTTAATTCGGATTATCATGGAAGGAATCGTGCAGTTTTTCTTCGTTTTCTCAATTCTGTTGTCGTCGATGTCGTCGTTACTGTTGTATATGATCCCGTTTTCATCGAACTTGAATTAACGCTTATAGCATTATTATCCTTGGAGATGTTATCGATTGGAATATATATTTTCCATTTTCCATTTTCCTTTTTTTTTATACAATTTTCGATTCCCCGACTTTGAATACAACAAAGGAATATCAAAAGGGACGGAGGAGCAAGGATTTTTTTTTTTACAAAATGAACGAAAATGTACATATCTGAAGAAGAAGGGTATTAACGGTGAACAAAATTCCAAGGTACTCCCTTGCCAGGGGGAACATAAATTTGCTTGTTAACGAGGCTCCTTTGGAGGCAAATACCTTCATTTAATTTGAAAATAGTTGATGTAAGCATTTCGAAAATGATGATGGGGTGGTCCTGGTCATATTTTCATGAATATAAGTCAAGAAGATATTCTTGAATTGAATTTGTGTAGATACAAGTAAAATCGATATGTTAATGGCATAATGATAACTTTTTTACTTTAAGCCGGTACTTGATGAAATATTGAACAAAAGACATGTGAATTTTAAAACTTGTAGGGAAAGGATTCTGGTTTCCTGGAATTCAGGTAACTTTTGGCATATGATTGGTTTTGTAAATGGGGTTGTTAAATTGAAATATTTTGTTGTTTGACACTAGAGTTGACATATTTTAAGTGAAATATTTTAAATAGGTCGTGGCAAAGATTTTCAAGTCATACAGATGACGCATTGAGAACAAAAAACGGAAACTTTTGCTCACCAGCTTCACATGAGAAACGAGCTAAAAGCATATGGCCGGCTATGCCAGTACGTCCCGGCTTAGAACAATTTTTCTTGTATGCAGTGCGTCATCTGTATGACTTTATAAATTTTGGTACAAGTGAACAATCGAATATGCAGAGAGTGACAAAATGTATATCACCATATCGAAAGAAGGTATACCTTGTGCAATGGGCGGCACTTGTCAATTTCGTTTTCATTTTTGGGGTTCCTAAATGGTCTGTTTTTTTTCTTCTTATGCACGAAATGAACCTTGGCCTCAACCAACATTAGCCCGGTCCTTAGCTAACTGCCCCGAGTTGCGCACTCCAAGTTGGTTGAGGTCGGCTTCTACTTGTCCGCGACACTTAAGGCGAGGGGTTCCTCTACTGCGTCCGACCTCTGGCTAGGAATCGAAGACTCCGCGAGCCGGAGTATTGGTGTCCATTCGCTCTACACGTCCTAGCCATCTTAAACGTCCAATGCAGATTTTCTTTGACCAGGGGCATGTCGCTGTACAGCTCGTTTAAATCTTGGTTGAATCTTCGTTAACATAGCCCGTCAACGCAAACGGGATCGAAGATTTTTGAAAGAATTTTCCTCTTGAATCGACCAAGGACTTCTCCATTTTTGATACGGTCCATGCTTCAGCGCCGTAAAGCTGGCCTGAAATAATCAAGGTCATATCAAAGAGTATAGAACTTCATAGAGTACGCATCACAGCTAAAAAGTTGCACCCGTTTCCGACGAGGGCGGTAAGTGCGAAGTTAAAATTTCGCCGATCGTATGCGTCGGCTATGCTGTTGTTTGATGCTGGGATAGCAATGCGAACACTGGGGTATCAATATCAGTACCCCGAATAGAAAAATTTCGTTGTATGAGATTCGCACTCGTTGAAGTTCTATACTTTGGTCTTATATAGGAACTCCTTAGTAGTTCGAGTTAGGGCTTTACTACCAAATTACCTTCATAGCCCGAAGAAACAGCGGTTGGCAACTATAATTCTTCGTTTAATTTCTGACGAGATGTTGTTGTCTTTTTGTAGACAAGAGGTAGACAAGGCGTCTTCAATGGCGCGGTAGTTAGAGCGATGAATCGCCGCGCAGGAGGTCTGGGTTTGATTCCCAGCAACACCTAAATGATTTTTCACAGGCCCTCCTCTCGTGATAATCTGACAAATCATTCAAGTAGTATCAACTGTCAAGAAAAGCTTTTCTCGAATTTGCCGTTCGGAGTCGGCATAAAAAAGGAGGTCCCGCTATCTTGCAAGAAGAACACACGTATACATTCATGGTTGTGAGAAAGTTCGGCTCTGATTACTTACGAGTCTGCTGCGCAAAAATTTGTATTTATGTAGCCAAACCCGTACTACCTCAAAGTTATATCTGTCAATGTTGATGTTCTGTCGAATTCGTCGGAATTGTGTCGCCTTTCGTGTTGACAGCATATACTTAGCCTTGCCCTCATTTACAGCTAAACCCATTTTTGCAACACTCCCTTCTCTATGCTAGCAAACACGTCTATGACATCACATTGAGTCCTGCCAATGATGTCAATGTCGTCGGAGTATGCTAGTCGCACCGATTTTTAGAAAATTGAGCCTCTGGTGTAGGCTCGGGAGTTTTGCCTAATCCTCTCAAGAATTAAATTAAAAAGTCACATGACAGTGCATCGCCTAGCCTAAATCCTTTTTTGGCATCGAATGTGTCGGGTAAGTCGTTTCCGACCCTAATGAAGCAGCGAGAACTCTCCATCGTCACAGATGGACGGTATACCAAAACTAGAAATGGCTCTGTATAGTTCGTCTCTATAAATGCTGTCGAATGCGGCTTTGAAATCGATGAATAGGTGGTCGGTATCGATTTGGACTGCTTGAGTCTTAGCAAGGATCTGCCGGGGTGTGAAAATTTGATCGGTGTGGGATTTTCTGACACTGATAAGGGCCGATTAGGTTTTTTTTAAAACGGTTTCAGGTATTCACATATGACGCAGATAGGATCTCGTTGGCTAAGTTGAGGAGACTCATGCCTCTGTATTTGCCGCAGTTCAGAGGGTCCCCCTTTTGTGGATCGGGCAAACGATGCTGAGGTTCAATTCTTCTGGCATACTTCCAACCGACTAGATTTGGCTTATAAATTGGTGGATGTTACAAAATAAGTAATCTCCGCCGACTTCAAAAAGCTCAGCGGGAAGGCCGTCATTTACGGCAGCCTTATTAAGCTTGAGATTAGATATTGCTATCCTTACTTCACTTAGGCCGGGTGGTTGGCAGTTTTCGCTTTCGTTGCAAATATTTAGTGGTTCGCTCTGCCTGACAGCGGAATGTTGATCGTCATCGCCTTTAACATTCTGCAGAAGTGGTTCTTCCATTGACTGTGTCTCAACTGCGATATTTCCTTGTGTCCTTGGCTTTGACGTTAACACTTTGGTAAAATTTGCGAATGTCGTTTCTGGAATGACACCTCTCTATATCCTCGATCTCGCGTATTTCTTGCTCTTTTTTCTTCATTCTGAAAAGCCGATGTTCTTCCTTTCTTCTATGCCTGTAGAGCTTAATGGTAGCTCACCTTTTTAACTGCCGCTTAGCCTGGTAGGCTTTCGTTCTTTGCTCCGAGCATCTGTCGGCATTCCTTACCAAACCAGGGGTTTCTTGCTTGTGGGCGCGGGAAATCTAGCATAGCAGTTGCGGCTGATATAATGGCTTGTTGGCATCGTTGCCATTGTTCTTTGACATTCAATGCTGGTGGTATGGTGTTAATCGAGAGGTTAAGGGAAGGTCTTGGCAGTCTTTTGCTACTGCAGTCTTTCGACACTAAATATTTTCACAGGGTTTCTGGTTAGTTGTGGCGTGGTGGATATCCGCATTCTTACCATGGCGGCAACAAAGTAGTGGTCTACTACTGGAGTCGATATCAGTCCATCGGAATGTTCGGATATCCAAAATACTGGATGCATGCTTCTTGTCTATCGCAATGTGATCAATTTGGTTGACCGTTCGTTGATCTGGAGAGGCCCTTTATGGATATCGAGGTGAGAAAACCGTGTGCTTTCCTTAGTGTGCAATCAGCCTAAGTCAGTTGCCAGACATGTTGCCGTGTAGGCTGTGTTTTCCGAAAATATTGATAAAGATGACTTGTCTTCCAAACTTTGCGACCTCAACATTGCCTACAAGATCTTATCTGCAGTAATATGTAAATGACTGATCGGCCCTTATCAGTGTCTACAACCCAAGAAAGTCCACACCCTATCAAGTTTTCAGACTTCCTGGAAAAAACCCAGGAAGTCCAAATCGATACCCACCGTCTATTCATCGATTTCAAAGCCGCATACGACAGCATTTATAGAGACGAACTATACAGAGCCATGTCTAGTTTTGCTATACCGTCCGTCTGTTAGGGTGATGAAGAGAATTTTCGCTGCTTTTTCATGGTCGGAAACGATCTCACCGACGAATTCGATAGCAAAAAAGGATTTAGGCAAGGCGATGCGCTGCCATGTGACTTTTCAATTTGATTCTTGAGAGGATTTTGCAAAACACCTGGGCCAACACCAGAGGCACAATTTTCAAAAAATCGGTGCAACTGCTACCATACTCGGACAATATTCACATCATTGGTAGGACTCAACTTGATGTCATAGCCGCCTTTGCTAGTATAGAGAAGGGAGTGGCAAAAATGGGTCTAGCTGTCAATTTTTTTTTTATAATTTACAAGTACTCAAGGGGTTCTATGAATGAAGAAAGAGAGTGATAGGAAAAATTTTGGATGTAGTGGAGACTTAACTCCATTGGTGGTGTCCGAACTAGCTTCGGGGAGTTACTTTTTCTTGTGTTCGTTAAATTTGAAGAAATTCAGAATGGTGTTGCATACTTTTAGGTATTACACCGACCTTTTTTGTTTGTTTTAAATAAAAGTGAAATGGATTTTGGCTGGGATTGAACGCACAACCTTCCACTCAACAGACGAACACATTACCACTACACCCCGGCCACCCACTAAGTGCTAGACTAAGTATATAATGTCAACACGAATGGTCACACAACATCGACGTATTGGACAGAACGTCACCATTGACAGATATAGCTTTGAGATAGATTGGAACTTTGTCAGGTTGGTAGAGGCCCAGTAAGTTATTTCACGTCACCTTTGCCAAGTATTATCAGATTTTTTGCCGATCAGACGAAATAGTCACGATGGTTTGTATGAGTTTTATTTATTAAACGTGTATTATGGCAACAATCTCTTGTCCATCACAGTGAGGCCAATAACATTTTGTAGTCCAGAGACTGTTGATGAAACTATTAGTTTACTTCAGTGAGATTTCATTCCGTAGTGAAGTAAATATGTCTAAGTCCATTGCCCATTCGGTATTATTAAGGTTTTTGAGTAAGCCTGCTAAAGGTCTCCTGCATCCCTATGTTAACATTACAACGATAGGTCATTTACAAAAAATACAGTCGCGATCATTCACCAATATCGGCAAACTTTCGAAATTTAACGTTTTAATGTCATTGGAGGCTACCAACACCATCAGTCTATTTCTAAATCTGATAACTAAATTTACAAAAGAGGTAAAAAATCTCAACAAGATCCCACGTTTCCACATTTCACTAATTAGTTGAGTCCACATTTTTCGTTTAAAGACCTATTCATGGTTTCATTAAGAACATGCCAGGAATTCGGCATATCGTTATAATCAAAAGGGATACAGTAGTGGATTCCTTTTCGCTACCAGCAGACTCTTAATTCGTCAAAAAAAAAAATTCTTGCCCAATCAATCAATTTAAGTTCGCTTATACCAAAAAGTATCCTGTTTCCTCTTATAAAACAAATAATTAGCAACCACTCTGTCTCCAAAAAAAAAAGGATGACTGCTGGAGTGCAGCAAACAAAGACATTTTAACAAGACGACTTATTGATGTCCATTTTCAACGTGGACTCCAAGAGACAATTGGAATGCAGCAACTTTTTTTGTTTGCTTGGACCACTTGCGTCTGAATTATAGTTCCATTATTCGGATCGACTGCATCAAGGTTAAGTTCGTCATTTGGTTGTTTGCTTTGTTTGGCCTTTATTTCTTCATCTCTCGTTCAGCGTTCCCTTACCAGTAGAATACCATTTCAATGATTTTAATTGCGGGAATTCCTCAGCTGAAGGGACTGTAATCTGAATTTAATTCCCACTTTCTCAGAAGCTATTAGGGTCGAGCGGCTAGCGCACTGCAATTTCGCATCTTCATGGACCGGTCTTGTGCAAGCTCTTGTTTGCTCATACGTAATGATTAAACAGAAAAATCGCATTAGCGACCGCCGCGCTGCAAGTCCGCCGCTATCTCGTACCACCGCTAAGAGGATAATCATTCATTTCTGACGCGCTCCTAATTCCATAGTCTTGTGCGTTTAATTTAATTACGGCGCAAATAGAACAGTTCCTCGACTGCCATTAGCCAAATGATTGTCTCGATTTTATATTGCCAATAGGTTTATTGTGTCTTGGTTCCTCGAAGGAGTTCGCAGTTGGTTGGGGATTCATTAACATGCCGATATGCTGCTATGCCGTCGAGAAAGGGTTTGAAATTGGTAATTTGTCAGATTGACAATATCGCCTACAGGCAGTACTTTATTTTTATTTGAGCTGAAATATGTTAACGCAGCTATCAAGTGTATTAATTATACAAATCCGGTTGTTTAATTGCATGGGACAACTATTCTTGCAGCTCTGGAAAATGAAACTGGAATTCTTCGTTCGCGGAAGTATCTTTACTCGGCCGCATAAGATGTATGGAGTTAAGATAAAATGTGGACGATTTTTATTTGTAATTTAAGTTTTAACGGTCGGATATCAGATTTTATTTTTAAAAAAAGTTTTGATATCTCTCCACAAGAAGTTTACAGTTGGATTGGAGGTGACAGTATTACGAAGTGCATGACATATAAAGGCCAGATGTAGATAAATGCTTTTCCTTATTATCATTCTCAAAATTAAAATATGACTGTCAATGAGGTCGTGGCATAAACGGAAGAACAACACAAATTGTTCATCATTCGCTCTTAAAGTTATTAGTTTGCCAATGTGATTGCTATTCCCCGCTCCTCACTACATAAAACAGTTAAAAAAAAATAAGTCATGCCAGCGTTTTGGAGCAGCTGAGATATGGAATATTACCCTTCTGTATGTTTTACAGACAAAATAGATTAGCAATAGCTGCCATGTTGTAACATGCTGACATTACTATCATTCACTAAAGTAAGGTGAAAAACTACGGGCCATATTTTATCAAACAGGATCAACCGCTATCCAGCTCGCCTACGCTGCTAACGTAGATAAGAGCTGCTGAAAATATTCCATTGCCTTTCATAAACAAAGTTAAAGGGGAAAAAAGACCGGGTGATCATTGATACGAAGACGACCCTGGACGGTGATCTTAACGCTAAACACTCCACTTGGGGTAGTAAGATTTCGAACAGTAGAGTTCTTCTAAATTTTTTTAGAGAGATAAAAAGTATTGAGTACAAATTAAGTTTGTACGCTATGGATATCCGGTTTAATCGAGAGGAATTTCTTTCGTTGACATAGCGCTTATGACAAATGAAAAACACGCGAGGAACTCTGTACTAGCATATGATTATGATAGTGACCATCTTGAACTTGAAAAGTGCATTTTTACGACCGCAAAAATCCACTTTTCTATACTACCCAGAAAGTTAAATATAAAAACAGAGCGGTGCAAGACGTTAACAACTTTGAGGGGCAATCGGTCAACATCGTCAAGCGGCATTATTTAAAGGAGTACCAGAAATACAGTTTGCATGTGGGTGCACTGCCTATAGGGCTTTCGAAGTCTACTTTAATATCCTGCCCAGAAATATACCTTTTGCAACAGGGAGCGATGCAAGACGTTAAAAACGTTTCACAACTTTAAGTTACAATCCATCAACATCGTCTAACGGCCTAATTTGAAGGAGTACCAGAAATACATTATTCATGTGGGTGGACTGCTTAAAGGGCTTTCTAAGCCCACTTTAATATACTACCCAGAAAGTAACCCTTGACATCAGGGAGCGATGCAACACTTTAAAAACGTTTTACAACGTTGGGTTGCAATTGGTCAACATCTTCAAACGGCGTTATATAAAGAAGGACACGTGTGAAGTTGTGCATGTAGATGAACTAACTAAAGGACTTTCTAAGTCCACTTTAATATCCTACCCAGAAATATACCTTTTAAAACTGGGAGCGATGCAAGACTTTAAAAAAGTCTTACAACTTTGAGTTGCGATCGGTCTTCATTGTCCAGCGGCCTTATTTGAAGGAGTACCAGAAATACATTTTGCATGTGGATGGACTTGCGAACGGGTTTTCTAAGTCCACTTTTATATACTACCACGAAAGTAAACTTTGACATCAGGGAGCAATGCAAGCCGTTAAAAACGTTTTACAACTTTGAATTGCAATCGGTCTACATCGTCCAGCGGCCTTATTTGAAGAAGTACGAGAAATACAGTTTGCATGTGAATTGACTGACAAACGGGCTTTCTAAGTCCACTTTAATGTCCTACCCAGAAAGTAACCTTTGACATCGGGGAGCAATGCAAGACATTAAAAACGTTTTACAACTTTGAATTGCAATTGGTCAACAGCGTCCAGCGGCCTTATTTGAAGGACTACCAGAAATACATTTTACAGGCGGATGAACTGACTAAAGGGCTTTCTAAGTCCACTTTAATATACTACCCCGAAGTTAACCTTTGACATCAGAAAGCGATGCATGACGTTAAAAACGTTTTACAACAGTGAATTGCAATTGGTCAACATCGTCCAGCGGCCTTATTTGAAGGAGTACCAGAAATACATTTCACAGGCGGATGAACTGACTACAGGACTTTCTTAGACAACTTTAATATACTACCCTAAAGTTAACCTTTGACATCAGAAAGCGATGCATGCCGTTAAAAACGTTTTACAACTTTGAATTGCAATCGGTCTACATCGTCCAGCGGCCTTATTTGAAGGAGTCCCAGAAATACATTTTGCATGTGGATGGACTGACAAACAGGCTTTCTAAGCCCACTTTAATATCCTACCCAGAAAGTAACCTTAGACATCAGGGAGCGATGCAACACGTTAAAAACGTTTAACAACATTGAGTTGCAATTGGTCAACATCGTCAAGCGGGTTTATATAAAGAAGGACACGGGTGAAATTGTGCACGTAGATAAATTGACTAAAGGACTTTCGAAGTCCACTTTAATATCCTACCCAGAAAGTAACCTTTGACATCAGGAAGCGATGCAGCTCGTTAAAAACGTTTAACATCTTTGAATTGCAATTGGTCAACATCGTCCAGCGGCCTTACTTGAAGGAGTACCAGAAATACATTTTACACGCGGATAAACTGACTAAAGGGCTTTCTAAGTCCACTTTAATATACTACCCAGAAACTAACCTTTGACATCAGGGAGCGATGCAACACGTTAAAAACGTTTAACAACTTTGAGTTGCAATTGGTCAACATCGTCAAACGGCGTTATATAAAGAAGGACACGGGTGAAATTGCGCATGTAGATAAACTGACTGAAGGACTTTCGAAGTCCACTTTAATATCCTACCCAGAAATATACCTTTTACAACAAGGAGCGATGCAAGACGTTAAAAACGTCTCACAAATTTGATTTGCAATCGGTCAACATCGTCCAGCGGCCTTATTTGTAGGAGTACCAGAAATACATTTTGCATGTGGATGGACTGACGAACGGGCTTTCTAAGCCCACTTTAATATCCTACCCAGAAAGTAACCTTAGACATCAGGGAGCGATGCAACACGTTAAAAACGTTTAACAACTTTGAGTTGCAATTGGTCAACATCGTCAAACGGCGTTATATAAAGAAGGACACGGGTGAAATTGTGCATGTAGATAAACTGACTAAAGGACTTTCGAAGTCCACTTTAATATCCTACCCAGAAGTATACCTTTTACAACAAGGAGCGATGCAAGACGTTAAAAACGTCTCAAAAATTTGATATGCAATCGGTCAACATCGTCCAGCGGCCTTATTTGTAGGAGTACCAGAAATACATTTTGCATGTGGATGGACTGACGAACGGGCTTTCTAAGCCCACTTTAATATCCTACCAAGAAAGTAACCTTTGACAACAGGGAGCGATGCAGCAAGTTAAAAACGTTTAACAACTTTGAGTTGCAATTGGTCAACATCGTCCAGCGGCCTTATTAGAAGGAGTACCAGAAATACATTTTGCGTGTGGACTGACGAACGGGCTTTCTAAGCCCACTTTAATATCCTACCCAGATAGTAACCTTTGACATCAAGGAGCAATGCAAGACGTTAAAAACGTTTTACAACTTTGAATTGCAATTGGTCAACATCGTCCAGCGGCCTAATTTGAAGGAGTACCAGAAATACATTTTGCGTGTGGATGGACTGACGAAGGGGCTTTCTAAGCACACTTTAATATCCTACCCAGAAAGTAACCTTTGACAACAGGGAGCGATGCAGCAAGTTAAAAACGTTTAACAACTTTGAGTTGCAATTGGTCAACATCGTCAAACGGCGTTATATAAAGAAGGACACGGGTGAAATTGTGCATGTAGATAAACTGACTAAAGGACTTTCGAAGTCCACTTTAATATCCTACCCAGAAGTATACCTTTTACAACAAGGAGCGATGCAAGACGTTAAAAACGTCTCACAAATTTGATTTGCAATTGGTCAACATCGTCCAGCGGCCTTATTTGTAGGAGTACCAGAAATACATTTTGCATGTGGATGGACTGACGAACGGGCTTTCTAAGCCCACTTTAATGTCCTACCCAGAAAGTAACCTTTGACATCAGGGAGCGATGCAACACGTTAAAAACGTTTAACAACTTTGAGTTGCAATTGGTCAACATCGTCAAACGGCGTTATATAAAGAAGGACACGGGTGAAATTGTGCATGTAGATAAACTGACTAAAGGACTTTCGAAGTCCACTTTAATATCCTACCCAGAAATATACCTTTTACAACAAGGAGCGATGCAAGACGTTAAAAACGTCTCACAAATTTGATTTGCAATCGGTCAACATCGTCCAGCGGCCTTATTTGTAGGAGTACCAAAAATACATTTTGCATGTTGATGGACTGACGAACGGGCTTTCTAAACCCACTTTAATATCCTACCCAGGAAGTAACCTTAGACATCAGAAAGCGATGCGAGACGTTAAAAACGTTTTACAACATTGAATTGCAATCGGTCTACATCGTCCAGCGGCCTTATTTGAAAGAGTCCCAGAAATACATTTTGCGTGTGGATGGACTGACGAACGGGCTTTCTAAGGCCACTTTAATATCCTACCCAGAAAGTAACCTTTGACAACAGGGAGCGATGCAGCACATTAAAAACGTTTTACAACTTTGAGTTGCAATTGGTCAACAGGACATGGGTGAAATGGTGCATGTAGATGGACCGACTAAAGGGCTTTCTAAATCCACTTTAATGTCCTACCCAGAAAGTAACCTTTGACATCAGGGAGCAATGCAAGACGTTAAAAATGTTTTACAACTTTGATTTGCAATTGGTCATCATCGTCCAGCGGCCTCATTTCAAGGAGTACCAGTAATAAATTTCACAGGCGGATGGACTGACTAAAGGGCTATCTAAGTCCACTTTAATATCCTGCCCAGAAAGTAACCTTTGACATCAGGGAGCGATGCAGCACGTTAAAAACGTTTTACAACTTTGAGTTGCAATTGGTCAACATCGTCAAACGGCGTTATATAAAGAAGGACACGGGTGAAATTGTGCATGTAGATGGACCGACTAAAGGGCTTTCTAAATCCACTTTAATGTCCTACCCAGAAACTAGCCTTTGACATCAGGGAGCAATGCAAGACGTTAAAAACGCTTTACAACTTTGAATTGCAATTGGTCAACATCGTCAAACGGCGTTATATAAAGAAGGACACGGGTGAAATTGTGCATGTAGATGGACCGACTAAAGGGCTTTCTAAATCCACTTTAATGTCCTACCCAGAAACTAGCCTTTGACATCAGGGAGCAATGCAAGACGTTAAAAACGCTTTACAACTTTGAATTGCAATTGGTCAACATCGTCCAGCGGCCTCATTTCAAGGAGTACCAGTAATAAATTTCACAGGCGGATGGACTGACTAAAGGGCTATCTAAGTCCACTTTAATATCCTGCCCAGAAAGTAACCTTTGACATCAGGGAGCGATGCAGCACGTTAAAAACGTTTTACAACTTTGAGTTGCAATTGGTCAACATCGTCCAGCGGCCTAATTTGAAGGAGTACCAGAAATACATTTTGCGTGTGGATGGACTGACGAAGGGGCTTTCTAAGCATACTTTAATATCCTACCCAGAAAGTAACCTTTGACATCAGGGAGCGATGCAAACCGTTAAAAACGTTTAACAACTTTGAGTTGCAATTGGTCAACATCGTCAAACGGCGTTATATAAAGAAGGACACGGGTGAAATTGTGCATGTAGATGGACCGACTAAAGGGCTTTCTAAATCCACTTTAATGTCCTACCCAGAAACTAGCCTTTGACATCAGGGAGCAATGCAAGACGTTAAAAACGCTTTACAACTTTGAATTGCAATTGGTCAACATCGTCCAGCGGCCTCATTTCAAGGAGTACCAGTAATAAATTTCACAGGCGGATGGACTGACTAAAGGGCTATCTAAGTCCACTTTAATATCCTGCCCAGAAAGTAACCTTTGACATCAGGGAGCGATGCAGCACGTTAAAAACGTTTTACAACTTTGAGTTGCAATTGGTCAACATCGTCAAACGGCGTTATATAATGAAGGACATGGGTGAAATGGTGCATGTAGATGGACCGACTAAAGGGCTTTCTAAATCCACTTTAATGTCCTACCCAGAAACTAGCCTTTGACATCAGGGAGCAATGCAAGACGTTAAAAACGATTTACAACTTTGAATTGCAATTGGTCAACATCGTCCAGCGGCCTCATTTCAAGGAGTACCAGAAATAAATTTCACAGGCGGATAAACTGACTAAAGGGCTTTCTAAGTCCACTTTAATATACTACCCTGATGTTTACCTTTGACATCAGAAAGCAATGCAAGCCGTTAAACATTTTTTACAGCATTGAGTTGCAATCGGTCTACATCGTCCAGCGGCCTTATTTGTAGGAGTACCAGAAATACATTTTGCATGTGAATGGACTGACGAACGGCCTTTCTAAGCCCACTTTAATGTCCTACCCAGAAAGTAACTTTTGACATCAGGGAGCAATGCAAAACGTTAAAAACGTTTTACAACATTGAGTTGCAATCGGTCTACATCGTCCAGCGGCCTTATTTGTAGGAGTACCAGAAATACATTTTGCATGTGAATGGACTGACGAACGGCCTTTCTAAGCCCACTTTAATGTCCTACCCAAAAAGTAACTTTTGACATCAGGGAGCGATGCAGCACGTTAAAAACGTTTTGTAACTTTGAGTTGCAATTGGTCAAAATCGTCAAACGGCGTTATATAATGAAGGCCATGGGTGAAATGGTGCGTGTAGATGGAACGACTAAAGGGCTTTCTAAATCCACTTTAATTTCTTACCCAGAAAGGAACCTTTGACATCAGGGAGCAATGCAAGACGTTAAAAACGTTTTACAACTTTGAATTGCAATTGGTCAACATCGTCCAGCGGCCTTATTTGAAGGAGTACCAGAAATAAATTTCACAGGCGGATGAACTGACTAAAGGGCTTTCTAAGTCCACTTTAATATACTACCCTGAAGTTTACCTTTGACTTCAGAAAGCAATGCAAGCCGTTAAAAACGTTTTACAACATTGAGTTGCAATCGGTCTACATCGTCCAGCGGCCTTATTTGTAGGAGTACCAGAAATACATTTTGCATGTGAATGGACTGACGAACGGCCTTTTTAAGCCCACTTTAATGTCCTACCCAGAAAGTAAATTTTGACATCAGGGAGCAATGCAAGACGTTAAAAACTTTTTACAACTTTGAGTTGCAATTGGTCAACAGCGTCCAGCGGCCTTATTTGTAAGAGTACCAAAAATACATTTTGCATGTAAATGGACTGACGAACGGCCTTTCTAAGCCCACTTTAATGTCCTACCCATAAAGTAACTTTTGACATCAGGGAGCAATGCAAGACGTTAAAAACGTTTTACAACATTGAGTTGCAATCGGTCTACATCGTCCAGCGGCCTTATTTGTAGGAGTACCAGAAATAAATTTCGCAGGCGGATGAACTGACTAAAGGGCTTTCTAAGTCCACTTTAATATACTACCCTGAGGTTTACCTTTGACATCAGAAAACAATGCAAGACGTTAAAAACTTTTTACAACTTTGAGTTGCAATTGGTCAACAGCGTCCAGCGGCCTTATTTGTAGGAGTACCAAAAATACATTTTGCATGTGAATGGACTGACGAACGGCCTTTCTAAGCCCACTTTAATGTCCTACCCAGAAAGTAACTTTTGACATCAGGGAGCAATGCAAGACGTTAAAAACGTTTTACAACATTGAGTTGCAATCGGTCTACATCGTCCAGCGGCCTTATTTGTATGAATACCAGAAATACATTTTGCATGTGAATGATTTGAAGAACGGGCTTTCTACGCCCACTTTAATATCCTGCCCAGAAAGTAACCTTTGACATCAGGGAGCAATGCAAGACGTTAAAAACGATTTACAACTTTGAATTGCAATTGGTCAACATCGTCCAGCGGCCTCATTTCAAGGACCAGAAATAAATTTCACAGGCGGATGAACTGACTAAAGGGCTTTCTAAGTCCACTTTAATATACTACCCTGAAGTTTACCTTTGACTTCAGAAAGCAATGCAAGCCGTTAAAAACGTTTTACAACATTGAGTTGCAATCGGTCTACATCGTCCAACGGCCTTATTTGTTGGAATACCAGAAATACATTTTGCATGTGAATGGACTGACGAACGGCCTTTCTAAGCCCACTTTAATGTCCTACCCAGAAAGTAACTTTTGACATCAGGGAGCAATGCAAGACGTTAAAAACTTTTTACAACTTTGAGTTGCAATTGGTCAACATCGTCCAGCGGCCTCATTTCAAGGAGTACCAGAAATAAATTTCACAGGCGGATGAACTGACTAAAGGGCTTTCTAAGTCCACTTTAATATACTACCCTGAAGTTTACCTTTGACTTCAGAAAGCAATGCAAGCCGTTAAAAACGTTTTACAACATTGAGTTGCAATCGGTCTACATCGTCCAGCGGCCTTATTTGTAGGAGTACCAGAAATACATTTTGCATGTGAATGGACTGACGAACGGCCTTTCTAAGCCCACTTTAATGTCCTACCCAGAAAGTAACTTTTGACATCAGGGAGCAATGCAAGACGTTAAAAACTTTTTACAACTTTGAGTTGCAATTGGTCAACAGCGTCCAGCGGCCTTATTTGTAAGAGTACCAAAAATACATTTTGCATGTAAATGGACTGACGAACGGCCTTTCTAAGCCCACTTTAATGTCCTACCCAGAAAGTAACTTTTGACATCAGGGAGCAATGCAAGACGTTAAAAACGTTTTACAACATTGAGTTGCAATCGGTCTACATCGTCCAGCGGCCTTATTTGTAGGAATACCAGAATTACATTTTGCATGTGAATGAACTGAAGAACGGGCTTTCTACGCCCACTTTAATGTCCTACCCAGAAAGTAACTTTTGACATCAGGGAGCAATGCAAGACGTTAAAAACTTTTTACAACTTTGAGTTGCAATTGGTCAACAGCGTCCAGCGGCCTTATTTGTAGGAGTACCAAAAATACATTTTGCATGTGAATGGACTGACGAACGGCCTTTCTAAGCCCACTTTAATGTCCTACCCAGAAAGTAACTTTTGACATCAGGGAGCAATGCAAGACGTTAAAAACGATTTACAACTTTGAATTGCAATTGGTCAACATCGTCCAGCGGCCTCATTTCAAGGAGTACCAGAAATAAATTTCACAGGCGGATGAACTGACTAAAGGGCTTTCTAAGTCCACTTTAATATACTACCCTGAAGTTTACCTTTGACTTCAGAAAGCAATGCAAGCCGTTAAAAACGTTTTACAACATTGAGTTGCAATCGGTCTACATCGTCCAGCGGCCTTATTTGTAGGAGTACCAGAAATACATTTTGCATGTGAATGGACTGACGAACGGCCTTTCTAAGCCCACTTTAATGTCCTACCCAGAAAGTAACTTTTGACATCAGGGAGCAATGCAAGACGTTAAAAACTTTTTACAACTTTGAGTTGCAATTGGTCAACAGCGTCCAGCGGCCTTATTTGTAGGAGTACCAAAAATACATTTTGCATGTGAATGGACTGACGAACGGCCTTTCTAAGCCCACTTTAATGTCCTACCCAGAAAGTAACTTTTGACATCAGGGAGCAATGCAAGACGTTAAAAACTTTTTACAACTTTGAGTTGCAATTGGTCAACAGCGTCCAGCGGCCTTATTTGTAGGAATACCAGAATTACATTTTGCATGTGAATGAACTGAAGAACGGGCTTTCCACGCCCACTTTAATATCCTGCCCAGAAAGTAACCTTTGACATCAGGGAGCAATGCAAGACGTTAAAAACGATTTACAACTTTGAATTGCAATTGGTCAACATCGTCCAGCGGACTCATTTCAAGGAGTACCAGAAATAAATTTCACAGGCGGATGAACTGACTAAAGGGCTTTCTAAGTCCACTTTAATATACTACCCTGAAGTTTACCTTTGACTTCAGAAAGCAATGCAAGCCGTTAAAAACGTTTTACAACATTGAGTTGCAATCGGTCTACATCGTCCAGCGGCCTTATTTGTAGGAGTACCAGAAATACATTTTGCATGTGAATGGACTGACGAACGGCCTTTCTAAGCCCACTTTAATGTCCTACCCAGAAAGTAACTTTTGACATCAGGGAGCAATGCAAAACGTTAAAAACGTTTTACAACATTGAGTTGCAATCGGTCTACATCGTCCAGCGGCCTTATTTGTAGGAATACCAGAATTACATTTTGCATGTGAATGAACTGAAGAACGGGCTTTCTACGCCCACTTTAATATCCTGCCCAGAAAGTAACCTTTGACATCAGGGAGCAATGCAAGACGTTAAAAACGATTTACAACTTTGAATTGCAATAGGTCAACATCGTCCAGCGGCCTCATTTCAAGGAGCACCAGAAATAAATTTCACAGGCGGATGAACTGACTAAAGGGCTTTCTAAGTCCACTTTAATATACTACCCTGAAGTTTACATTTGACTTCAGAGAGCAATGCAAGCCGTTAAAAACGTTTTACAACATTGAGTTGCAATCGGTCTACATCGTCCAGCGGCCTTATTTGTAGGAGTACCAGAAATACATTTTGCATGTGAATGGACTGACGAACGGCCTTTCTAAGCCCACTTTAATGTCCTACCCAGAAAGTAACTTTTGACATCAGGGAGCGATGCAGCACGTTAAAAACGTTGTGCAACTTTGAGTTGCAATTGGTCAAAATCGTCAAACGGCGTTATATAATGAAGGCCATGGGTGAAATGGTGCGTGTAGATGGAACGACTAAAGGGCTTTCTAAATCCACTTTAATGTCCTAACCAGAAAGTAACCTTTGACATGAGGGAGCAATGCAAGACGTTAAAAACGTTTTACAACTTTGAATTGCAATTGGTCAACATCGTCCAGCGGCCTTATTTGAAGGAGTCCCAGAAATACATTTAAAAGGCGGATGAACTGACTAAAGGGCTTTCTAAGCCCACTTTAATATACTACCCTGAAGTTAACCTTTGACATCAGAAAGCGATGCATGACGTTAAAAACGTTTTACAACTTTGAATTGCAATCGGTCTACATCGTGCTGCGGCCTTATTTGAAGGAGTCCCAGAAATACATTTTACAGGCGGATGAACTGACTAAAGGGCTTTCTAAGTCCACTTTAATATACTACCCTGAAGTTTACATTTGACATCAGAAAGCGATGCGAGACGTTAAAAACGTTTTACAACATTGAGTTGCAATCGGTCTACATCGTCCAGCGGCCTTATTTGAAGGGTTACCAGAAATACTTTTTGCATGTGAATGGACTGACGAACGGGCTTTCTAAGCCCACTTTAATGTCCTACCCAGAAAGTAACCTAAACGGCGTTATATAATGAAGGACATATGTGAAATGGTGGATGTAGATGGACCGACTAAAGGGCTTTCTAAATCCACTTTAATGTCCTACCCAGAAAGTAACCTTTGACATCAGGGAGCAATGCAAGACGTTAAAAACGTTTTACAACTTTTGGTCAACAGCGTCCAGCGGCCTTATTTGTAGGAGTACCAAAAATACATTTTGCATGTGAATGGACTGACGAACGGCCTTTCTAAGCCCACTTTAATGTCCTACCCAGAAAGTAACTTTTGACATCAGGGAGCAATGCAAGACGTTAAAAACGATTTACAACTTTGAATTGCAATTGGTCAACATCGTCCAGCGGACTCATTTCAAGGAGTACCAGAAATAAATTTCACAGGCGGATGAACTGACTAAAGGGCTTTCTAAGTCCACTTTAATATACTACCCTGAAGTTTACCTTTGACTTCAGAAAGCAATGCAAGCCGTTAAAAACGTTTTACAACATTGAGTTGCAATCGGTCTACATCGTCCAGCGGCCTTATTTGTAGGAGTACCAGAAATACATTTTGCATGTGAATGGACTGACGAACGGCCTTTCTAAGCCCACTTTAATGTCCTACCCAGAAAGTAACTTTTGACATCAGGGAGCAATGCAAAACGTTAAAAACGTTTTACAACATTGAGTTGCAATCGGTCTACATCGTCCAGCGGCCTTATTTGTAGGAATACCAGAATTACATTTTGCATGTGAATGAACTGAAGAACGGGCTTTCTACGCCCACTTTAATATCCTGCCCAGAAAGTAACCTTTGACATCAGGGAGCAATGCAAGACGTTAAAAACGATTTACAACTTTGAATTGCAATAGGTCAACATCGTCCAGCGGCCTCATTTCAAGGAGCACCAGAAATAAATTTCACAGGCGGATGAACTGACTAAAGGGCTTTCTAAGTCCACTTTAATATACTACCCTGAAGTTTACATTTGACTTCAGAGAGCAATGCAAGCCGTTAAAAACGTTTTACAACATTGAGTTGCAATCGGTCTACATCGTCCAGCGGCCTTATTTGTAGGAGTACCAGAAATACATTTTGCATGTGAATGGACTGACGAACGGCCTTTCTAAGCCCACTTTAATGTCCTACCCAGAAAGTAACTTTTGACATCAGGGAGCGATGCAGCACGTTAAAAACGTTGTGCAACTTTGAGTTGCAATTGGTCAAAATCGTCAAACGGCGTTATATAATGAAGGCCATGGGTGAAATGGTGCGTGTAGATGGAACGACTAAAGGGCTTTCTAAATCCACTTTAATGTCCTAACCAGAAAGTAACCTTTGACATGAGGGAGCAATGCAAGACGTTAAAAACGTTTTACAACTTTGAATTGCAATTGGTCAACATCGTCCAGCGGCCTTATTTGAAGGAGTCCCAGAAATACATTTAAAAGGCGGATGAACTGACTAAAGGGCTTTCTAAGCCCACTTTAATATACTACCCTGAAGTTAACCTTTGACATCAGAAAGCGATGCATGACGTTAAAAACGTTTTACAACTTTGAATTGCAATCGGTCTACATCGTGCTGCGGCCTTATTTGAAGGAGTCCCAGAAATACATTTTACAGGCGGATGAACTGACTAAAGGGCTTTCTAAGTCCACTTTAATATACTACCCTGAAGTTTACATTTGACATCAGAAAGCGATGCATGACGTTAAAAACGTTTTACAACATTGAGTTGCAATCGGTCTACATCGTCCAGCGGCCTTATTTGAAGGGTTACCAGAAATACATTTTGCATGTGAATGGACTGACGAACGGGCTTTCTAAGTCCACTTTAATGTCCTACCCAGAATGTAACCTTTGACATCAGGGAGCGATGCAGCACGTTAAAAACGTTTTACAACTTTGAGTTGCAATCGGTCTACATCGTCCAGCGGCCTTATTTGTAATAGTACCAGAAATACATTTTGCATGTGAATAAACTGACGAACGGGCTTTCTAAGCCCACTTTAATATCCTACCCAGAAAGTAACCTTTGACATCAGGGAGCGATGCAGCACGTTAAAAACGTCTTACAACTTTGAGTTGCAATTGGTCAACATCGTCAAACAGCGTTATATAATGAAGGACATGGGTGAAATGGTGCATGTAGATGGACCGACTAAAGGGCTTTCTAAATCCACTTTAATGTCCTACCCAGAAACTAACCTTTGACATCAGGGAGCAATGCAAGACATTAAAAACGTTTTACAACTTTGAATTGCAATTGGTCAACAGCGTTCAGCGGCCTTATTTGAAGGAGTACCAGAAATACATTTTACAGGCGGATGAACTGACTAAAGGGCTTTCTAAGTCCACTTTAATATACTACCCTGAAGATAACCTTTGACATCAGAAAGCGATGCGAGACGTTAAAAACGTTTTACAACATTGAGTTGCAATCGGTCTACATCGTCCTGCGGCCTTATTTGAAGGAGTCCCATAAATACATTTTACAGGCGGATGAACTGACTGAAGGGCTTTCTAAGCCCACTTTAATGTCCTACCCAGAATGAAACCCTTGACACCATGGAGCGATGCAAGACGTTAAAAACGTTTTACAACTTTGAGTTGCAATCGGTCCACGGCGAAATGGGCTTCGCAGTAAATCAGGTTAAGACTAAATATATCCTATCAACACGAAAGGATACACAACATCGGTGAATTGGACAGAACGTCACCATTGAGAGATATAACTTTAAGGTACTAACGGACATTGTCCACCGCGGCTCCGCTATTAACTATGAAAACGACATCTCGTCAGAGATTAAACGAAGAATTACTCTTCCCAACCGCTGTTTCTTCGGACTAAGAAGGCACAATTATTTAAGAAAAAACCTAACTCTCACTACTAAGGAGATCCTATTAGGACCATGCTCATCCCAGTCCTGCTGTACAGCCCTGAAGCGGATGAAGAAATCCTTGGCCGGTTCGAGAGGAAAATTCTTTGAATAATCTACGGTCTCGTTGAGTTGACGGGCTATGGAAACGAATATTCAATCAAGAACTATACGAGCATTACAGCGACATGCTCCTGGTCAAAAAACTACGCATTGGGCGTTAAAGATGGCTATGACATATAGAACGAATGGACACCAATACTCCGGCTCGAAGTCTTCGATTCCCCGCCAGACGTCGGACACAGTAGAGAAAAATATCGCATATAGTGGCCCGACGCGTGCGTCGGAAGCAGTAGAGTAGAAACCGACCTTAATCAACTGAAAGTAGTTGGCTAAGGAGCCGGCTTATTGAAGAGGCATGTTGGTTGAGGCCTAGGTTCATTCCGGACTGCAGCGCCACTTAAGATAGTAGGTAAGTATCAATTGTCAAGAAAATCTTATCTCAAATTCACCGTTCGGATTCTGCATAAAACATAAGGCGTAAAACAAAAGGTCCCGGCACACATGAATGGTTGTGATAAAGCTACGTCCTGGGTGCTAACGAGCCTGTTGCGAATTTTTTGTTAGTTCGTATTAAACCATGCAGGATTAGGTACTCCTTTTTGGATTTTTTACTAGGAACAAATTTGTGGACAGCTTCGTAGATACTAAACTATCATAAGCGTTGTTTTAACGCCGTTCCAGATATTAGCAAAATATTCATTCATGGCATCAAAGTTAGCCTTTTTGTTGTTAGTTACAGAAATATTATTATTTAGAACATTTTTCATGAAAGTAAAAAAAAACATAAGTTTCCCTCTGGTGCAATATTATGATGGACCGAGCTATTGATAGTGTAGGGTAATAACACCTCAGTTGATATGCTATCGCGAAAATAAAAGAAGGAATTGGAAAACAGAAATCTTCGAACTCTTTTTCCAAAGTAAACTCATTTTTCTCCTTGGGATCGGTGATCTTCACAAACATCGGTGCATGATGTTATCCAATTTATATCCTGCAACACTCAAGATTTACTCTTAATGGCAAATACTCGGTCTGGTGTAAAGTGTTCATTATTCATTAAATTGGTCAGAAAAGTCTACCATGATTTATTAAATCCACTTCCATTTAAATTGCAATTACACACACGCTCCACGAGGCACACACAATCAATCATTATGTGGCGAGTGATCAGATTCAGAATCCCATACCACGATTGCGATTGCAACCGTAAATACCTGCACTTCTGCAAACTGGAATTTCAGCTCCTTTCAAAGTTAAATATATACTCCTGCAGGCAGTCGATAATTTCCTCGAATCGATTAGGAGAGAGGCCCAAACACTAACAAACGTGTTATTGATTTTTTTTTTATTCGAAGAAAAGACCGGAACCAGACTTTACGCATTAAATTACAAACCTGAGGTTCACATATGAATTACAAATTCATTAGTACGTCAGATTTCGAATAGAGGGGACGTAACAGCCTTTTCGTATTTGTTTTGTATGTTGATGATTGGAAGTTGTAAATATTTCGGCAATCTAATTTATAGCCCTGCCATTAGTGCGTGAATGCTGAAAACCAATAAAAAAAAACTTTTGAGCTTAACACGGATTAATGGATTGATAATAACATAGGCATCACATGGTATAATACATTCCGAGTGAGAAATTGTCGAAATATTTATAAAAAAAAAAGCCGAAGCGCTGGAAAAGACATGTCTTGCTAATGACATTGATGATTGTCAGTGGTTTATAAATATTTCATGATCATTGCCAAAGAAGGCTTAATTGATAAAATATTAATTGGTTTACCTAATTCAATCGAAGCTTTACGCGTATAAAACCTTTTTGCCTAAACTAGCAATTTCCACGCAAATAATAATGCAACGTGATTTTATTTAAGTCGTAAAATTCCTCATTATGAATCTATCGGATGTTTTTTTTTAGAGATATAAAACTTAGAATTGAAATACAACACAAGAAAATCGTTTTAATGGCCATCGATTTAGTTTTATTGGATGGATAATTTTATGCCATTAATGTTTAAATATGACGAGCATGTGGCCACCGCGGCTGGTTCGAATGAAGCCAAGTCAAGAGGTCCAATTTTCAACTACTTTTTCGAGCATTTGGGGCCACATGTCGGCAATAACGCACGAATGTTATCTTTCACGTCCCCTAACGTTTTTGGTTTGTTGGAGTAGACGAGTGAATCCACATATCCCCAAAGAAAATAACCCAATCGTGTCAAATCACACTATCTTGGTGGCCTATTGACAGGTCCATTCCGCGAAATTATGCGCTCATCGAATGTTTCCTTCAATAAATCGATTGTGACGTGCGCTGTGTGGAATGTAGCGCCGTCACGTTGGAACCACATCTCGTCCACATTCATGCCATCCAATTCGTGAACAAAATAGTCGGTTATCATGGCTCTATACGGGTCTCCATTATCGGTAACTGACTCTCCAGCATCGTTTTGGAAGATGTATGGTCCAATGACTCCACCAGCCCATAGAGCACACCAAACAGTCAGTTATTGTGGACGTAATGGCGTCTCAAGGGTCTCATGTGGATCCTCTTCACTCCAAATGCGGCAATTTTTCTTGTTGACGTAGCCACTCAACCAAAAGCGATCCTCGCCACTGAACAAAATTTTGCGATGAAATTCAGCATCGAGATCAATCTCATTTTCGGCCCATACACCAAAATCACGACGCATTGTATGGTCTCGCGGCTTTAATTCTTGCACAAGCTGGATCTTCTAGGGTCTAGGGTCTAGGGTTGATGGAAAAAGCTCCACTTTACTTTTAAATTCATTTTTTATTTACTTAAAATATTAACTTACTACTAGACAAAAATGCTTAAATCTAACTTATCAATAACTGGTTTACTTAATCTAACTTATCGGCCCTTAGTGGGAGCTGTAAGCTTATATTCTGTTTTATTTTGCCTTTGGGCTTAAATTTGTCGGTTTTTTTTATATTTAATTTTAATTACCAAAGAAAAATAAAAATTTTCGTTTAGTGACTTTTTTTTAAATAAAGAAGCTTTTTCTAATTTATAACTAACTTAAGACTACTAAAACTACTTAAGCCTAACTTAAGACGACTTAACTACTTAAACCTAACTTAATTATAATCGGGGTGGCGAGCCCCCATTGCATATGCCCCGAGGGTTGGCCATCCTGATTGCGTCTTTCGGTCCCACGGCAGCATGCGTTCAACCATATTGTACACCAATATAGTGCACAAGCCCCGCCCCAGACCTTGTTCCTAATTTTAAAATCTTAACTATGGAGTTGGACTAGAAGTCCGCAAAGTCCTGAGGAAGTGCAGAATCACCTTCCTCATATAGCCACCAGAATTCAGTGCGCTGTTTTGCAGCATCGATCCTATCGCGATCGATAGGATCTAAAGCGGAGGAGCTCCGGAGCCTTGTCGACGTACCCGTCGCGTATTAGCCGTTTGTCCCGCGCGTCACGACAGCGGTGGTATAAAACCGGGATACCGTTCCTGTGTTGTACTAACCCTAACGAATCGATGTAAATGAATGCCTCTGGTGGAATAAAGCCTGATATGAGCTTGCTCTCCATGTATAAAGCATTTGGGTAATAAGCCCCAAAGATCAGGCTGTTGTCGCTAGCCATCGCCATTGCAGCGTGCCTTCGCGTCACCTTAATCAGGAAATTGTCTGAGCCCCATTGTATAGAACCTCGTTGCGATAATATTTTATGTACTCTGAGTCCGGCGTTATTTTAGATCGCTTTTCTTCTTCAGCAGCCTGTTTGCGAGCTATAAACTTCTGTTGGAATACAGGACATCCCTTATAATTAGCAGGGTGCCCCGCGTTTCCGCAAAGAACACATGTGAGCTTGCTCATGTCTTCAACCCTTTCCCTACCTAGAGAACACTCATTTATGATGTGGTTCTTGTCGCACTTAACGCATCTAGTCCGCATGTTGCAGTTAGAAGCGGCGTGCCCGAACCTCTGGCAGCGCATTCATTGCAGTATGCGATCTGTCTATTTTAATTGTTCCCAATGGACAGCATGATAATATACGCGATTAATTCTGCGTACACTATCGAGTTTGCTATTGGGGGTTATTTGAATAAGGAAAAACGGTAACCTTGGGTTACCACTCCTACCATTGACCGCGGTAAACGGCCTTACGCCGACGAACTTTACATCGTCGCTCTCAAAATACTTGAGCTCGTTTAGGAGCTCCTCTGCATCAACCCTGGGATCGATTCCTTTAAGGATGAGCGTTTTTAATTTCTCTGCTTTCGGCGTATACGTAAAGGATTCTGCCTTTAGCCCCTCTAATTCTTTGCGGACTTTTTTATAGTCCTCCATATTGTAGCACATAATTTTATGCTGTCTGGCCGAAATATGTTTGACCGCGAAGTCCTTAATGAATATCTGCCTACATAGCTTAATACTATCGCTTGTAGGCAAGTCACTTACATTAATCGGGGGTACATCTTCCCTCTTTTCCTGTTGTCGTTACTGCTGGGGTTGCTGCTGCCTTTGTTGTTGTTGTTGTTGCTGCCGTTGTTGTTGATGCTGCTGCTGTTGTTGCGGCTGCTTATATCGCTGCTGCTGTTGCTGTTGCGGCTGTTGTCGCTTCCTCTGCTTCTGTTGTTGTTGTTGTTGCTGATTCTGTTGCATATTGAACCGTTGCTGCTGAAGCATTTGCTACGCTTTCAGCTCGTATCATTGTTTCTGCTCTTGTCGCCTTCTTTTTTCTTCGAGGACTTCTTGATCCCTTGCCTCTCGAATCTTTTCCAGCTTAGCAGTTAATTCTGCGATGAGGAGCTTTAATTTTGTCTCGTCATCGTTCAAAGCCGGCTGAACTTCCTCAACCTCCGCTAGTTCTTTGAATGGGTGTTCCCTCACCAACGTAGCGGGGTTCCCCATCATCTAACTCGGATTCCTCGAGGTCAGAATTGCACTCCTCCGCTTCTTCCATTGTTGTTGGCAGCGGTGTATTTTCCGCTACCTGTATACATCTCCTTGCATTAGGCATCGGACTTAGCTTCCTACGCCTCATCTCACCCTTTTGGGTTGTTGCCGTTGCACTTGCTGCTGCTGTTGTTGTTGGTGCCTCTTTTTTTGTCGCTGGTACCTACAGCTTTGTTGGCATACCTGCCGTCGCAGATGCCGACGATGTTGTTGCTGTTGATGGCGATGGCGATGGCGATGCAGGCGCCAGCTTCTGCCGTTTGTTTGTCGGCGACCTACTTCAACCCTCTTGT
The DNA here is from genome assembly GCA_949824845.1 of Rhingia rostrata. Lineage (NCBI taxonomy): Eukaryota > Metazoa > Arthropoda > Insecta > Diptera > Syrphidae > Rhingia > Rhingia rostrata. The sequence continues at coordinate 28,788,452 of OX463758.1, forward strand.
AGGACTTCATTCACCGCACCGGTTTCCATAGCCGGTAATTCGGCCGAAACACTCTTCTGTGTGTGTTTTCTTGTACGTCTGGTTGGGGTCTGGTTGGACTCGAACCCACGACTCCCACTCCTGAGTCAGGTGATAGCACTACTACTCCACGTGGACGATAATTATTATTTTTGGCTTACTTGCCACTTATTCACTTTTTCACTTTGGAAATATACTTCCGCACTTAACTAGCCGACTGACCACTACGAGAGTTGGAGAGCGACTGTGGACAAAGCTCCAATTGCTGTGAATCGATTCATTCGGGTCCTCTTCAAAACTTTGCTCTACAGCGGCAATTGTTTCTTCGGTGCGCACTGTCCGACGTCTCTGCGGATGCGTATTATCACATGGAGTAAACGTAGGGCAAAACCCATCCATGGTTACCGAATTAATTGCTCTGATGGACGATTATGTCGACCATTAAATGGACGGAGCTTGCGGTAAACTTCGCGAACTGAACCATTATTTTCGAAATAAATTTGCACGATTTGCAGGCGTTGTTCATGTAGAGCAGGAGAAACTAGAACAACATTAACAATCTACAGAGAAGAAAATAATCCTTGATTCCAGTGACGATGAGAGTCAGATTTCCCTTTCTCCCTCCCATGAAACTAAAACATCAATCGATGCAATAAGATAAGCAGTGAGAGCCGAAGAAGACATCGATCTGGAATGCATGCAACAACGTCTAGATCGTCTCAAAATCAAAAGTCGAATAGACCCTTGTCAAAATAAATCCGATGAAGAGGAACTTGCCCTTGAAATTTCTAAGGATATGTTTACAAAAATGGAAATCATTGGACAATTCAATTTAGGATTTATAATCGTACGCCTTGGCTCGGATTTGCTTATTGTTGATCAACATGCGACTGACGAAAAGTATAACTTTGTCAACCTGTTCATGGTGAAATGGTAAACCAAAATGAACATCAGAGTTGCCGGATTTGACCACAAAACGTCAGTTTTATCTCTATTCGAAAAGCCAAAGAAAAAACAGCCTGATTGAGATTTTTCAAAGTCGAAACTATTTTGTTTGATGGAGAATTTTCGTTTCCTTATTCAATGGGAAAGAACGTTCGCAGTAGTTCGGGTACCCCATCCATGAGCCAATACAAATGTCGCATTTACCGCCATGAAATGTCCCATCACCCACTTCATTGATCATTTCATCGTATCATGCGTGAGACAATCGATATTTTGGTAGTAAATTTGAGGTTGAATTTGTGGGTGTTAGGACATTCGAGGTGGGACAATGTACAATGTGTTGTTGAACGAGGGTAGACTCTGATTGGCTTTAACTTGGCAATGCCCAGTCTTGTAACTCTGACTTCACATCAAGTGCTTATTTTTACCTCCAAGTGGATGAAACCAGTACCCGAGGTCTCATCCAACCGGATTTGACTTGCTAAACGATAAGCGCGAGTGTTGATAACACGACGAAAAACAGCAACACTATAAACAGCCAGGTCAGAATGGCACGGAATGAACACCCGGCCTGCTGTCCCAGGCGAACCTAGACAAGCTGCTTCGACATATTCGGACAACAGGTTGTCTAGGAATTTCAAGGGTGAGTCAGGCCCCTTGAACAGAGCTGGTGGCGGATGAAGCGAAAGGCCAACGGCAGCGCTCAATCCCATAGTGGATACTGATGTCCCCGTGTCCTAGGGGTATCTAATAAATTGGAACTGGCCCTCCAAGTTGTGGGTTGTGCTTTGTGTTAACTACCCAATCATGGAAAAATCTAACGGTTACGAAGCAACCAAAAGCCTCGGAAAGGACTGGTTTTATTGTTGACGACACGGCTAAACGAAAAAAGGAGAACGACGTTCGTATCTGCACCTGGAATGTGAGAACATTAAACAAGAGAGGTGCAAGCGAACAACTAGCGGAAGCCCTAAACTGCTACAAAGCAGACATTACTGCCATCCGGGAAATGTTATGAGATGGGCCGGGCAAAGAGAGGATGAAAAACTGTGACATCTACTAAGGACCGTGTTATAGTGAGCAGAAACAGCAACTATTCGGATGCGGATTTGTTATAAGTGCCAGACTTAGCAAGAAGTCTTATTAGCGAACGCATTGTAACGATCCGCATCAAGGCCAAATTCGCCAACATTAGCCTTATATGCGCTCACGCCCCAACGGAGGAAAAAGATGATATAGCTTAGGGCTGCTTCTATGAGCTCCTTTGACAGAACCCATGAGCGATTACCGAAGTACGATGTTAAAATCGTGCTGGGAGATTTTAACGCAAAGGTAGGAAGAGAAGACATCTTTACCAGTATTGTCGGAAACCATAGCCTACACGACAACACGTCTGGTAACGGACTTAGGCTAATTGACTTCGCTACGGAACGAAATGCCACTATAGCCAGCACACGGTTTCTTCACCTCGATATCCATAAGGGGACATAGCAGTATCCAGATCAACGAACGGTCAATCAAATTGATCACATAGCGATAGACAAGAGGCACGCAACCAGCATTTTGGATATCCGAACATTCTGAGGGGCTAGTATTGACTCGGTCACTACCTTGTTGTCGATTAACACCATACCACCAGCATCGAATGTCGAAGAACTATGGCAACGATGCCAACAAGCCATTAGATCAGCCGCAACTGATGTCCTAGGTTTCTCGCGCCCACCAGCAAAAAACCCCTGGTTTGATGAGGAATGCCGACAGATGCTGAATAAACCTGGGCGTCAACCAAAATACCTCTCCAATTAGCCCGGTCTTTAGCGAACTGCCTCCAGTTGCGTCCTATAAGTTGGTTGAGGTCAGTTTCTACCTGTGTGCGCCAGTTAAGGCGAACGTTTCGTTTACTGCGTCCGACGTCTGGCTAGGAATCGAAGACTGCGATCGGGAGTATTGGTGTCCGCTCGTTCTACATGTCCCAGCCAACTTAAACGTCTAATGCGGAGTTTGTTTTGACCAGGAGTATGTCGCTCTACAGCTCGTATAGTTCTTGGTTGAATGTTCGCCATCCCCAGCGCAAACAGGGCCGAAGATTTTTCGAAGAATTTTCCATTCAATGGATTTCTTCATCCATTTATGATACGGTCCATGCTTAAGCGTCGTAGAGCAGGACTGGGATGATAATGATCCTATTTAGGATCTCCTTAGTAGTTCGAACTAGGTCTTTACTACTTAAATGCCTTCTTAGTCCGAAGAAGCAGCGGTTGGTAAGAGTAATTCTCAGTTGAATTTCTGACGCGATGTTGTTATCAGAGTTATAGCGGAGCCGCGATAGGCGAAGTCCCGTACTACCTCAAAGTTATATCTGTCAATGGTTACATTCTGTCCAATTCTTCGATTTTGTGTGTCCTTTCGTGTTTACTGCATTAACTCAGTGTTAACCTCATTTACTGCTAAACCAATTTTCGACGCTTCCTTTTCTATGCTAGCTAGCGTGGCTATGACATCACTTTGACTCCTGCCAATGATGTCAATATCGTCAGCGTATGCTAGTGGTTGCACCAGTTCGTGAAAAATTGTGCCTCTGGTGTTGGGTCGTGAGTTTTGCACAATCCTCTCAAGAATCAGATTGAAGAAGTCACATGACAGCGCTTCGCCTTGCCTTAATCCTTTTTTGGTATCGAATGTGTCAGTGAGGTCGTTTCCGACCCTGACGGAGCAGCGAGAATTCTCCATCTTCATCCTACACAAAAGGACGAGTTTGGGCGGTATACCAAAACTAGACATGGCTCTGTATAGTTTGTCTCTATAAATGCTGTCGTATGCGGCTTTGAAATCGATGAATAGATGGCGGGTATCGATTTGGACTTCTTGGGTTTTTTCTAGGATCTGCCGAAGTGTAAACATTTTATCGGTTGTGGACTTTGCCTGGCCTTAAAGCATACTGACAAGGGCTGATCAAGGTTAACGTTTTCAGGCATTCAAATATTACGGCAGATAGGGTCTTCTAGGCGATGTTGAGCAGATTTATGCTTCTGTAGTTGGCGCTGCTTTGCCATTCTGCATGCAGAAGCTCGATTATGGTTCTCTGTCTTCAGGTTTGTTATCGCTGAGAAGCGCACACCATTTTATTTTTAGATCGATGGCCATTCGACAAGATATGACACTGATAGCGATTCCTGAGAGTGTGCTGAGGGCGCAACATACTCTTAAAAATGTAATTCTATGCACTGCGTTTAGACGTTTTCCGATCCACTGCTGCTATGCTGGTGCTTATAGCGGGGACGCGTACATCAGTATTGACTTGCTCACTGTTGCTTGCAGGTTTCGAATTGGCTGCCTGGGTCTCCCGACGTTTGGCATTCACCTTGACAGTGCCGCTACTTCATATGCTCTTTAAAGGTGAGCCTGTGATCCAGTACCAGTCCTTGTTACTTTATGCATGGACTCGATCCAATGGTTTCTTCTCCCACTTGTATTGTAAGGTGTTCTATCATTTTTCAGCTACTTATCAGCACTGCTGCCGTCTTGTGATCTGCCAGTTCCCGACCTGCTTCTTATGTCCATACTTTAACTTTGGTAATGGTCTGACTACAGTTTCCAGGCACCTCGTCTATTATATTTGTTACCGTTGTGACAGCAATGTGATTAGCATATCCGATTATATTTAGCCCGTTCGGCCTTGGTATTTTCCTAACCCCGTCATACATTATGTTCCACAGAAATGGGCCTAGCACTGACTCCATCCGTGATTTGATACTTCTTAACCCTTCTTCAGTATCATAATGTAGTTTCCTCTCGCTAAGGTAGCTGCATATTATTTTTAGTAAGTAGTTGCGGATGTTCATGTTGTCTATCGCTCCTACAATACGGCTTCAGTCGGATGTGTTGAATGCGTTTTTTATGTCTAGCGTTACGACACAATACATTTTACTGTCTCCCAACTATCTCTGTCATGCGATAACTTCACTCCCAATATCGCAGACGGTTCTTATCGCTCCCATAGTGCTTCGCTTCTTTATAAACCCAAACGGTCGGTTGGAGAGTCCAGTGTTTCCTTCTGTATACGGCTCCAAGCACGTGTGAACTATTTTTTTTTGAGTATTTTCCCCATTCTGTTAGGAATGATGACAGTTGCTCGGGCGGTTTGTTTCCTTTTGGAATGAAGACCAGCCGTTTTCTTTTCCACTATGACGGGAAAGAGCCTTCATGTATGTATTTTGTGTAGAGGTGCGCGAAGATCTCAGGTCTAGCTTTCATTGCTTCTTTTACAACGTATTTTGGAATCCCGTCCATTCCTGGTTTCTATACCGAAAATATGTTTAAAAAAAGGTTTGTAGCTCTCTACGAAACTTTACGCAAAGCAGCGTAAAGCTAAGGTCACGCATTGAGCTTTCATTGCTTCTTTTACAACGTATTTTGGAATCCCGTCCATTCCTGGTTTCTATATCGAAAATATGTTTAAAAAAAGGTTTGTAGCTCTCTACGAAACTTAACGCAAAGCAGCGCAAAGCTAAGGTCACGCATTGAGCTTTCATTGCTTCTTTTACAACGTATTTTGGAATCCCGTCCATTCCTGGTTTCTATATCGAAAATATGTTTAAAAAAAGGTTTGTAGCTCTCTACGAAACTTAACGCAAAGCAGCGCAAAGCTAAGGTCACGCATTGAGCTTTCATTGCTTCTTTTACAACGTATTCTGGAATCCCGTCCATTCCTGGTTTCTATATCGAAAATATGTTTAAAAAAAGGTTTGTAGCTCTCTACGAAACTTAACGCAAAACAGCGCAAAGCTAAGGTCACGCATTGAGCTTTCATTGCTTCTTTTACAACGTATTCTGGAATCCCGTCCATTCCTAGTTTCTATATCGAAAATATGTTTAAAAAAAGGTTTGTAGCTCTCTACGAAACTTTACGCAAAGCAGCGTAAAGCTAAGGTCACGCATTGAGCTTTCATTGCTTCATTTACAACGTATTCTGGAATCCCGTCCATTCCTGGTTTCTATATCGAAAATATGTTTAAAAAAAGGTTTGTAGCTCTCTACGAAACTTAACCCAAAGCAGCGCAAAGCTAAGGTCACGCATTGAGCTTTCATTGCTTCTTTTACAACGTATTCTGGAAGCCCGTCCATTCCTGGTTTCTATATCGAAAATATGTTTAAAAAAAAGGTTTGTAGCTCTCTACGAAACTTAACGCAAAGCAGCGCAAAGCTAAGGTCACGCATTGAGCAACAGAGCAGCAGAACGGCAAAAAGCAGAGCGCCAAAATAAAAAATTGTATGGCTGTGGCTACGCACTTGCTGAGCGGCAAGTGCAGCAGAGCAGCAGAGCGACATCGCTCAGCTTTTCGCCGTTCTGTCGCTCAGTGCGTGTCCTTAGCCCAACAAGCCAATGAAAACCTTTGACAAATAGTTTTTGCAACAGCAGTTATGTCCGATGAATGACTTTTATTGATTTGCGCTACTATCCGATCGAGATGTGTCCCGTTAATTATCCTCAACCACATCGTTGCAACATAATCACCACATAACTGTTTTTTTCTTCTTTAATTAGCATCGAGTCATCAACTGCAACCTATAAACGTATACACTCACACCTCAGACCCTCGATGTATATCAGCTGCGCTAGTAAAAACGGATGACTTCAGATACCAATCAGACGGTAGTTTCGTGTGCTTCGTCTTTTTTTCTTCTTTTTTTTTTTAAACCTGAACAACATGTTAGCCGTTGAGGACAGCTCGAAAATCTGACATCATTGGGCGAATTAATTTCCATTAATTACGACCAACAACTCTCTTCAATGTACCGATGTACGGAGGCGCTCGGATGTCAACCTGATTCGTTTCAATCAGAGCCACAATGTTAGGCTCACGGAAACATGGGTACAGCATACGAGTCATGGAGTAGTGACATACAAACGTATTGACAATCAGAAGGCGACTATTAAATTGACGTGCCAAATGCAGTTTGTAATTTGCAATTTGTATCGTCTGATGTCTAATCGTATCTCCTGTCAAGAACATCCGAATAAATGCAGGTGGGCTATTTTAAACAAAACTGTAAAATATAAAATAAAATTGATTTTGCATACATTTTGTATTTTTCAAATAGTTGTACAATAATGCTGTGAAATATATTTTAGCAAGATTAAGGTGTAAACATATTTTTAAAATATTTTGAGACTCTCATTCAGCCAAAAACATGTACGTGAAACTCCCAAAGCGAGAACAACCACAAAACGTAAACACTGTATTTCTTACATTGACAACTCTAACACTTGAACACATCTAAGAGCTCTAAAATGTGAATATTGGTCGTAGCCATCTTAAACATCCAATGCAGAGTTTTTTGAGCAGGGAAATGTTGCTGTACAGCTCGTGTAGCCTTTGGTTAAATCCTCGTCTCCATAGCCAGTCAACTCAAACGGAACGGAAGATTTTTCGAACAATTTTCCTCTTGAATCGACCAAGGATTTCTTCATCCGTTTTTGAGACAGCCCATGCTTCAGCGCCATAGAGCAGGACTGGGATGATCAGGGTCTTATATAGGATCTCCTTAGTAGTTGGAGTGAGGGCTTTACTACTGAAATGCCTTCTTAGCCCGAAGAAACATCGGTTGGCAAGAGTAATTCTCAGTTGAATTTCTGACGCGAAGTTGTTCTCAGAGTTAATAGCGGATCCGCGATAGGCGAAGTCCCGTACTACCTCAAAGTTATATCTGCCAATGGTGATGTTCTATGCAATTCGTCGATGTTGTGTGTCCTTTCGCGTTGACAGCATATACTTCGTCTTGCTCTCATTTATTGCTAAACCCATTTTTGCCGCTTCCTTATCTTTACTAGCAAACGTGGCTATAACATCACGTTGGGTCCGACCAAAGATGTCAATATCGTCGGCGTATGATAGTAGTTGTACCGATTTTTGGAAATTCGAGCCTCTGGTATTGGCTCGGGAGTTTTGCACAATCCTCTCAAAAATCGAACTGAAGAAGTCACATGATAGCGCATCGCCTTGCCTAAATCCTTTTTTGGTTTCGAATGTATCGGTGAGGTCGTTTCCGACCCTGATGGAGCAGCCAGAATTCTCCATCGTCATCGTACATAGACGGACAAGTTTTGTGCGGTATACCAAAACTAGACATGGCTCTGTAGAGTTCGTCTCTATAAATGCTGTCGTATGCGGCTTTGAAATCGATGAACAGGTGGTGAGAATCGATTTGGACTTCTTGGGTTTTTTCCAGGATCTGCCGAAGTGTGAAAATTTGATTGATTGTGGACTCTCCAGACCTAAAACCACACTGATAAGGGCCGAGTAGGTCGTTGATAAACGGTTTCGGACGTTAACATATTACGGCAGATAGAATAGTGTAGGTGGTGTTGAGGAGACTTATGCCTCTGTAGTTGGCACAGTTCATAGGGTCTCATTGTTTTTTTTTATTTTTGTGGATCGAGCAGAGGATGCTGAGGTTCCATTCTTCTTATGAGTTGGTTGATGTTATTTACCGATTCATCGCCGCAGGCTTTATAAAGCTCAGCGGGAAGGCCGTCATTGCTGGCAGCCTTATTAAGCTTCAGCTTAGATATTGCTATCCTCACCTCAATCAGTTCGGGTGTTTGCCAGTTTTCGCTGTCGCTGTCAATATTGAATGTTAGTTCTGCTGACAGCGGAATGTTGTTCGTCATAGCCGTATAGCAGTCTGCAGAAGTGGTTTTTCCATATCCGCAGAATTGATCGTGTCTCAACTACGATATTTCCTTGTTCATCTCGACAGGATTCTGTTCGAGCCCTGTACCCTAAGCTTTGACTTTTACACGTTGGTAGAACTTGCGAACATCGTTCCTGGGGTGTCACCCCTCTATATCTCGATCGCACGCTTTTCTTGTACTTTTTTCTCTCTCTGAAAAGCCGGTGTTCTTCCCTTCTTCTCTGCATATAGAGCTTAATGGCTGCTCCCGTCATCACCTGCCTTGTAGGTCTCGTTCTTGGCTGTGGATTTATGTAGACACTCCTCATCCAACCCTGGGTCTCTAGCTGGTGGGCGCGAGAAACCGACCACATCAGTTGTGACTGACATTCGACATTCTATGCTGGTGCTATGGTGTGAATCAAGAGGTTAAGGAAAACGCGTTGCGCGAAAGTCTTGGCGGTCTCTTGCGATTGCAGTCTTTCAACATTTTTTTCACAGTATTTTGGATTGTTGTGGTGTGGTGGATATTCGCATTCTTACCTTGGCTACAACAAGGTAGTGGTCCGAGTCGATGTTAGCTCATAAGAATGGTCGGATTTCCAAAATACTGGCTGCGTGTCTCTTCGTCTATCGCAGTGTGATCAATTTGGTTGACCGTTCGTTGATCTGGAGACCGCCATGTCCCCATATGGATATCGACTTGAGGAAACTGTGCTGGCTATAGTGACATTTCGTTCCGTAGCGAAGTCCGTTACCAGACGTGTTGTCATGTATTCTATGTTTTCCTAGAATACTGATATAGATGTCTTCTCTTCCTACCTTTTGATAAAAGTCTCCCTGGCATGATTTTTGCATCGTACTTCGGTGGTCGCCTTTAGGTTTTGACAAGGAGCTCGTAGAAGCAATTCTTGACTTTATCACCTTTTTCCTCTGTCAGGGCGTGAGTGCAGATAAGAGTCATGGTGGCGAACTTGGCCTTGATGCGGATTGTTAGAATACGTTCGCGAATATCTTGAAAACATAAGACTTCATGCAGAAGTCTGGCACTTATAACAAATTTGCATCCGAATAGTCGCTGTTTCTGCTCACTATAACACGGTCTGTAGCAGATGTCACAGTTTTTCAACCTCGTTTTGCCCGGCCCATTCCATCGTATTTCGTGGGTGCCAGTAATGTCTGTTTTGTAGCAGTTTAGGGCTTCCACTAGTTGTTCATTTGCACTTCTACTGGTAAATAATCTCACATTCCAGGTGTAGATACGAACGTCATCGTCCTTGTTTCGTTTAGCAGGGTCGTGAACAATAAATTCAGTCTTTTCCGAGGCTATTGATTGCTTCGTAACATTAAGATTTTTTTATGGTTGGGTAGTTCACCTAAAGCACAAACCCCTGGAGGGCTAGTTCCAATCTATAGATACCCCTAGGACACGGGGCCATCAGTGTCCACTACGGGATTGAGCTCTACCGTCGGCCTTTCGGTTCATCCGCCACCATCTCTGTTCAATGGGCCTGACGAACTGGATTGAGCGCTGTCGTTAGACTTTCGGTTCATCCGCCACCATCTCTGCTTAAGAAGCCTGACTAAACCTTGAAAGTCCGAATATGTCGAAGCAGCCTGTTTAGGTTCGTCTGGGACAACAGACCGGGTTTTCATTCAGTGCCGCTCTCACCAGGCTGTTTATACTGTTGGTGTTATTCGTCTTGTTATCAATACTCGAACTTATCGTTTAGCAAGTCAAATCCGGTCGGATGAGACCAGTACCCTTTGGTTACCACTTAGAGGTTAAAAATTAGCAGATTTGATGTGTAGTCAGAGTTACAACCACTGCCAAGCTAAAGCCAATCAGAGTCTATCCTCGTTCTACACCACCCAACAATCAGTCTGTCATCTAGGTTTAATAAAAATCCAAGCTTCGATTATTTTCTCAAAATCAATGCATGTTTGCTTAATAAGATCAAGAAAAATATGAATTTTTACGATTTTGAAAAGCTTAAAGTATCCAGAATATGAATTTTTAAGTGAACGCATCTATAAGATTTCTTTGAAAAAAAAAACCACCAAGAACCCCATTATGAGATACAAAGATAAAGTACTGCCAATGTAATGTAATCCTATACACAGATGTACCTACCCGGCATATCTGCACATGCATTTTTTTTTCACGCATGAAATAAAAATTCATGTAGATAAAATAAAACATTTCTATCTGAAAGCTGGAGTGCCACTCATTCTGCAGCACAGCGACCTGTTGCTCTTGCAGTCTTCCTTTTGATTCACTTTTGTTCGGCTGTCCGCTCTCAGCCATCGCCATCACACGTAATTGTCCGTTTAACTTTTACCACAACATTATCATCCAGGTGAGTGCTTTAATTTCGTGTTTCCTTTGTTTTGTTCCATTCGCGCTGTTGCTTCATTCTTCGACTGAACCCCAGCAATAGACGCGATACGAGTACACGCATATCTGTGTTCCCTCTGCGCTGTTTCTCCTATCCTTGGGTTGGCAGGTTGAGTCAACTGTTCTTAGCCACATTCGTTTCCAATCCTGGCACTCCATTGTAGATACACGAATTGCACGCCGAAATAGGTTGCTGCGATACGTTCGCCGATACCGCAGTGGGAAGTGTAGATACGCGCCGGGAACTACATCATCGGAACACCCGTACCACAGCCTCGCAGACAGGTCTCTCCCAGTGGCCAAGAGCTCTGAACTGGCTGTTCTACAGTTGGCCGCCATTAGATAGCCGCTTAAATCTATCTACCGTGTGCATACCACAAGTAAACCGGGTTGAGTGTGCACGTTGTTTTTTTTTTTTTTTCTTTTCCACTTCGTTTTTAAGTTTTAACCTGCCTCAACTGAACTCTGGAGCGGCAACAGCATCACCAACACCGTCAGTTCGATGAGATTCTTCGACCTGAATTAAGCTGTTCTACTGCTGGTACAGCGTCGACGTCGGTCACCGAAACCGTCCACCGTTTGGACGCAGCTTTGCTCGGGCATATTTTTGATATCTCTCCAAACAAAGTGGTGCTGATCAGTTTGAGATCGTTTTGTTGTGTGATTTGGACTCGGATGCGGAATTGTGCGATTTTGTCTTTTTGCCACTCCACCTTCAGTGGGCTGTCGCTTGTCGTTGGCCTCTACAGTTCGATTGTGGTGATCTTAATCACGGCCGTTCAGTGGAGCTACAGCGCATCGGAAGCGAAATAAATGCGTTAAAGCGCCCTAAGTGATCGATGCGAAGATGCCAATAAATCGTTGCGATATTTTGCAATTACTGTGATTTTTGTTGTTGTGTTTGCGGGCTACCTGAGATTAATCAATCGGTGCGGTCGGGTACACCAGTGTTTGACTTACTCGAGGGTGCACTATTTCCAACGGTTGTAGTGAAACAAAGGAGTTGTACGCCCCTTTTCGGAGGCTGTCCGAGTCGGACTCGTTGGGCCATCGTTCGGTGTGTGCAATTAAGTTGGGCATTCGTGTTTGTGAAAAATGCAAAAATTTACATAAACGTGTAGCATCGTTCCGTTAGTGGGTTAAAACGCTTCGGGAGCAAAGAAATAGTCCATCCAATAGCGGCGGATTAAGAGATATTGTCGAGGTATCCCGCCAGCTGGACTGATTTATGGATTAAAATTTTAATTGGATATGCCTGTTCGGAGGCACTCTGCATTCAGTGGTTGTGGTGTTTGTGGCTAGTGGTGGATTTGTGACTTTTTTTAGAGTAGCACGTTGCTGTCTTTTATGAACAATTTTCTGGCTGTCATCGCCCAGGGTTAGATGTGATTGAATAGTGTTTGTGCCACTGTGTGATAGTGTATCTGGGAATTGATCAGAGTGACATAACTAATTGTTATTACGTTTCGATATTGTGTCAGTGGTTTTCCAAAAAGTGCCAAGGCCGACTAACATAAACAATTTGGATATACAAAAATATTTCATTGGTGAGTTATTTGTTGTTTGTTGGATAAAGTACTTTGAGTAATGTAATTATGAAGTTATTGTCTGGTTTTTTGTCACCAAGGATATCGGAAATTTTTTGCCATTTAGAAGTTTTATCAGACACATTAATGTGAAAAAAAGCTGTTGAGTTGTCAAAGCTTCAATAGTTGGAGTTTGGTGAAGATTCCTTATATCGTGATCTTGTTGATCTTTTATAACTTACAACGGCCACAGAATGAATATAATATCCTCCGATATGAAGATATGTTTTTGGATATATCCGTGTTTATTAATTTAGACTTTCTGTATGTTACCTGAAAATCTGAATGAATGTCTTAGACTGTGTCATATTTATAAGCCCACATTACATAAAAAGTCCCAATCAAGTGTGCTGAAGATAAATCTGGTTAATTCCTACAAACTTAAGCTTTAAATCGCCAAATTACCTTTAAATTTTAAAACGTATTTTGTAGTGATCTACCTACTAACTTTGCTTCAGTGCCGCTACAGTCCGGAATGAACCTTGACCTCAACCAACATGCCTATCCAATCAGGCCGCTCCTTAGCTAACTGCCTCCAGTTGCGCACTCCAAGTTGGTTGAGGTCGGTTTCTACTTGTGCGCGACACTCAAGGCCAGGTCTTACTCTACTTCGTCCGACGTGTGGCTGGGAATCGAAGACTCTGCGAGCCGGAGTATTGGTGTCCATACGTACTTCATGTCCTAGCCATCTTTAACGTCTAATGAGGAGTTTTTTGACATGTCGCTGTACAGCTCGTCTAGTTCTTGGTTGGATCTTCTTCATAGCCCATCAACGCCATCTGATATTTTTTGAAGAATTTTCCTCTACAAACGACCAAGGATTTCTTCATCCGCTTTGTAGACGTTCCATGCTTCAGCGCCGTAGAGCAGGACTGGGATGTTGTCTTATATAGGATCTCCTTAGTAGTACGAGTGAGGGCTTTACTACTGAATTGCCTTCTTAGCCCGAAGAAACAGCGGTTGTCAAGAGTAATTCTTCGTTTAATTTCTGACGAGATGTTTTTGTCAGAGTTAATAGCGGAGCCGAGATAGATAAAGTCCCGTATTACCTCAAAGTTATATTTGTCAATGGACACGTTCTTTCCAATACGTCGATGTTTAGTGTCCTTTCGTGTTAACCGCATATACTTGGTCTTGGCCTCATTTACTGCTAAACCCATTTTTACCTCCCCCTTGTCTATAATATCAAACGTCTCCATCGTCATCCTACACATAGGGACGAGTTTGGGTGGTAAAACTAGACATAGCTCTGTATAGTTCGTCTCTATAAATGCTGTTATAAGCGGATTTGAAATCGATGAATAGGTAGTGGGTATCGATTTGGACTGCTTGTTTTTTTTTCAGGATCTGCCGATGTGTGAAAATTTGATCTATTGTGGACTTTCCTGGCCTAAAATCACACTGATAAGGGCCGATCAGGTTGTTGGTGAACGGTTTCAGGCGTTCACATATTACGATAGATAGGATCTTGTAGGCTATGTTGAGGAGACTTATGCCTCTGTAGTTGGCGCAGTTTAGAGGGTCTCCTTTTTTGTTGGTCGGACCAACGACGCAGAGGTTCCATTCTTCAGGCATACTTTCATCCGACCAGACTTGGCTTATGAGTTGGTGGATGTTACTTATCAGGTCATCTTCGCCGGATTTAGGCCGTCATTTCCGGCAGCCTTATTAAGCTTGAGTTTACATATTGCTATCCTCACCTCAATCAGGTCGGGTGGTTGGCAGTTCTCGCTGTCGTTGCATATATTGAATGGTTCGCTCTGCCTGACAGCGGAATGTTATTCGTCATCGCCCTTTAACAGTCTACAGAAGTGGTTCTTCCTTATCCTGCGCATCGACTGTATCTCAACTACGTTATTTTCTTGTCCATCTCGACAGGATTCTGTTCGAGCCTGGTATCCTAGGCCTTGTATCCTTGGCCACTCGTTCCTGTAGTGGCACCTCTCTATATCCTCGATCACGCGCTTTGCTTGCTCTTTTTTCTTCTTTCTGAAAAGCCTGTGTTCCTCCCTTCTCTGCCTATAGAGCTCAACGACAGCTCTCGTCTTCACCTGCAGCTTAGCCTTGTAGGCCTCGTTCTTGGCTGCGAGTATCTGTCGGCGTTCCTCATCAAACCAGGGGTTTCTTGCTGGTGTGCGCGAGAAACCTAGCACATAAGTTGCGACTGATCTAATGCCTTGTTGGCATCGTTGCCATTTTTCTTCGGCATTCGATGCTGGTGGTATGGTGTTAATCGAGAGGTTTGGGGATACGCGGTCTCTTGGGGTTGCAGTCTTTCGACATTAAAATTGTTCACAGTATTTCTGGATTGTTGTGGCGTGGTGGATATCCACATTCTAACCTTGGATGCAACAAGGTAGTGGTTCGAGTTGATGTTAGCTCCTCGGAATGTTCGGAAATCCAAAATACTGGATGCGTGCCGCTTGTCTATCGCTATGTGATCAATTTGATTGACCGTTCGTTGATCTGGAGACCGCCATGTCCCCTTATAGATATCGAGGTAAGGAAACCGTATGCTTGCTATAGTGGAATTTTGTTCCGCAGCGAAGTCTATTAGCCTAAGTCCATTACTAGACGTGTTGTCGTGTAGGCTATGGTTTCCGACAATACTGCTAAAGATGTCTTCTCTTGCAACCTTTGCGTTAAAATCTCCCAGCACGATTTTAACATCGTACTTCGGTAGTCGCTCATAGGTTTGGTCAAGGTGCTCATAGAAGCATTTTTTTCCTCAGTTGAGGCGTGAGCGGATATAAGGCTTATACTGGCGAATTTGCCCTTGATGCGGATTGTTACAATGCGTTCGCTAATGTCTTCTTGCCTAAGTCTGGCACTAATAACAAATGCGCATCCGAATAGTCGCTGTTTCTGCTCACTATAACACGGTCCGTAGTAGTAGATGTCACAGTTTTTCATCCTCCTTTTGCCCAGCCCATCACATCGAACTTTCGTTAGTTGTTCGCTTGCACGTCTCCTGTTTAACGTTCTCACGTTCCAGGTGCGGATACTTACGTCGTTGTCCTTTTTTCATTTAGCAAGGTCGTCAACTATAAAATCTTTCCTTTGCGAGGTTATTGGTTGCCTCTGAACATTTTTTTGTTATATGGGTGGAAAGTTAATCCAAAACGCAACCTCCAACCTTGAGGGCCAGTTCTAATTTATATATATACCCCTAGGAAATGGACCATCAGTATCTACCACGGGATTAAGCGCTGCCGTTGGCCTTTTGGTTCATCCGCCACCATCAAGGGGCCTGACTAACCCTTGAAATTGCTTGACAACCTGTTGTCGGAATATGTAGAAGCAGCTAGTTTCGCCTGGGACAGCTGAGGATTCAATAATATAAGTGAATGTCTTTGACTATGTGCTGTTTATAAACCCACATTACATAAACATTCCAAATCAACTGTGCTTAAGATAAATCTGGGCAATCCCCTCGACACCTGTTTTGCTTTTTTGCATCACTAATGCAAGTGCCATATAAATTTGTTCTTCATGCGTACTCTCGCCCTGGATGAGAGTCAGCAATAACCGATGCGGGTTGTAGGAGAAGATTTTGTTGGACGTGCAATACAACTTCTCATACGGATCAGAAGTCAGAACTAACCCTACCTGGATATAATTAAGTGTTCCATTATTCATTACCACCGCGGTCTCGCCATTTATATACGTACTGTCGTAGGTTACCAAATTCACCCTTAATACGGCCAATGTTCCAATCCGGAATTTAATTTTATATGGCTGAGATTTCATATCCGTAGGCAAGTAATCCACTGCTGTTTCATTTATAGAAGCCCAAACCTTGCAAGAAATTCAACTTTTAAGGAATTTGATGCGCTGTCTCCATCTCTAGAATGGTTTTGCTGCATCTTCACACTGAAATCTTCATTTCTTGTGATTCCAATGTACACAATACTACTTCGGGACCATGTGAAGAGGACCATGTGAGAGGAATACCTTAAGCTTGGCATGTCTTATGCCAAACCTATATTTATAATCTGCCTTCTTGAGAGCCACCCGGAACTCGCTATTTATTGATAGCAGGAAAGACTTTGTGTTCTTGTGGGGTTCCTCCTCCTTAATGATTGAGCAGTCATCCATTGAAACCAACGGATTGTGGAGTTAAAGATATTGGAAGAGCCTGCCTCTTTCCATCTTCATATTGGGTAACAATAGGTGGGCCTGAGTCTCCTTGGTATGTCCTTAGCTGGGATCAGCTTGAGTTCAAGCCATCCCAGGCATCACTTACCTTAGAAACGCACTAGCTAAGGAATTCCTTTGAGAATTGGTCATCGCATTTGGTCATTGAAACCAACGGATTGTGGAGTTAAAGATATTGGAAGAGCCTGCCTCTTTCTATCTTCATATTGGGTAACAAAATGTGGCCCTGAGTCTCCTTGGAATGTCCTTAGCTGGGATCAGCTTGAGTTCAAGCCATCCCAGGCATCACTTACCTTAGAAATGCCCTAGCGAAGGAATTCCTTTGAGAATTGGTCATCGCATTTGGTCACTCTATACTCGAAGGATTCAAAGTTGGGGAGGGGCCCCCTTTTGTTTTCAGTGGTCTTTCACCATGTCGGAAAGTTTGGCCTAAATATTTGTCTACGCCTGTGGTGGCGGTGTAGTTTTAATAAGAAATTAAGAAACACACAGGCAGTATCTTTGACTGCTCAAAATATTTGGATGCGTGCCTACTGCCTCTTGTCTATCATGTAGAAGTTATCAATTTTATTGAGCGTTTGTTGTTCTAGGGTCCTTCTATCGGGTGTTTTTTTTCCAGAGGTTCGTTTTTCGAAAAGAGATAAAACTGACATTTTGTGGTCAAATCGGGCAAATCTAATGTCATTTATGTTCATTTTGGTTTGCCATTTCATCACGAATATGTTGACGAATGAACAACGCTAGCAAATCGTGAAAATTGATTTCGAAAACAAAGGTTCAGTTCGCGAAGTTTACCGCAAGCTCCGTCCATTTAATGGTCGACACAATCGTCCATCAGAGCAATTAATTCGGTGAACCATGGATGGTTTTTGCCCTACGTTTACTCTATGCGGTAATACGCATCCGCAGAGATGTCAAACAGTGCGCACCGAAGAAACAATTGCCGCTGTAGAGCAAAGTGTTGAAGAGGACTCGAATGAATCGATTTTCCACTGTGCACAGCAGTTGGAGCTTTGTCCATCAACTTTATGGAAGATTTTGCGCAAAGATCTTGGCTAACGACTTTACAAGATCCAACTTGTGCAAG
This sequence comes from Rhingia rostrata, assembly GCA_949824845.1. Classification (NCBI taxonomy): domain Eukaryota; kingdom Metazoa; phylum Arthropoda; class Insecta; order Diptera; family Syrphidae; genus Rhingia; species Rhingia rostrata. The sequence continues at coordinate 28,806,318 of OX463758.1, forward strand.
AATCAAAGCCGCGAGACCATACAATGCGTCGTGATTTTGGTGTATGGGCCGTAAATGAGGCTGATCTCGATGCTGATTTCCATCGCAAAATTTTGTTCAGTCATGAGGCTCACTTTTGGTTGAATGGCTACGTCAACAAGAAAAATTGCAGCATTTAGAGTGAAGAGAATCCACATGAGATCCTTGAGACGCCATTACGTCCGCAATAACTGACTGTTTGGTGTTCTCTGTGGGCTGGTGGAGTCATTGGGCCATACATCTTCCAAAATGATGCTGGATAGTCAGTTACCGATAATGGAGACCGGTATAGAGCCATGATAGCCGACTATTTTGTTCCCGATGAGATTGGATGAGATGAATGTGGATGAGATATGGTTCCAACAAGACGACGCTACATGCCACACAGCGCACGTTACAATCGATTTATTGAAGGAAACATTCGATGAGCGCATAATTTCGCGGAATGGACCTATCAATGGGCCACCAAGATCGTGTGATTTGACACCATTGGATTATTTTGTTTGGGGATATGTGAAGTCGCTCGTCTACGCCAACAAACCAGAAACGTTAGGGGACTTGGAAGCCAACATTCGTGGCGTTATTGCGGACATACATACAGTGGTTGAAAATTGGACCTCTAGACTTGGCTTTATTCGAACCAGCCACGGCGGCCACATGCCCGAAATCATATTTAAACATTAATTGCATAGAACTATCCGTCCAATAAGGCTTAATTCTATACCTCGACAAAAAAAGCACCCTTTACATGTTCTGCAAAGGCAGTATCTTTGACTGCTCGGATAATTTCGACATCCAAAAAAAAAAAAAACTCGATGCGTGCCTACTGCCTCTTGTCTATCATGTAAAAATTGTCAATTTTTTTTTAGCATTTGTTGTTCTGGGGTCCTTTTAGTATGAATTTAAGAAAAACGTTGACTTTCTAAAATTTCATTTAGTTTTGTATCACTTATATCAGGGTTCACTCGGATGTGTGTTTCAACAATACTACTTAAGATGTTCTCTCTTCCCATCCAGCATATAAAAATCCAATCAAGAGAATTATTCATCCAATAACTCGGATATTTTTAACGTTTAACTGTTCATTAACATTGAAAAAAAAAAGTAGCCACAGACCCATGTGATTAATGTATTTACTCATCAGGAAGCAATAGGCCGACTTCAATTTACAAATTAGCTTCCTTTTTCTAGCACTGAAACCACGCAATGGTAGCCTGTGAAAAGAGAATTGTTCTTGATTAATTATCGTGAATCGAAAATACTGTTTTTACTGTGCTACAACATTTTTCACTCAAAAACCAGTTAGTTCCTCACGAGCAGATCATACACGCACCAGGCTCCACTATCTCCTCATGCCATTATTCCTTTATTTATGTTCAAAATATGTCAACGACAAGATTCCACGATCATAAATAAAAAAAAAAAAAAAAAAAAAAAAACACACAAACACAAAAAAAAAAACGGTCCGCATGCGCACAATTCCTGTTTCTGTGATTTTTCTTATGATGTTCACCTGTTTTACCTGGTCCTGGCCCAATGTTATCGAAAAACCTGCTTCCATCGTCTTTGGCGGCGGCTTCATTTAATCATCGATTACTGGGTTTAAATGTTTTCCATTCTTTATGATCTTTATTACGGGTGATCTTAAATCATGCCTTGGAGCTCGAGGACCTGTGTTTCTTTACATACACAACAGATATGCCTAAAATGTTGTCCAATGACCTTGTTGAAAGACACTTGGGCGCACACAAAAAAAGAATAAAAAATTGATGATCATTTCGATAAATGCCACTTTTAATCACCTACCTATGTAAGCCTTTTACTGAGAAATGTGCCGGCCGGTCCGGGTTGTCTGAATCTTACAGATCGACCTTTTGGAGATTAAGTCGGATATGAAATTTAATTTGAATAGTTTTCAAGAGAGTAATTTACTGATAATAGCAATTAGAGTTTGACGTTTACAGAAACATAAAACCGCCCACCTTAAGAGGTCGTAAATTTTTATTGGTCTGTGGGCGTTTACGACGGACATTTAAGCTTCCTCACTTCATACGAGCAATGGATACATAAATACGTGTTTATGCTGTACAAGTTCATGCCTTGAACTCGCACTTTTAAGGAAAACCTGTGGAGAACTTAAGCAAACTAAAAAAAATGCAAATTCGTCTTATAACTAAGGCCCTAGTTCCCATTTGTCAGATAGCAAGATGGAGCTTAAGAGTTGCTAAGATGAAGTCAACGATGGCGTCTGTTGTCCCACAGATGGCAAGATAGAGCGTAAGAGTTGCTAAGATGAAGTCAACGATGGCGTCTGTTGTCCCACAGACGGCAAGATAGAGCGTAAGAGTTGCTAAGATGAAGTCAACGATGGCGTCAGTTGTCCCACAGACGGCAAGATAGAGCTTAAGAGTTGCTAAGATGAAGTCAACGATGGCGTCTGTTGTCCCACCGACGGCAAGATAGAGCGTAAGAGTTGCTAAGATGAAGTCAACGATGGCGTCTGTTGTCCCACCGACGGCAAGATAGAGCGTAAGAGTTGCTAAGATGAAGTCAACGATGGCGTCTGTTGTCCCACAGACGGCAAGATAGAGCGTAAGAGTTGCTAAGATGAAGTCAACGATGGCGTCTGTTGTCCTACAGACGGCAAGATAGAGCTTAAGAGTTGCTAAGATGAAGTCAACGATGGCGTCAGTTGTCCCACAGACGGCAAGATAGAGCGTAAGAGTTGCTAAGATGAAGTCAACGATGGCGTCTGTTGTCCCACAGACGGCAAGATAGAGCGTAAGAGTTGCTGAGATGAAGTCAACGATGGCGTCTGTTGTCCCACAGACGGCAAGATAGAGCGTAAGAGTTGCTAAGATGAAGTCAACGATGGCGTCTGTTGTCCCACAGACGGCAAGATAGAGGTTAACAGTTGCTAAGATGAAGTCAACGATGGCGTCTGTTGTCCCACAGACGGCAAGATAGAGCTTAAGAGTTGCTAAGATGAAGTCAACGATGGCGTCTGTTGTCCCACAGACGGCAAGATAGAGCATAAGAGTTGCTAAGATGAAGTTAACGATGGCGTCTGTTGTCCCACACACGGCAAGATAGAGCGTAAGAGTTGCTAAGATGAAGTCAACAATGGCGTCTGTTGTCCCACAGACGGCAAGATAGAACGTAAGAGTTGCTAAGATGAAGCCAACGATGGCTTCTGTTGTCCCACAGACGGCAAGATAGAGCGTAAGAGTTGCTAAGATGAAGTCAACGATGGCGTCTGTTGTCCCACAGACGGCAAGATAGAGCATAAGAGTTGCTAAGATGAAGTCAACGATGGCGTCTGTTGTCCCACAGACGGCAAGATAGAGCGTAAGAGTTGCTAAGATGAAGTCAACGATGGCGTCTGTTGTCCCACAGACGGCAAGATAGAGCATAAGAGTTGCTAAGATGAAGTCAACGATGGCGTCTGTTGTCCCACAGACGGCAAGATAGAGCGTAAGAGTTGCTAAGATGAAGTCAACAATGGCGTCTGTTGTCCCACAGACGGCAAGATAGAGCATAAGAGTTGCTAAGATGAAGTCAACTGTAGTCCCACTTAGAGTGAACCACATTTATCGTGCTGTTTATGTTGAAATTTACTTACTCACTTACTTACGTGGCGCTACAGTCCAGAATGAACATGGGCCTTTACCAACATGCCTCTCCAATTATCCCGGTCCTTAGCTAACTGCCTATAGTTGCGCACTCCAAGTTGGTTGCGGTCAGTTTCTACTTGCGCGCGCCACTTAAGGCGAGGTCTTCCTCTACTGCGTCCGACGTCTGACTGGGAATCGAAAACTTAGCGATCCGGAGTGTTGGTATCCATTCCTTCTACATGTCCTAGCCATCTTAAACGTCCAATGCGGAGTGTTTTGACCAGGGGCATGTCGCTGTACAGCGCGTATAGTTCTTCCTTGAATCTTCGTCTCCAAAGCCCGTCGACGCTAATGGGGTCGAAGATTTTTAGAAGAATTTTCCTCTCGAATAGACCACCCATTTCTTCATCCGCATTTGATATGGTCCATGCTTCAGCGATGCAGAGCAGGACTGGGATGATCACTGATCAGGGTCTTGACATTGACATTGACATCACAGTACTTTGTACATGAATGCAACGAACTACAGACACATATAACAGCACCGGCGACTGAGGCCATCGGCTGGGACACATCAAGACATCAATACAACAGAGAGAGATAGACACATAGAAGGAAGGAAAGCCATAATAACATAATCCTACGTGGCACAGAGAAGGAGACATAGACATATATTGTCTCATATCATCGCACAGGGTGCCTCAGATAAGCTGTCGATTTTTGTAGAAAAATAATGCTGCCGAAGATGGGGCTTGAACCTGCAGCGTTTGGCTTACCAGTCAACTACGAATTACTCTGAGCAATGGCCACCTACGATCAGGGTCTTATATAGGATCTCCTTAGTAGTTCGAGTGAGGGCGTTCTTCAGACATTTATTCAAATTCTCTAACAATTTGGCCAAAAGCTACTTTTTTGTAAATAGGGGGCGTGACAGTGGGCTGATTTCAAAAAAGTTTACACACATCATTCTAGCTTCATTCTAGCTTAAAATTTAAGAACCAAAAACTTTTGAAGTGCGGACGGGACCCTATTCCATAGGGGTATATTATGTAATAAACTACTTTGTAACATAGAGAAATAATTTTCCTATATATACCTTAAAGTATATGGATCGACTAAGAATCGCTATATGAGTCGATTAAGCCATGTTTGTCTGTCCATCCGTCTGTAGGTCACCGATTTTTGGGTCTAAGTTTTCAGCTAAGATTATGAAATTAGGTATATGCGATCATTGTACGTGCAGATTTACAAAATCAGATTTATAAAATCTGCCCACTGGCACGCCCACTTTTTAGAAAAAAAGCGCTATTTTTGGTCAAATGATTAAGAATTTTGAAAAAGGTTCTCAACGAAATATCTAGACGATATTAATATCAATATTTCGTTCCTTTCATAAACGCCCACTTCTTGGAAGCGTTTTCTGTAAAAAAAAACGGCTTTCGGTAAAATTTTATCAAAATTTGAAAGCAAAAAAATTCATCCGTATGTCATTTTTACCCACGCCCTCTTTTTGTGGGCGTTTTCGTACAAAAACCATTTCAATATAAGTGAAGTAGATGAATTTGATAAGTGCATCATCAGGCTGAATGTGCCTCAGTTTTTTTTTAAATAATCAACTTCAGACGCTGGATAAAATACTACATGAGGTGAGGAACTATGCAAACATCACCAAAAACTAAAATTTGCGACTGAAAGAGAGCTCTTTTGGAAAAAAAAATGACATCTCTCTCCTTCTCCTCATCCTATTGGTGGCGTGGAAAATAATAAATTTGTTTAGCCCTAGAGGCCTGTGAGGCCGCCCACAACCGGTTTTCTCAGAATATACTACTCCCATGGGATTCTGTCTTCCTGCCAACTCAGTTCGGATTCAGACGCGGTGGATAGAGGACATTTTGTATACTTTTAGTGTTTAATTGTTATAGTTATAGAGTTCGGTATCGCCTGAGAGGCGAGGATTAGTGTTAAAGGTAAGTTTTCTTGCAAGCCTTTAATTTTACCTTTTTGTAGCATTTCTGTTATTTGCATGGAATTTAGTTAGAAAATTGCATTTTTTTGAAAGATGGATTCCATTGAAAAGCAAATAAGCCAATGGTTACAAGAACTGTCGAACGATGAGAATGAAATTCAGGATAATTAGGAAATCCAAGATTTCGATTCCGATGATAGTTTGGCTGACCCCACGTATTTAGCTTATTCAGACGATGAGTTGGATAATATAGCTGCAGATGATCCAGGTGATGGTAACGCGCCATCAACTTCAACTTTAAATAGACCTCGTCGAATGCAGAACATGCAGAATGTGAACATCTCATCATTTCGCCATCGACACACATTACTCGAGGTAAGAACAACTATATAGGGTAATCGCAACCAGCTTCATCTCGGCAATCTTCAAGCAGGACGGCTGCAAGGAATATCATTCAAGTTATGCCAGGACCAAAACACTCTGGCAAGGATGTCGCAAAACCATTGGTGTGTTTTGAAAATTATTTTTACCCCAGATATGATCAGCGAAATACATCTTCGTACTAATTAAGATATTGAAGTTAAATCAGGAAATTATAAAGTACATACTTCCACTGTGTCCACTGCTAAAAAAGAAGAACTTCAAGCACTGCTTGGCTTAATTTTAACCGGTGCAATAAAAAATTATTACCTGGCAAGTAAGGAACTCTTTGGGTCTTCACTTTGATTTCCTCATACGATGTCTTCGTTTTGATGATCGTAGCAGCCGAGAGGACAGGAAAAAGGAACACAGATTCGTTCCAATCCGAGTTCGTGAAGCCTTACGCAAAGTTCTTAATTTGCCTGCTTATGAGTATTCTGCAACTTGTCCTGATTAAGCGACCATTAAAAAAGGACAGAGATCAGTATGCAGCTATTGTCCTGCTGAAAAACGACGCATGAGCGTGTACAAATGTGCAATTTGCGATAGTACGTCTTGTCTAGAACATAGGTCGCCAAACTGCTTCGGGTGTACAGACAAATAGGTTCCTAAAAATTGCTAATTCTTAAATTAACGTAGAGGCTACAATCCTTGTGACACAGCTCTGATATTTTTTTTGCTATGGAAGCGTTTTTTTATCTACTGGCAAAGCTTTTATGCAATTTTTTACCAAATAAATTTTTTTTATTGTGAAGTCTTCACTTTTTTGAAAAGTGAAAAAATGTATTTTGTAATTTAAATTTTTCTGTATTAAAATTCTAATAAAAATTTAAAATGAGTGTTTTTTTTGCCAAAGAGTAATGTTTTTCAAAGTCTGATAAATACTTTTAAAAGGTAAAAATATTGTTTTAAATGATTAATCAGGCGTTTTTTTAAAGTAGCCCCCCAGGCAAGGATTAGTGTATAGCGACAAAAAAAATTAGTATTCTAGGGTTTTTTTTTCGTGTGCTCCCGGAGGTGAGTAATCCTCATAGGATACCAGTGGTCCGTACCATTGGTTATGCCCGACTCATATATTTTCGGGCCTGACAATTTCATTAATGTCAGTCAATATATGCCTACGGGCTAAACCGCACCCCTCAGAGAGGCACTATGAGAACCGGCTGCGCGTGCTCATAGTAGTATGGAATTTATTCCTCTCATTTTTTCATTTTTTTTTTTGTGGTGACTACGACTAAGTATCCTTAACAAGTAGTTTACTCTTCTGTAGTGTTAATCGCGTTTGGTAGGTAGCATTCCAGTGAACGCACCTACTAATACCGTCATTACATGCGGTTTTTCCTTATGGCGCTAGGTCGAACGGTCTTGTTCTTTGTAGCCGGCGCTCAAGGTTTGTCACGTCCAGAGTACGGATTATTTCGTTATTACAATGAACATATATACGAGTACGAAGTTTGCGAGCAAAGTTTGTTGCTTCGTTACTCACGGTAGCAATTCCTAAATCTCTGTGAATATCACTATTCCTAATATACCATGGAGCATTCACTGTTGCTCTTAGGGTTTTGTTTTGGAATGTTTGCAGTATAGCAATATTGCTTGGTTTGGTACAATCCCAAAGCTGTATACCATATGTCCAACAAGGTTTTAGCACTTGCTTATACAGAAGCAGTTTGTTGTATATGCATAGCTTCGAGTATCTTCCAAGTAGCCAATACATTTCTTTGAGTCTGATTGCGAGCTCGTCCCGCTTTTTTTTAACGTGTGGCTTCTACTTAAGCTTTGAGTCATTCCTGGATATTTTGCCTCATTTGCGTATGGTATTTGTGCAGAGTTAATGAAATCAGGTGAGTTGTTTATCTTATTGTACGTAAAATTGACATGCGTTGACTTGGTCTCGTTAAGTGCAATTCGCCAGGTTTTTGTCCACTCACATACTTTGTTAAGAGCCCGTTGGAGTTTTCCCGTTGATGATTCGACTGACTCATCCATTGCGAGGATAGCCGTCTCGTGTGCGAACGTTGCTACGATGGTCCCTTCATCTTACCACAAGATGAAGGGACCTCTTGTGTAGAGCAAGAATAGGATTGGTCCGAGAACACTTCCCTACGGAACACCGGCGTGGATTTCTTTGAATTCTGAGTATTCAGTCTCATGTCTAACACGAAACAGTCTGTTTTCAAGGTAGGATTCCAGTATTTTGTATAATTTTGTCGGGTTGTCCTTAATTTATACCTTAGACCTTCGTGCCATACCTTGTCGAAAGCTTGTGACATGTCGAGAAAAGCGGCAGAGCAAATCTTTTTCCATTCTAGAGTATTTTTTAATTTCATTCGTTATTCGATAAACCTGATCGATTGTGGAATGTTTGACCCGGAAGCCGAATTGATGATCTAGGATCAAGCTTCTTTCTTCAATTACTGGTTGTAATCGTTTTAGCATCATTTTCTCGAAAACCTTAGATATTATCGGCAGGAGCGAAATGGGTCTATACGATTTCTTATCGTTTGGACTTTTCCCCGGTTTCGGAACCATCATGACTTTGGCGACTTTCCATTGCCTTGGTACATATAAAAGTCTCAGAGAAGCATTTATAATGTAGAGCAACTTAACTAATGCTTTTTTCGGTAGCTCCTTCAGGATTTCGCCGGTGATTAAATCATATCCTGGAGCTTTGTTATTTTTCAACTTGCTTATTGTCATTCGAAGCTCGGACAGGGATACGGCTTTTACTTTATAGTTGTCGGCTGCCGTATTGGCATTCGGTTCTTCGTTCAAAGGTTGTTCATCGAACGGCTTGAACGTTTCCTCTAGATGCTCGGCAAATAAATCCGCTTTCTCTTTGTCTCCTTTTGCCCATACGCCGTTAGCTTTTCTAATTGGTGGCGAGTGTATTTTGGGTTTCCTTATTCTAGGGTTATTCTAGGGTTAAAAAAAAAAAAAACTTTCTTTTAGATTTTTGCTGAATTGAAATATTTACAACGGAAACCCTGAAAGAGCTTTTGTAAGAATAGCACCTATCAGAAAACAAGAGAGTACGAATGAGAGGCTATCCTAAAAATTATGTTGAAACAATGATGCTCTTCTAACGGGTGATTTTTTAGTTTGTTCGGTTTTGGCAACACTGGTTTTGACAGCTGACGTGTGTTTAGTACCTTGTGTCACTGTCAAACAGCTTCAGTTTGGTTTGCAATTTAACCATGGATCGTCTTACAAATGAACAACGCTTGCAAATTATTGAATTTTACTATCAAAATTCGTGCTCTGTACGAAATGTTCATCGCGCGCTGCTTCCATTTTATGATCGGCATTCTCGACCTTCTGAGCAGTCTATTCGGAAGATTGTGACCAAATTTCGCACCAAATTTACTTTGTTGGACATTAAACCACCAACACATTTACGTACTGTGCGTAATGAAGAAAATATTGCGGCCGTATCAGCTAGTGTGACAGAAGACCGCGAAATGTCGATTCGGCGCCGTTCCCAGCAGTTAGGCCTTTGTTACAGCACTACGTGGAAAATTTTGCGGAAGGATTTGGGCGTAAAGCCTTTTAAGATACAGCTGGTGCAAGAACTAAAGCCAGCCGACCTACCACAACGCCGAATTTTTGGTGAATGGGCTCTTGGAAAGCTGGCCGAGGATCCGCTTTTTTATCGAAAAATTGTGTTCAGCGATGAGGCTCATTTTTGGTTGAATGGGTACGTAAATAAGCAAAATTGCCGCATTTGGAGTGAAGGTCAGCCAGAAGCATTGCAACAGCTACCAATGCATCCCGAAAAAGCCACTGTTTGGTGCGGTTTATGGGCCGGCGGCATTATTGGGCCATATTTCTTCAAAGATGATGCGAATCGCAGCTTTACTGTCAATGGTGAACGCTACCGAGCGATGATAACAAACTTTTTTTTTGCCCGAAATGGAAGTTCTTGACTTGCATGATATGTGGTTTCAACAAGACGGTGCCACATGCCACACAGCACGCGAAACAATGGCGCAATTGCGAGGCGAGTTTGGTGAACAGTTAATTTCACGTTTCGGGCCGGTCAATTGGCCGCCTAGATCGTGCGATTTGACACCATTAGATTATTTTTTGTGGGGGTATGTTAAGGCTAATGTCTATAGGGACAAGCCCGCTTCGATTGACGCACTGGAAGCCAACATCCATGCATTCATTCATGAGATACCGGCCGATATGTGTGAAAGAGTATGCCAAAATTGGACTCAGCGGATGGGCTACCTGAGACGCAGCCGCGGTCAACATTTGCATGAAATTATCTTTAAACATTAAATTGCAAGGTTCAAACTATCGATTCAAATAAATATTTCATTCATTTTTTCGATTTTTTTGTGTTTTTTTTTAAAAAAAAGTTCTAAACCTCTTAAAAATCACCCGTTATTTAAAATGGGATAGGTGCCAAACGCTTAATTCTCTTTTCCAAATTGTAACCCATACCAATGGATACATTTTTATAAGAAGTTACAATCCGTAAGGATACCAGTGAAAATTTTCCGAAACCGAATATTAAATAAATTTTAATCTCATTAAAATTTTTCCAACATTTCTTAATTTAAATGCGTTCTTAAAATTTGTTTTTTCTCCTTTTTGAGGACATTAGTTGCTTGAAGAAATATCAGGTTCCCTTGGGGCCATTTAATTTAATTACAATAAAAAAAATTGTCAATGAAAGAAAAAATGCACATCCCTAGGACTGTTTTTTTTTTTTTTTCTTCGACTGGATAAAACTATTGAGTCCGCTTTATGAGCGGCAGCATCACATCTCCAGATGGACACAAAATCAAATCGTTGCTTTGACGTTACACAGTTGAATTTAAATCGCAGTCATGAAATGTCTAACCATCCCAACAACTAACAAAAAAAAATAAAAAAAAAAAACCAAAGGGTCGTCTCTAAGATCCCTGTTGCTTTGCGCTTCTGCTGATTGCACATTTCTACTCTGACAATCTTCAACATTAAATCCGTCATTGTCGTGTCGTTCGGAGCGTCATCAAACAAAAACCCAATAGCACATCCGTTTGCAAGAGGCTCCCCTTTAGTTGAAAGGCTGGCATATACGGTGTTAGCCGAGCGTTAGGAGGCATTCCCCACGTTGTTGGGTGCTTCTTGCGAGTAGCGCGTCTACAGATTCAACTGCAATCTGCGAATAAAATAAATATTAAACGAAATTTATTGCCGCTGTTTCCATGGTAATAAATTGATTCCAACCCTGAATGCAGCTGATGACGTTCTGCCGGCTTGAGTGTTTGTGTGTTGTTCGTCTCTAGGTGGCTATTTTGTGGCAACATAGTTTGAGCTGCTCCAACTGCTTCTGATTGTGATGAAGACGAACCTCGTGAAGAAATATTTTGGATTTTGTTTTTGTCTTTTGCTCTTGCCAATCGTAGTGACAGAGCCAGGATTCCTTTTAACCTATGTGAAGTTTAATGGTTTGCAGCTTGATTTGCAGCTATAATTTCCTTGATGGTATTTCGGGTGCAATTTACCCTAATACGATGTACAAACAAATGCTTAGGAGGGGATTGTCATTGGAGAGAATTTTATTTTGTCTTCTGGCTTCTCTGAAGATATTCCGCTGGTTTTTGTATCGCAAATGGTGAAGCATTGTGGGAACAGAGAGAGAGTCCACGCGATAGCAAATCTGACGGAATTGTTGAAAATTTCACGCTCTGCGCGCAGACGTGCGTTGAGTATGCGAAGAATTGTTTTTTTCTTGTATCTCAAGATTGCAGTAATAGGAGGATCTTCTGAATCCAAGGCATGACTAGGGCAACCTAACATGGTTAGGTTTTTCACAAGAAAAGGAAGGAATAGGTACAATTTTTCGTTGTTTTTTTTTTGTAAATTTTTAGAGTAGTAATAACATATGCATGTACCTATGATTAAAATAGTGGAAAAACGTATTATTAGCTTTGATTTAATATTTTACCCATGTTACTACAACATACACCGGGATAACTTTGAATAGAATAGCATATATTCGGCCCATGTAATAATGGGTTTTAACTAACCATAGAGGTGCCGCAAATGAAATTAGGGCAACAATAAATTTGAAATACTTTCAGCTTAATCGAAATCGCCTAAAAAGTCATAACCTACAAAGTGAAAATGAAGTTAACAAGCAAAAAATTTAGATCACAGTAAAACTGATGCAATACAGGCGCCACATAGGTATCCAAATTGATGCCCCACATGCTTTTATGGTTCCAAATCGAACTCCAACCTTCTGTGATCATACATGATTAAAGTTTGGGCCTATTAAAGATGATGGGCCTATGCAGCATTTTTTTTTAAACTTGCCTGCACATACTGCAAATATTTCGAAAATCCTGTCTTTTAAATAAAAAATATTACCAGCAATAAAAAACACTTCAGTTGTAGTGAGTGAATTAGGTGTAACAACGATTCTAACGGGTCACCATTGTTTGGCAAAATTCATTTGGCATTCCTTTGTTCCGCTTTAGTCGTTAAATATTTCGTTTAATTCGCAATCCTTGTTTGGCAATTTACGTTTTGCTTTTTTTCATTATGTTTTCTAATTATTTCGCAATTAACATTCGGCGGTTTTATATTACGCCTTTTTTCAAAACCCTTTTCAATCATTTCGCAAAATTCATTTTGCATTTTGTTGTTTTGCATTTTTTTATTAAATTGTTTGATATTTGGCCAAGAGTTGTTTTGACAAATAAAGTTTCGCCATTTCGTTATTTTGCAAAATAGCGCTACGCCGTTCTATTATTTTGCTGAATGACCGTTTCGCTGACAGATCGTTTCGCGGTTAAGTTGATTTGCTCTTTCGACCATTGCTGTCATCAGCATTTTTTAGATTTACCGTTTTTTTTGCTCGATTCATTCTTGCGTGAATGTTGTGTAATTTTTCATATTATTGAGTTGTTTTGCAATTTTCGCTGTAATCACTGCTTCGGGATTTAAGTTCTGATTTTGCTAAGTTTTAATAATGGAAAATTTTGACAAAACCTATGAGACTTTTAAGTCCAATAGGGGTAAAGATAAACTGAGTATAGATGGATTTTCGTTCGATTTTGAAACTAAAATTCGCGATGATTCTCTTGTTTGGTGTTGTGAGTTTCGCAAAAATGTTAATTATAACTGTAAAGTTCGAGTAAATACAGAAACAAATAGTGATGAAACTCACTCAATAAAATCTGTAAGAGGAGAACATAATCACGAACCAAATGCGGTAAGAAAACGCGTGGCAGATGCTCTGTTCGATCTTAAGAACTCGGCAAAAACGCCTGCTGATAAAAATAGCCGTATTATTCAAAATACCACTTCAAGCTGTTCTTCAGAAGTTGGAGCTAGTCTTCCTTCCAAAGCAGCCGTGCAGCAGCGAATAAAACGGGTAAGGCAGAAACAAACAAATTTCTTGGTAGAACCAGCAACCCTTGACTTCGAGATACCGGACTCTGTCAAGTACGTGGAAGATGAACTTTTTATCGTTTAAGACGTAAAAATTGAAAAAGACAGACTTATTATTATGACATCGAAAGAATCACTGAAGTTTATGCAAAAAAGCAAATATTGGATGATGGATGGAACCTTCAAAATTGTACCTACAGTATTTTACCAGATGTATGTAATGAATTGTGACGTCGACGATTCCCTCAAAGCCTATCCAATGGTCTATGTTTTGATGTCGGGGAAGAGTACTAAACTCTATGATGCTATGTTTTTTTATTTAAATGAATATGCTTTAGAACAGGAAATACCTCTGAACCCAAAATATTGCATCTTAGATTTTGAAAAAGCAGCAATTAATAGCCTACGGCACTCCTATGATGGTTGTTTTCCAAAAGGCTGCAATTTCCACCTGTTCCAAATAATTTATCCTCAAGTTCAAAGGTGTGGTCTACAAACCAAGTATGGAACCGATCCAGAGTTTTCCTTAAAAGTACGACAGATAGGAGCACTTTCGTTCTTACAACCTGAGCGGATACCATCAGCATTCAACAAATTAAAGGAAACAATGCCAGAAGAGGCGAAGCCATTGATGGATTGGTTTAACGAGTATTATGTAAATGGCAAAAATGGAAAACCTTCTGTGTATGCACCTGCTTTTTGGAGTATTCGTCAACAAATTGACTTGAATATACCTACAACACATTGGCGTTTTTAAGCTAGTGAATGAAATTTCGCGCGAAATTTTAAGGCATGTAATTTAATGAAGCGAAAAAATGGCAAAATAATTGAATGCCAAAAAAAAAAAAGCTTAACAGTAATTTGCCAAACAAAAAATTGCAAAAGAACAAAATGCCAAGTGAAAAAAGCGAAACGAAGAAATGCTTAGTAAAATAATGCAAAACAACACAATGCCAAATAAAAAATTGCCAAACTTCAAAAAGCTAAGCAATAAAAAAACTAGATGAAAATTGCAAAATAAAAAATGCGAAATGATTATTTGTCATATCAATTAAAAAACGAAACGTAAATTGCAAAATGTGGAGTGCGAAACAACAAAATGCTTAATAAACAAATCGCGTGAAGAAAAACTGCGAAATGAACCTACACCAAATGTTAAATTGCCAAACATTTTAGGCGAAACATACCATACCCGATTCTAACATTTAAGGGGGACAGCCCCTGGCAATTTCAGTTGGGAATTTTCTTTTTTGGCCGATTGTCATTTGAATGATCCAAATTCCAACAACAACTTGTGTACGGACAACACTATTTTGGTTAGAATTATAGCTATTTCGGACATCAACACTTCAATTTTGTTTACCTCAAAACATCTATCTATCTTCTATACAAATAAAGATCAACTGTCGTTCGTTGGTAACCGCATAACTTGAGAACGGTTGCACCGATTTAGTTAATTTTTATTACAAATATTTTTTGTAGCCCAACTTAGGCTTTCACGGAAAGAAAAAAAAACTGTAATTTGTGGCACCGATGTCAACAAACCCTTAGATCAGCAGCAACTGATGTGCTAGGTTTTTAGCGCCCAACAGCCAAAAACCACTGGTTTGATGAGGAATGCCGACAGATGCTCGCAGCCAAGAACGAGGCCTACAAAGCTAAGTTGCAAGTGAAGGCGAGAGCAGAAAGAAGGGAATAGCCCGGATTTTCAGGAAAACGAAAAAAAAAAGCAAGAAAAGCGCACGATTGAGGACATCGAGAGGTGCCACTCCAGGAACGATGTTCGCAAGATTTACCATAGTGTAAAATGTCAAAGCCCAGGAAACAACGCTCGAACAGAATCGCGTCGAGATGAACAAGGAAATTTTGTAGTTGAAACACAGTCTATGCTGAGGATATGGATGAACCACTTCTGCAGACTGTTCAACGGCGATGACTAGAAACATTCCGCTGTAAGGCAGAACGAACCATTCAATGTTGGCAACGACAGCGAAAACTGCCAAACACCCGACATGAGAGCAATATCTAAACTCAAGCTGCCTGAAATGACAGCCTACCCGCTGAGCTTTATAAAATACCAAATCGATACGGACCACTCAATCGATTTCAAGGCCGCATACGACAGCATTTTTATGAACGAACTATACAAAGCCATGTCTATTTTTGGTATACCGCCCAAACTCATCGTGTAAGATGACGATGGGCAATTCTCGCTCCTTCATCAAAGTCGGAAGCGACCTTTCCGACACATTCGATACCAAAAAAGGATTAAGGCAAGGCAATCCGCTGTCATGTAGCTTTTCAATTTAACTCTTGGGAGGAGTGTGCAAAACTCTCGAGCCAATACCAGAGTCACAATCTTCCGAAAATCATTGCCGGCGACATGACATCATTGGTAGGACTCAACGTGATGTCATAGCCACGTTTGCTAGTATAGAGAAAGAAGCGGCAAAAATGGGTTTAACGCTAACTACATATATGCTGTCAACACGAAAGGACGCACAACATCGACGAATTGGACAGAACGTCAGCGTCACCATTGACAGAATAACTTTGAGGTAGTGCGGGATTTTGTCTACCTCGGATTCGCTACTAACTCTGACAACAACATCTCGTCAGAAATTAAACGGAGAATTATTCTTGCCAACCGCTGATTCTTCGAGCTAAGAAGGCAATTCAGTAGTCAAGCCCTCACTCGAACTACTAAGGAGATTTTATATAAGACCCTGATCATCCCAGTCCTGCTCTGATGCATGGACCGTATCAAAAATGGATGAAGAAACCCTTGTTCGATTCTAGAGTAAAATTCTTCGAAAAATCTTCGGTCCCGTTTGCATTGATGGGCTAGGAGACGAAGATCCAATGAAAAACTATACCAGCTGTACAGCGACATGCCCCAGGTCACAAAAAAAAAACTTCGCATTGGACGTTTAAGATGGTGAGGATATGTAGAACAAATGGACACCAATACTCCGGCTAGCAGACCCTTCGATGCCCAGCCAGACGTTGGACGCAGAAGAGGAAGACCGCGCTTTTAGTGGCGGGCACAAGTAGAAACTGACCTCAACCAACTTGGAGTGCGTAACTGATGGCAGTTAGCTAAGGACCGCGCTAGTTGGAGAGGTAGTTTGGTTGATGCCCAGTTTTCTTCCGGACTGTAGTGCGACTTAAGTAAGTATGTAAGTATTGACAAACGTCTTGGAACAATTTTTCGTTAATCTTTGCCACTCTCTGGCCATTCTTCTATTTCAAGCCCGTCCGGGGTTTGCCTAACGTAACTTTTCCCCCACGTTTTTTTTTTGATGAGACAATAGTTTGTTTAGCAAGTGAGGAGGCAAGAACTTCCTCATCTGTCGTGCTTTGCTTTGCATCCGCGAGCATATTTCAAGCCCGTCCGGGGTTTGCCTAACGTAACTTTTCCCCCGCCTTTTTTTTGATGAGACAATAGTTTGTTCAGCAAGTGAGGATGCAAGAACTTCCTCATCTGTCGTGCTTTGCTTTGCATCCGCGAGTATGTTGCAAGCCCGTCCAGGGTTTGCCTAACGTAACTTTTCCCCCGCCTTTTTTTTGATGAGACAATAGTTTGTTCAGCAAGTGAGGATGCAAGAACTTCCTCATCTGTCGTGCTTTGCTTTGCATCCGCGAGTATGTTTCAAGCCCGTCCGGGGTCTGCATAATGTAACTTTTCCCCCGCCTTTTTTTGATGAGACAATAGTTTGTTCCGCAAGTGACGAGGCAAGAACTTCCTCATCTGTCGTGCTTTGCTTTGCATCCGCGAGTATGTTTCAAGCCCGTCCGGGGTTTGCCTAACGTAAATTTTCCCCCACCTTTTTTTTGATGAGACAATAGTTTGTTCAGCAAGTGAGGAGGCAAGAACTTCTCCATCTGACGAGCTTAGCCTTGCACCCGCGAGTATGCCATGCCTACCTAGTAGCCTCTAAATCGATCATCACAACAATGGCTCCAGGCGATATATTACCAATGGAAAAAATTAATTGATCAATACCTAGGTACACATTTACGAATATAAATTATGTGTGTGTGTGTGTTAATAGCATTGCAAGCGATGCTTACAAGTAAATATATTCATATACATAAAACTACATATACCATCATGAGAACATGCAGGATAAAAACATCGGCGCGCAATAACGCGGTTGATTTCGTGCATACGTCCCTCTGTTATAAATAACCATCCCACAAGGTCTTCATTAAATCACACGCTGATTGAAACACTGCACGCAATCATCACAACAACATGTTTGCCGTTTGCCCGTCAGCACATCCTTATCCGCCCAAGCGATTCTTCTTATTTGTCATCCAGTTAGTGCTTTGGTGCACAGTCCCAAACTCCATTCGCGGCTCATCTTGTCTCGTTCGAATCAACTGAAATGATGAGGACGGAGCGTGCTCCATTCCTGCCATAGCCACACCAGATCTTGATTTCAATTACACAACTCCATACATCAAAGTTGAACGACACTGTCACAGAGCGTGCAACTCTCCATGGCGTAATGATGTAGCCGGGTAATTATGTTGCCAATATGGATGAGAGATGTATCTGAATGGCCAGAAGAACACTATCACGGAACTTTCACATTCACGATGCGGACGCAGAAAGACGAATGTCGAGAGAACAGTTCCTTGCCAATCAGTGAGAATCCAGAGCCAATTTGCTTCGAAATGCAAGTGCCAAAGACGTCTGTAGCAGTTCCACATCAAGGCCTACCGAGTGCTTTATTTAATTGAACAAATGAATTAAAAGCGAAGAGTAATACCGCTTCCTTAAATGTGCAGATAGCCGTTGTCTAATGCTGTCGTAATTGACGTTATAGATCGATATCGTGCCATGGGTCTTAGAAGGGGGCTACAATGTTGCTTGGCAACTTGACACATCGGGGCTGGTTTTTCTTTTTAGTGAAACGACAAGAGTTGTCGTGGCTTTAAAGGCGCCAGCTGGGTGTTGTCGGATAGACTTAATTAGGGAATGCAATAGCTTGTCGGTTTAGCTGTTTGATAAGACATCATTTTTGAACAGGCCTCACTGGGACTAGGTGTTTTCTTTTGGGACACTTTTGATGAAACATAGGTTTGTAGTTCCAACGGTGCACATGTATGCCTAATATTTTGGCAAAGGGACGGACTCACTGGGTGGCCTGAAACTCATGCAGCTGTTGGCAGCAAAATGTGTGTTTCGAATCAGTTTTGTTGTTCTATTGGCCTTTTTCGCTTTAAATTCGTTTTATACCCTATCCCATAGGGGTAAATTAGTTTTGATACATAGTTTGTAATATAAAGAAATAATTTGGCTAGATATACCTCGAAGTATATGGATCGACACAGAATCACTAGATGAGTCGATTTAGCCATCTCCTTCTATCCATCCGTGCGTCGGTCCGTCTGTTTTTTTCGTCACCGTTTTTGGGCCTAACATTTTGAGCTTGGATAATGAAATTCGGTATACAGGATCCTTGTCCGTGCGTACAGAACAGGTGTACATTTTTTTTAAATCCGCCTACCGCCACGCCCAAGTTTTCAAAACACTTTATTCTTGACCAAAAGTTACGGAAATTTTGAATAAGTGTCTGGACAATATATTTGGACAATGGGGGCGTTTTTTGTAAAAAAACGTTTTTTGGTCAAATTTTAAAGAATTTCGAAAAATAAAAATTTATGCAAATACTTCCATAATGTCGTCTTAAGATCATTTTAACCCACGCCTACTGGTTGGAGGCGTTTTAAAAAAAAAAACATTTTGAACCACTACCCCATAGCATATATGTAGCCGACACAATCGAAAAAAACTGACGTCACATATCAACCACCATCTACATACATCCACTCGTTAGAAAAGGAAAACAGGCGATTCAACTTAACGAACGGTTCAACAAGGAATACGAAACAACGCGAAATAATGAACGAGAATAATCTTCGGCAGTCGACGGCAGATGTTCAACAAAAATATTTAGTACGACTTTGCTTCTCATGCACTCAAGAACTGCTTTAATCTGTGACACAAATGTGACTGTCTAAAAAAAATAAAATAAAAACTTTGTATAAAACAAACAAAAAAGTCTTTTACGGCAAGAGCACTAAAAAGTGGTGACCCCGACGTGATTTCGAAATTAAGTGCCTCAAATCGGCAAAGTAATTTCGTGCAACCAAAACTACATTTTGTTGAAATCGCCAATAAAAAATTGGTAACATCGTTCAAATATAAATTTTTTGGTTATTCTTTACGACGCGCTAGTGCTCAGCCATAAGTTGCGAATTTGAGAGAACAACGCCAACAACAAATTTGAACGTTAAGTGTCTCGACTCTCGAAAATATCGACTCTCGATCGCCATTGTGGCATTTTTTCAGCGTCATCTGCATTCGTGAAATTTTTGAAAAAAGTAAATTTCAGTAAAATTAAATAAAAGTAGCTAGTGTGCGCATAAAATAAATCGATTTAAAAGCAATGAACGTGAACGGTGATGATAATGGTGACGGCCGCGGACAGATTGTCGGTGATGAACAAAATGTGGAAATTAATGCATATGCAACCATTCCCCGTATGCCAATGCCAAAACTCATCGAAAATTTACACAACGCAGAACTTTATTTCGCCAGTTTGGAATTTTGGTTTGAGGCGAGCAATGTGACCAGTGACTACAAGAAATACTGCTCTGTAATGGCACAGCTTCCTCTAAATGACCTCGCCACAATCCAAACAGAAATCGGCACAGTTCCAGCGTCAGGTAAATATCTTCTAGTCAAAGCAATAATTATCGCCTTTTATTCCGACTCACAGCAAAAGAGATTTCGTGAAGCCATAAACGAAATGCAACTCGGCGACATGAAACCTAGTCAATTTTACCAGAAATTAAAGAATTTAGCTTCCGATTCCCTGACTGACACTGCACTCATCGATCTCTGGGCCGCACGTTTACCAGAAATGGCGCATGCCGCCGTCATTCAAATGAAGGAATCGCCTATCAAAGACCGACTTGTCGCAGCTGATGCACTGGTTGAATCAATTCGATTGCGTGCTATCGGCGAGCGCGGTATTCGCCAAGCGACTTCGCAGCCACTGGCAACAGAAGCTAAGGTAAAAGCATCACCAACGACACCTCCAGCCGAGATCAATTTACTCGAGAAATTGAGCAACCAAATCGCGGAGCTGGAACGAAAGTTTGCATCATTGAGCGTTGACAAAAACCGCAGCCGATCACGTGACGCCAGCCGCTCTCGTGACCGCTCAAAGTCTCGTAGTACACATGCAAATTGTTGGTATCATTGGAAATTTGGCACCGAAGCGAAACATTGCCGCAAGCCGTGCAAATTTGGGGACACGTGCGCCCCAACGAAAAGCGACTAGAGCCAGCTGCCCGTGTTGGATTTAGGTCGCGAACAGCCTATATCCAAATCCATCAATCGACTGAAAATACACGACAAATCAACGAACATCGGATTTTTAATTGATACGGGTGCCGACGTATCAGTCATCCCATTCAATCGATCCACAGGCAACTGCAAATCATCGGAAATGAAATTGTTCGCAGCCAACGGCACCGAAATTAAGACATACGGTACAACGACACTGAAGATAAACATCGGATTGCGACGTGACTTCGTGTGGACGTTTTTAATCGCAGATGTAACAACTCCAATCATTGGTGCCGATTTTATTATGCATTTTGGATTACTAATCGATATGAAGGAAAACAAAATGATCGATCCACTCACTGGACTAAATTCAAATTGTATGCCGATTGCTGTCAGTGAGACGACCGAGTACAAAACGTACTGTTTAAATTCAATTTATGCTGATCTTCTTGAAGAATACAAACTGATTACGAAGTTGCCACCGCCAGGAAGTGAAATTCCTACCACCATCGTGCATCGAATTATTACTACAGGACAGCCAGTTTACACTCGACCTCGACGATTGGATCCCGAAAAATTCGATGCAGCCCGAAAGGAATTTGAAATTCTGATAAAAGCCGGAATTTGTCGACCTTCAAGCAGTTGTTGGGCAAGCCCTCTACATATGGTCAAGAAGCCAGATGGTTCATGGCGCCCGTGCGGCGATTATCGCGCGTTGAACGCCATCACACTGCCGGATCGCTATCCAATTCCATATTTGAACGACTTCGCTGGCAATTTGCAAGGTAAGACCATATTTTCTAAGATCGACTTGCAGAAAGCCTTTCATCAAGTTCCAGTCGCCGAGGAAGACATCGAAAAAACAGCAATTACAACTCCATTTGGGTTGTTTGAATTTAAATTTATGACGTTTGGCCTTTGCAACGCCGCGCAAACTTTTCAACGCCTAATACACGAAGTTTGTCGCGGCCTCGATTTTGTGTTCGCTTATATTGATGACTTGTGCATCGCTTCAACAACACCAGAAGAGCACCACCAACACCTCCGAACCATTTTTGAGCGACTTAAGCAATACAGTTTGACGATAAACGTTGCAAAGTGCGAGTTTGGCAAGCGAGAGATCCAGTTCCTTGGACATAACGTGTCACCTGATGGGCTTTTGCCGCTGCCCGACAAAATCGAAGCCCTTAACAACTTTCCGCTTCCAACGATGGTCAAACAACTTAAAAGTTTCTTGGCAACACTAAATTTCTACCGCAAGTTCCTGCCAAACGCCATCGAAACCCAAGCGAAACTACTTGAGATGATCCCCGGGAACAAGAAGAATGACCGACGACTGCTGACATGGACGGACGAAACGAGGAATGCATTTGATAAATGCAAAATCGATTTGTCTAATGCCGCTTTACTTGCCCATCCATCAAAAACAGCAGAACTATCTCTTTACGTCGACGCTTCGGACATCGCTGCAGGCGCAGTACTTCACCAAGTCGTTGACAAAGACTTACAACCACTCGGTTTTTTCTCCAAAAAGTTCGACAAGGCCCAACTTCGCTACAGTACTTATGATCGCGAACTTACAGCGATGTATTTGGCCGTTAAGCATTTCAAATTCATGCTGCAAGGAAGACGATGCCACATCTACACCGATCATAAGCCGCTCACTTTCGCCTTTGCTCAAAAGCTTGAGAAGGCAAATGATCGACAAGCACGACAGCTCGATTACATCGGTCAAACCACCACCGACATTCGACATGTGAAAGGAGCCGACAATGTAGCAGCAGATCTGCTGTCACGGATCGAAAGCCTGCATTCAACCGCTGAAATCGACTACGAGGCCTTGGCAGACGATCAAAAAACTGATGAGGAACTGCAGCAAATTTTGTCCAAAGGTAATGACAATAACTCGATCAAACTAAAACTTTTTATCGTTCCAGGCAGTGCCAAGCAAATTTTTTGCGATTACTCCACCAGTGTCATCCGACCTTTCATAACGAAAAAGTTCCGAAACCAATTCATTCGGGCAATTCATGACATATCGCACCCTGGAAAACGTGCCACGGCTAAACTGATGACCAAACGATTCGTTTGGCCCGGCATTCAATCCGACGTTGCTAAATTCGTTCGAAGCTGCCTGAAATGTCAACGTGCTAAAATTGTTCGTCATACACATTCCCCACTGGAAAAATTCGACGCCCCATCCGAACGATTTTCACACATTAACATCGATTTGGTTGGACCATTTCCGCCGTCTGATGAAAACCGCTACTGTTTAACCATCGTTGATAGGTTCACCCGCTGGCCGGAGGCCATACCGATTCGAAACATGACAGCACCGACGGTCGCAAACGCACTCATCTCCGGTTGGATTTCGAAATATGGCGTGCCAAAGAAAATTACATCTGATCAAGGCGCCCAATTCGACTCAGCACTTTTCGAAGAACTTATGCGAACCTTAGGAACTCGTCATTTCAGAACGACTGCGTACCATCCGCAGTCCAACGGACTAATCGAGCGATGGCATCGTACGCTAAAATCAGCGATTCTCTGTCACAACACCGAAAAATGGGCCGCACATTTGCCCATGATTCTACTTGGCCTTCGCTCAACGTACAAGGAAGATTTGAAAGCATCGCCGGCCGAACTTGTGTATGGTACCACTCTCCGTATACCTGGCGAATTCTTCGACGAGTGTTCAACAAACAAGACAGCGGCACAAACAGTCATCGACCTCCGAAATGCCATGAGCGACATTCGTCCAACAACATCCGCCTGGCATTCAAAACCGAAGTACTTCGTTCACGGCGATTTGGAGACGGCGACTCATGTATTTCTTCGCGACGATTCTATCCGCCCGAGTCTTACACATCCATATAGTGGACCATTTGAAGTGCTCGAGCGAAAACCAAAATACTTCCGCTTGCAATTACCGAAGCGCGAGTCGAACGTTTCCATCGACCGCCTGAAGCCTGCATATCTACCAGCATACGACGGAACAACTACAGAAACAGCACCAAAACAACCAAGTGTCACACAGAATGAGAAACCACAACCAAGGCAGACAGCAGAGCCAAAAAAAACATCAAACGAACCGGCTACTTCTACGACAGTGCAACCATCGACGAAAGTCACTCGATCTGGACGAAATGTACGATTCCCGGATAAATTTCGCTGAACTCCAACTTTCGTCTAGGCGGGGGGTAATGTAGCCGACACAATCGAAAAAAACTGACGTCACATATCAACCACCATCTACATACATCCACTCGTTAGAAAAGGAAAACAGGCGATTCAACTTAACGAACGGTTCAACAAGGAATACGAAACAACGCGAAATAATGAACGAGAATAATCTTCGGCAGTCGACGGCAGATGTTCAACAAAAATATTTAGTACGACTTTGCTTCTCATGCACTCAAGAACTGCTTTAATCTGTGACACAAATGTGACTGTCTAAAAAAAATAAAATAAAAACTTTGTATAAAACAAACAAAAAAGTCTTTTACGGCAAGAGCACTAAAAAGTGGTGACCCCGACGTGATTTCGAAATTAAGTGCCTCAAATCGGCAAAGTAATTTCGTGCAACCAAAACTACATTTTGTTGAAATCGCCAATAAAAAATTGGTAACATCGTTCAAATATAAATTTTTTGGTTATTCTTTACGACGCGCTAGTGCTCAGCCATAAGTTGCGAATTTGAGAGAACAACGCCAACAACAAATTTGAACGTTAAGTGTCTCGACTCTCGAAAATATCGACTCTCGATCGCCATTGTGGCATTTTTTCAGCGTCATCTGCATTCGTGAAATTTTTGAAAAAAGTAAATTTCAGTAAAATTAAATAAAAGTAGCTAGTGTGCGCATAAAATAAATCGATTTAAAAGCAATGAACGTGAACGGTGATGATAATGGTGACGGCCGCGGACAGATTGTCGGTGATGAACAAAATGTGGAAATTAATGCATATGCAACCATTCCCCGTATGCCAATGCCAAAACTCATCGAAAATTTACACAACGCAGAACTTTATTTCGCCAGTTTGGAATTTTGGTTTGAGGCGAGCAATGTGACCAGTGACTACAAGAAATACTGCTCTGTAATGGCACAGCTTCCTCTAAATGACCTCGCCACAATCCAAACAGAAATCGGCACAGTTCCAGCGTCAGGTAAATATCTTCTAGTCAAAGCAATAATTATCGCCTTTTATTCCGACTCACAGCAAAAGAGATTTCGTGAAGCCATAAACGAAATGCAACTCGGCGACATGAAACCTAGTCAATTTTACCAGAAATTAAAGAATTTAGCTTCCGATTCCCTGACTGACACTGCACTCATCGATCTCTGGGCCGCACGTTTACCAGAAATGGCGCATGCCGCCGTCATTCAAATGAAGGAATCGCCTATCAAAGACCGACTTGTCGCAGCTGATGCACTGGTTGAATCAATTCGATTGCGTGCTATCGGCGAGCGCGGTATTCGCCAAGCGACTTCGCAGCCACTGGCAACAGAAGCTAAGGTAAAAGCATCACCAACGACACCTCCAGCCGAGATCAATTTACTCGAGAAATTGAGCAACCAAATCGCGGAGCTGGAACGAAAGTTTGCATCATTGAGCGTTGACAAAAACCGCAGCCGATCACGTGACGCCAGCCGCTCTCGTGACCGCTCAAAGTCTCGTAGTACACATGCAAATTGTTGGTATCATTGGAAATTTGGCACCGAAGCGAAACATTGCCGCAAGCCGTGCAAATTTGGGGACACGTGCGCCCCAACGAAAAGCGACTAGAGCCAGCTGCCCGTGTTGGATTTAGGTCGCGAACAGCCTATATCCAAATCCATCAATCGACTGAAAATACACGACAAATCAACGAACATCGGATTTTTAATTGATACGGGTGCCGACGTATCAGTCATCCCATTCAATCGATCCACAGGCAACTGCAAATCATCGGAAATGAAATTGTTCGCAGCCAACGGCACCGAAATTAAGACATACGGTACAACGACACTGAAGATAAACATCGGATTGCGACGTGACTTCGTGTGGACGTTTTTAATCGCAGATGTAACAACTCCAATCATTGGTGCCGATTTTATTATGCATTTTGGATTACTAATCGATATGAAGGAAAACAAAATGATCGATCCACTCACTGGACTAAATTCAAATTGTATGCCGATTGCTGTCAGTGAGACGACCGAGTACAAAACGTACTGTTTAAATTCAATTTATGCTGATCTTCTTGAAGAATACAAACTGATTACGAAGTTGCCACCGCCAGGAAGTGAAATTCCTACCACCATCGTGCATCGAATTATTACTACAGGACAGCCAGTTTACACTCGACCTCGACGATTGGATCCCGAAAAATTCGATGCAGCCCGAAAGGAATTTGAAATTCTGATAAAAGCCGGAATTTGTCGACCTTCAAGCAGTTGTTGGGCAAGCCCTCTACATATGGTCAAGAAGCCAGATGGTTCATGGCGCCCGTGCGGCGATTATCGCGCGTTGAACGCCATCACACTGCCGGATCGCTATCCAATTCCATATTTGAACGACTTCGCTGGCAATTTGCAAGGTAAGACCATATTTTCTAAGATCGACTTGCAGAAAGCCTTTCATCAAGTTCCAGTCGCCGAGGAAGACATCGAAAAAACAGCAATTACAACTCCATTTGGGTTGTTTGAATTTAAATTTATGACGTTTGGCCTTTGCAACGCCGCGCAAACTTTTCAACGCCTAATACACGAAGTTTGTCGCGGCCTCGATTTTGTGTTCGCTTATATTGATGACTTGTGCATCGCTTCAACAACACCAGAAGAGCACCACCAACACCTCCGAACCATTTTTGAGCGACTTAAGCAATACAGTTTGACGATAAACGTTGCAAAGTGCGAGTTTGGCAAGCGAGAGATCCAGTTCCTTGGACATAACGTGTCACCTGATGGGCTTTTGCCGCTGCCCGACAAAATCGAAGCCCTTAACAACTTTCCGCTTCCAACGATGGTCAAACAACTTAAAAGTTTCTTGGCAACACTAAATTTCTACCGCAAGTTCCTGCCAAACGCCATCGAAACCCAAGCGAAACTACTTGAGATGATCCCCGGGAACAAGAAGAATGACCGACGACTGCTGACATGGACGGACGAAACGAGGAATGCATTTGATAAATGCAAAATCGATTTGTCTAATGCCGCTTTACTTGCCCATCCATCAAAAACAGCAGAACTATCTCTTTACGTCGACGCTTCGGACATCGCTGCAGGCGCAGTACTTCACCAAGTCGTTGACAAAGACTTACAACCACTCGGTTTTTTCTCCAAAAAGTTCGACAAGGCCCAACTTCGCTACAGTACTTATGATCGCGAACTTACAGCGATGTATTTGGCCGTTAAGCATTTCAAATTCATGCTGCAAGGAAGACGATGCCACATCTACACCGATCATAAGCCGCTCACTTTCGCCTTTGCTCAAAAGCTTGAGAAGGCAAATGATCGACAAGCACGACAGCTCGATTACATCGGTCAAACCACCACCGACATTCGACATGTGAAAGGAG
Organism: Rhingia rostrata; assembly: GCA_949824845.1. Lineage (NCBI taxonomy): Eukaryota > Metazoa > Arthropoda > Insecta > Diptera > Syrphidae > Rhingia > Rhingia rostrata. The sequence continues at coordinate 28,833,656 of OX463758.1, forward strand.
CCGACAATGTAGCAGCAGATCTGCTGTCACGGATCGAAAGCCTGCATTCAACCGCTGAAATCGACTACGAGGCCTTGGCAGACGATCAAAAAACTGATGAGGAACTGCAGCAAATTTTGTCCAAAGGTAATGACAATAACTCGATCAAACTAAAACTTTTTATCGTTCCAGGCAGTGCCAAGCAAATTTTTTGCGATTACTCCACCAGTGTCATCCGACCTTTCATAACGAAAAAGTTCCGAAACCAATTCATTCGGGCAATTCATGACATATCGCACCCTGGAAAACGTGCCACGGCTAAACTGATGACCAAACGATTCGTTTGGCCCGGCATTCAATCCGACGTTGCTAAATTCGTTCGAAGCTGCCTGAAATGTCAACGTGCTAAAATTGTTCGTCATACACATTCCCCACTGGAAAAATTCGACGCCCCATCCGAACGATTTTCACACATTAACATCGATTTGGTTGGACCATTTCCGCCGTCTGATGAAAACCGCTACTGTTTAACCATCGTTGATAGGTTCACCCGCTGGCCGGAGGCCATACCGATTCGAAACATGACAGCACCGACGGTCGCAAACGCACTCATCTCCGGTTGGATTTCGAAATATGGCGTGCCAAAGAAAATTACATCTGATCAAGGCGCCCAATTCGACTCAGCACTTTTCGAAGAACTTATGCGAACCTTAGGAACTCGTCATTTCAGAACGACTGCGTACCATCCGCAGTCCAACGGACTAATCGAGCGATGGCATCGTACGCTAAAATCAGCGATTCTCTGTCACAACACCGAAAAATGGGCCGCACATTTGCCCATGATTCTACTTGGCCTTCGCTCAACGTACAAGGAAGATTTGAAAGCATCGCCGGCCGAACTTGTGTATGGTACCACTCTCCGTATACCTGGCGAATTCTTCGACGAGTGTTCAACAAACAAGACAGCGGCACAAACAGTCATCGACCTCCGAAATGCCATGAGCGACATTCGTCCAACAACATCCGCCTGGCATTCAAAACCGAAGTACTTCGTTCACGGCGATTTGGAGACGGCGACTCATGTATTTCTTCGCGACGATTCTATCCGCCCGAGTCTTACACATCCATATAGTGGACCATTTGAAGTGCTCGAGCGAAAACCAAAATACTTCCGCTTGCAATTACCGAAGCGCGAGTCGAACGTTTCCATCGACCGCCTGAAGCCTGCATATCTACCAGCATACGACGGAACAACTACAGAAACAGCACCAAAACAACCAAGTGTCACACAGAATGAGAAACCACAACCAAGGCAGACAGCAGAGCCAAAAAAAACATCAAACGAACCGGCTACTTCTACGACAGTGCAACCATCGACGAAAGTCACTCGATCTGGACGAAATGTACGATTCCCGGATAAATTTCGCTGAACTCCAACTTTCGTCTAGGCGGGGGGTAATGTAGCCGACACAATCGAAAAAAACTGACGTCACATATCAACCACCATCTACATACATCCACTCGTTAGAAAAGGAAAACAGGCGATTCAACTTAACGAACGGTTCAACAAGGAATACGAAACAACGCGAAATAATGAACGAGAATAATCTTCGGCAGTCGACGGCAGATGTTCAACAAAAATATTTAGTACGACTTTGCTTCTCATGCACTCAAGAACTGCTTTAATCTGTGACACAAATGTGACTGTCTAAAAAAAATAAAATAAAAACTTTGTATAAAACAAACAAAAAAGTCTTTTACGGCAAGAGCACTAAATATATGTCGTTTTTTTCTCGAACCAAAAAAAAATTCAGATACCATCTGAACGAAATGTGGTGACAGTGTAATTTTCTTGATTTCAATTCCATTCAGTTTTAAGTCACGCCCATTTTGATGGGATATTAATTTTAAGGATGGTTTGGGATAGGGTATTCAACGATGCGCACAGCAGAATGTAGCCTTGTCACATGTTTTTGTTTTAAGAAATAAGAAAATGTAAGATGTACACAATTTTATGAAGGACCTTACTTACTTACTTAAGAGGCGGTACAGTCAGAAATGAACCTGGACCTCAACCAACATGCCTCTTCAATTAGCCCAGAACTAAGCTTACTGCCTCCAATTGCGCACTCCAAGTTAGTTGAGGTTTTGTTTCTACTTCTGCGCGCCACTAAAGTCGAGGTCTTCCTCTACTTTATACGACGTATGGCTCGAATCGAAGACTCTGCGAACCGGAGTATTGGTGTCCATTCGTTCTACATGTCCTGGCCATCTTAAATGTCAAAATCTGTACAGCTCGTATAGGTCTTGGTTGAATCTACGTCTCCATAGCCCGTCAAAGCAAACAGGACCAAGATCGCCTTGCCTAAATCCTTTTATATTTTGTCGAATGTGTCGGTGAGGTCGTCATCACAGAGGGAAGTTTCGGCGGTATACCATGCCTATTTCCTATAAATGCGGCTTTGAAATCGACGAACTGGTGGTGGTTATCGATTTGGACTTATTGGATTTTTTCCAGGATCTGCCGATGTGTGAAGATTGATCAGTTGTGGACTTCGCAGCCCTAAACCCAAACTGATAAGGGCCGATCAGGTTGTTGGTAAACGGTTTCAGGCGTTCCTATATTACGGCAGATAGGTTCTTGTAGGCAATGATGTTGAGTTAGCGCAGAGGGTCTCCGTTTTAGTGGATTTGGTGCAAACGATGCGGAAATTCCATTTTCCAGGCAAACTTTCATCCGACCAGATTTGGCTTATGAGTTGGTGGGTATTATTATTGCCAAGTCATCTCCACCGGCTTTAATAAGCTCAGCGGGAAGGCAGTCAATTGGTTGGCATTTTGGCTGTCGTTGCCAATATTGAATTGTTCGTTCAGCGGATTCCTTCGGAATGTTATCCGCCATCGCCGTTTTACAGTCCACTTAAGTGGTTCTTCCATCGAATGTGTCTGAACTACGATATTTCCCTGTTCATATCGACAGGATTCTGTTTGAGCCTTGTATCCTTGGCTTTGACGTTATAAACTTTAGTAGAACTTGTGAACATCTTCACTGGAGTGGCAAATTTCTTCTTCTCTCTTTCTGTTTTCTTCTTTCTTAATAGCCGGTGTCCTCCCTTATTCTTTACCGATAGAGCTCAATGGCAGCTCTTGTCTTCACATGCAGCTTAGCCTTGTAGGCCTCGTTCTTGGCTGCGAGCATCTATCGGCATTCTTCATCGAGCCAGGGGTTTCTTGTTGGTGGTCGCTAGAAACCTAGCACATCAGTTGCGGCTGATCTAATGGCTTGTTGGCATCGTTAGCATTGTTATTCGACATTCGACGCTGATGGTATGATTTTACCTTGGCTGCAACAAGGTAGTATTCCGAGTCGATGTTAGCTCCTAGGAATGTTCAGAAATGCAAAATACTGGATGCTTGTCTCCTGTCTATCGCAATGTGATCAATTTGGTTGACAGTTCGTTGATATGGAGACGGCCATATTCCCCTTATGGATATCGAGACGAGGAAACCATGGCTTTAGTGGCATTTCGTTCCGTAGTGAAGTCCAGTAGCCTAAGTCCGTTACCAGGCGTTTTGTATTGTAGGCTATGTTATCCAACAATACTGCTAAACATGTCTTCTCTTCCTACCTTTGCATTAAAATCTCCCAACACGATTTTAACATCGTACTTCTGTAGGCGCTCACAGGTTTTGTCAAGGAGCTCATAGAAGCAATCCTTAGGTATCTCAGTAGGAAAAAGCTCCGTCGGGAGGTGAGCGCATATAAGGATTATGTTGGCGAATTTGGCCTCGATGCGGGTTGTTATAATGTATTCGCTAATGTTTATGAAATATAAGACTTCTTGATTTAGTCTGGCATTAATAACAAATGCGTATCCGAATAGGCGCTGTTTCTGCTGACTATAACACGGTCTGTAGTAGATGTCACAGTTTTTCATCCACCTTTTGCCCAGCCCATCACAATCACATCGTAATTCCTGGAAGGCAGTAATGTCTACTTTGTATCAGTTTAGGGCTTCCGCTAGTTGTTGGCTTGCACCTCTCCGGTTGAATGTTCTCATATTCGAACTTCGTTGTCCTTTTTTCATTTAGCAAGGTCGTCAACTATAAAATCTGCCCTTTGCGAGGTTATTGGTTGCTTCTAAACATTTTTTTTTAAATTGGTGGAAACTTAATCCAAAGCACAACCTCCAACCTTGAGGGCCAGTTCTAATTTATGAGGTACCCGTAGGAAATGGGGCCATCAGTATCCACTACGCGACTGAGCGCAGCCGTAGGCCTATCGGTTCATCCGCCACCATATCTGTTTAATGTGCCTGACTTCCCTTGAAATTCCTAGACAACGTGTTGTCTGAATATGTCGAAGCGGCTTGTCTAGGTTCGCCTGGGACTGCAGGCCGGATATTCCGTGGCAGTCTAACCTTGCTATGCTTATAGTGTTGCTCTTGATACTTTATCCGTACAGGGGTGTATTAGTTTTGATACATAGTTTGTAACGTAGAGAAATAATTCAGCTAGATATACCTCAAAGTATATGGAATCGCTAGAATCGCATGCCATGTCTATCGTCCGTCCGGTCGTTTTTTTTTTGTAACCGGTTTTTGGCCTTGAATTTTTGAGCAAGGATAATGAAATTCGGTACATGTGATCCTTGTACGTGCTGCTCGAACAAGTGTAAACATTTTCCAAATCAGCCCACTGCCCACTTTTTAGAAAAACGTTATTTTCTGCCAAACAGTAGATAAGGAATTTTGAAAAAGCGTCTCAACATTATTTGTTCATATAAGGTTTTTTAACGCGCCCTTATTTTGGGGTCGTTTTTAGTATATCGAAAAAATGTTTGATCCAAAATTATTGATTATGGTAATATAAACATTTCTTTCATATATTATTTCAAATCACGCCCACTTTTTAGAGGCGGGCTTTTGGTCGAACCATACAAGATTTTGATAAACTGTCTGAGCAACATGTTGTGACATTTTCTTGATTTCATCGCCATAAAGCCCACATTTTAGGAAAATATTATTTTTAAGCATGCGATGGTGTAGGGTACAAAACGATCCACACAGTGCATTGTTATCTTCTCATAATTTTTTTCTTCTTTTTATCAACACTCGCAGATATCGTTTAACAAGTCAAATCCAGTTGGGTGCCCAGCACCCTTTGGTTATAATTTGGAGGTAAAAATAGGAACATTTGATGTGTAGTCAGAGTTATTGCCACATGGGATTGGAGTCTCAGAAATCAAGTAGATAAAAAATTCCTAGATTTACCTAAAAAGCGCTGAATAATTCTCAATATTTCCTGCATTTGACATAAGTGCATAGTAATATTCAGAATTTATTTCTTGACAGGATTTTTGAAATAAAATGCATAAACCTATGACTAGACACTTCGGTCGTATGCCTGAAGAGTAGTTCTAATTTTTTTTGTTAATCAACAAATTTACTTAGCTGTTACAATATACTACTCTCTGCCATTAGTACATATATTACCATCATAAACACTAATTGATAGGCGGAAATGAAATATTTTTTCATTGAACCTTTTCAACACCGATAGTTTCAGATGTCATATTTCACAGTGTCAAGGCGTTGAAAATTCAAATATCATGGAGCTTGTTATACAGAGAAATAAAATACCGTTCTTCTACGAGTTTATTTACAAATCATCGAGTATTTGTTGTTTAAGTTGGTAACAGTTTGACAGTAAAAATTTGCGTTTCAAAGAACCGTCCCTCGCAAAAAGATTCATCAAAAGTATTCTTGTCCTTGCCGGAATAGTAATACATGTGACCGAGTACACTATAAAAGTACAACAACCAAGGGAAATAATTTTTGAAGTTGTGTATCTATACCCAATTGTACAAACGTATTTCGATATTTTTTTGGGATCATCAATAAAAATTAAATTGTTTAATAATCTCATTAAAAGTGGACAGGACGTTAAAAGATTGACGCGCAAAAATGTTACTTTATCCTGTAATGCGTTTATAACATCAGTGTGGACCATATTTATATTCACATGGGAGATCTATAAGCATTTGGTTTTCTTTATATTCATAGTTATACCTGAACCCAGTTTTGATGTAGTACGTATCCTTTTGAAATTGTTCGGGAAATTTGAGTGGATGGTTTTATTTGCTCTATCAATTCATTGTGCTTGCATTCAACTGTGTTTTCTTTATGGAATTTTAAAAGAATTAAACGCGTGTCTTAGCGATGTCTGCCAACGCTACGAATGCTGTAAAAGGCAAGGCCAAATGGTCCACATATGCTAGCCAGATCTTGGAAATAAGGCGGATTATCGTTGCGTACGAAAGGACGTTTAAATTGTTAATAAAATTCAATAGACTGATGACTGGTGACATGACCAAATGTATTATTTGTTCAATATTGAGTTTTACAACATTCAAAAGTTGGTTCCTATGGGGATATGCTTGTGATATTATATTGTCCGTGGGATGGTATCAAAAAGTACAACAGGAAATATTTCGTTCTCGAAATTTAATCGGAATGTGTAAGAATCATGTTGATATACAATTGAACAAGGAGGTGAGAAGTTTCAATACGTACCGTTATTTTAACTTTTATTTATTTAAATTGAATTGTAGATTAATACGTTTCTAATTGGAATTGCAATTAAGCAGAAATTCCTTGCGCTGCATTTAAAAGGGATCAAACAGAAAATATACTTTGTTTCAGTGATTGTTGTTTTTGATAATATTTTTGATTGAGTATTTCAATTGTATAATTGTTTCCTAATATAAAATCAATGAGTAAACTTTTTATACAAATGCATTTTACAAACGTATAAGTATTTAAATTTCTTGTAAGATTTTGGGTGGATGTGTTAAGAAGTACCAAAAAAAATTTAAAAATTAAATCCATCTAGGTTTGCATTACGTTTACAAAAAATACCCTGGATAAATTATCCTAGGAAACATTTTTTTTATGCCCCCAGCGCTGACGTGTAATTACTGCCGCTCACTTGATTAGCGCCCCCTTCTGCTCGCACATGTTATTGCTATTATCTTTGTTTCTATGAACCGCATCTTCGAAAATTATTTGGCTCTCTTTCTCTCCACTTAAGTGCTCTCTTTGTGACAAAAGCTTAGCTTGGGAGAGGTGCCGTTATATTTGTTTTCTAATTGTTGTATTATCATTAGAATAGCGCCTGCAAATGCAATTTTAGTTATCTCGCGTAATTTGACACGTAGAGCCGCCAAATTTTTGTTGCTATCGCTTTGATTGATTTTCTTCGTATTTGTGTTAAAAATGGGAAAAGGAAAAATTTTGTCATTTAAAGAAAAATCAAAAATTGAAGCATACTTTGATTCTGGCCTATCCATACACAAGATTTCTGAAAAAATAGGAAGGCATCGCAAAACTATATCAAGTTTTCTTCACAATAGAGATAAATATGGAAAAAATTATAAAGGCCGTACCAATCGAGCGACTACTGCAACTGAAAGGCGTTCAATACTGAGAGAAGCCTCCAATTCTCACGACGCAGCCGCCAAAATAAATGCAAACACTGGTGTTCAAGCTAGTTTGGCAACGGTTAAAAGGGTCATTAATAGTGCTGAACATATTCAAAGACAAAAACTAAAAAAAAAACCGCCACTTAATGCGGTAAGAAAAGAATGTCGTCTGAATTTTGCAAAGGAGCATATGACTTGGTCTTCAGAGTGGAAACCGGTTGTCTTTTCTGACGAAAAGAAATTTAATTTCGAGGGGCCCGACGGATTTCATTTTTACTATCATGATCTCCGTAAGGATGAGCATCAATTGGACCGATTGCACAGCCGAGTGGGAGGAGTAATGGTGTGGGGAGCCATTTCGTACTACGGGACTTGCGAATTGCAGTTTTTATCGCCAGAAATGAACGCAAAAAACTACAACGACGTTCTAAAAACTGCATTTCCCCACTTCCAAAACCTCTTCCACAATCTGAAGTGGCGTTTCCAGCACGACAATGCGCCAATTCATACTGCCCATTCCGTAAAATCGTGGATTAATGCACAAAAAGTGGATGTTCTGGAGTGGCCACCATACTCTCCATTTAAATATTATAGAGAACGTGTGGGGATGGCTGGCAAGGAAAGTGTATGGTTCCGGAAAGCTGTATTCTTCAAAGGCTGAGCTAATCGAAGCCATTAAACAAGCTTGGTCTAGCATTCAGTTGGACTATATAAAAAAAACTTTATGATTCAATTCCCGATCGAATCTATGAAGTAATTATCAAAAAAGGCGGGTCCACACATTACTAATTTTCTTTTAAAATATGCATAAATATTTAAAGTCTAGTTTTTAGTCATTATGCTTCATTATTTTTTTGGAAAAATGAAAATCGTAATATAAATATGAAAGGGGCGCTAATTTAATGAGCCAAAATTTATGTAACAGTTTCTTGCCTACTTTTTTAAAAATATTTAATAAAATATTTATCAACATTCAACACTAACTATTCTTACTTTTTATTATTTATTATTATTATTCACGCCTGCTAACGGGGGGCGCTAATCAAGTGAGCGGCAGTGTATATGTTCGGTTTTTATCGGGTGTTTTTTTTTTTTTGGGAACAGAACTTCGAATTGAAATAAAGCACAAGAAAATCGTTTTAATGTCCATCAGTTTGGCCTTATTGGAAAGATAATTTTATTCCATTAATGTTTAAAAATGATTTCGGGCATGTGGCCGCCGCAGCTGGTTCGAATGAAGCCAAGTCTAGAGCTCCAACTTTCAACTACGTTTTCGAGCATTTGGGGCCATATGTCGGCAATAACGCACGAATGTTGGCTTTCACGTCCCCTAACGTTTCTGGTTTGTTAGCGTAGACGAGCGACTTCACATATCCCCAAAGAAAATAATCCAATTGTGTCAAATCACACGATCTTGGTGGGCAATTGACAGGTCCATTCCGCGAAATTATGCGCTCTCATCGAATGTTTCCTTCAATAAATCGATTGTGACGTGATCTGTGTGGCATGTAGCGCCGTCTTGTTGGAACCACATCTCATCTACATTCATCCCATCCAATTCGGGAACAAAATAGTCGGTGATCATGGCTCTATACCGGTCTCCATTACCGGTGACTGACTCTCCAGCATCATTTTGGAAGATGTATGGCCCAATGACTCCACCAGTCCATAGAGCACACCAAACAGTCAGTTATTGTGGACGTAATGGCGTCTCAAGGATCTCATGTGGATTCTCTTCACTCTAAATGCTGCAATTTTTCTTGTTGACGTAGCCATTCAACCAAAAGTGAGCCTCATCACTGAACACAATATTGCGATGAAAATCAGCATCGAGATCAGCCTCATTTTCGGCCCATACAACAAAATCACGACGCATTACATCGTCTCGCGGCTTAAATTCTTGCACAGGCTGGATCTTGTAAGGTCGTTAGCCAAGATCTTTGCGCAAAATCTTCCATAAAGTTGATGGACAAAGCTCCAATTGTTGTGCACGGTGGAAAATCGATTCAATCGGGTCCTCTTCAACACTTTGCTCTACAGCGGCAATTGCGTCTTCGGTGCGCACTGTTCGACATTTCTGCGGACGCGTACTATCGCATAGAGTAAACGTAGGGCAAAACCAATCCATGGTTAACCGAATTAATTGCTCTATGTGAACGCCTGAAATCTTTTACAAACAACCTCATCGGCCCTTATTAGCGTGGTCTTAGGCCAGGAAAGTCCACAAACGATCAAATTTTCACACATCGGCAGATCCTGCAGTCCAAATCGATACCCACCACCTATTCATTGATTTCAAAGCCGCATACGACAGCATTTATGGATACGAACTATACAGAGCCATGTCTAGTTTTGGTATACCGTCCAAACTAGTCCGTTTGTGTAGGATGACGATGGAGAATTCTCGCTGCTCCATCAGGGTCGGAAACGACCTCACCGACACATTCGATACCAAAAATGGATTTAGGCAAGGCGATGCGCTGTCATGTGACTTCTACAATCTGATTCTTGAGAGGATTGTGCAAAACTCACGAGCTAAGCTATAAATGAGGGTGTCGATAACAAGACGAAAATCAGCAACACTATGAACAGTCTGTTCGAAATGGCACGGAAGGTATTTTCAAAAAATCGCTGCAACTACTAGCATACGCCGACGATATTGACATCATTGGTCGGACCCAACATTATGTCAAAGCTACGTTTGCTATTATAGAGAAGGAAGGGCTAAACTACTGAATTGCCTTCTTAGCCCGAGGATATAGCAGTTGGCAAGGGTAATTCTTCGTTTAATTTCTGACGAGATGTTGTTGTCATCGTTGATAGCGGAGCTGAGTAAGACAAAGTCCCGTACTACCTTAAAGTTATATCTGTCAATGGTGACGTTTTGTCAATTCGTCGGTGTTGTGTGTCCTTTCGTGTTGACAGCATATACTTAGTCTTGCCCTCATTTACTGCTAAAATCATTTTTGCCGCTTCCTTCGCTATACTTTCAAACATCACGTTAAGTTCGAACAATGATTTCCGACCAATCTTCGGCGTGCTTTACAAGGAATCTCCTTATCAGTTCGGGTAAATCCTTTTTTCCAACATCTCTTGATTGCCCCGAAGATACAGCCGTCACCAAGCCCACAATGGCATCATGTCAATTTCAAATCGTATACCATTTATAGGACGACGCTTTTGTGAATCCTTAGCATAATATCCTCTTATCTTATCCTGATTTGGAGTAGTATAACCTTACTCTGCCATTAGAAATAATATGTGAGTACATACAGCATTACCCACACACTCCATTCTCCAGCGAAGGGAGTCGCGACATTTTTGCTCGAAACACCATTGTCAAGGAGTGGTACGGATTTTCTGAGTAATTAGTGTCAAGTGCAAATACTTTTGCTTCGCTCCTGTTATTGTTGTTGTTTATGGAACCCAAGTTGATTATGCTGCTTCAGCTCTCTCTTCCATACAAAAACGACGCAACGGTTCGTTTACATTTCTGCTCAGAGGTGAGGTTGCTTAACTGGATGTTGAAGTGCTGCTGCAGGCTGGTCACAGCTACTCCTTGTTGCTCATCCTGTTGTGGATGAAGAGCACAGAAGAACAGTGCCGTGGGCACATGCAAGCCAAAACAAACTGGTTAGCAATATTCCAAAAGAGTGTTCTGTTCTGTTCTATGGTGTGATCCTTCCCTCCCCACAGTGTCCCGGTCGTTGGGACGCAAGGGTTCGGACGAGTTGCGCGATGGTTTATCTTCGTGAGTGTATTTTAATTGCAATTAAATGAAATAAAAATGAAAATTACGAGAACACTTGGGGAACAAGAGTATGTTAGACGATTGGCGTGTTGGCAAAGTTGGAGATGTTGTGTTATGCCAAAGGTAGAGTGGCAGCGAGTGGGTGTGATTTCCGTAAATTGTTTGGAGATGCACAATGAAATGTAACTTCACCTTTGGAATCTGTAATTATTCAAGTGGTTAGGAATCAGTGGTGATTGATGTTCCTTAGAGAGGTTTTTAGTTTATGTGAACTCAGGTGTATGTAGCCTAATTTCTAGAGCATAGCTGATTTGATAAGTATCCTGTTTTGTATCAACATTTATTTTGAATGGACATCCTGAAGTTTCATTGTAATTTTACCTTGATTTGGTATAATTTCTCATATTATTTGTCAAGAAAGTGAAAAACAAAGAAACTGTTTTGATAGAAACCTGATTTGGTGAAGCCTTGTCTAATTTTTCAATGGTTCTTTATTTAGGCTCAACATTGAAGGCATAGAGATACAATTTTTTTTATTTCGACATATTTTGTATTTGGATTTTTTTTTTCATGACGCTTAGTTACACTTGTATGTAGTTACGAACGGATGCTTTATCCTCCCAAATCCCAAAATCCCAAAATCTTTGTCTTTCAGGCAAAAGTCATTAAAATCACGTATACGCTATCATTTTACAAGGTGGCGCAAAAATAACCTTCCAATTTTTTTTGGCTGTAATTAAAAAGAAAACAAAAACTTTGATTCTTCTTGTGGAGTATTTTTATTTGGTCTTTTAATTTTTTTTACATCAAGTCGAGTCAATGGCCGCCGCCACAGTTGATTGTCATTCGAGCCCTTTTTATGGCATTTTCCATCACTTTGGCAAAAACTTCTGGCGATAGGTCCTCACATTCTTGACGGATATTGTCTTTAAGAGCTACAAGAGTCTGAGGCTTGTTGACATAAACCCGCGACTTCAAAAAGCCCCACAAAAAGAAGTCTGGAGCGGTCAAATCAGGCGATCTTGCTGGCCAGTGCAAATTGCCAAAACGGGAGATTAGGCGCCCGTGAAATGCATCCTTCAGCATATCGGTTGTGGCACGTGCAGTGTGTGCCGTTGCACCGTCCTGTTGGAACCACATGTTTTCCAATCCCAATTCATCAAGTTGCGGCAAAAAGAACTCGTTGATCATTGCTCTGTAGCGCTCACCATTCACAGTAACCGTTTGGCCCGCGACGTCTTCGAAGAAAAAAGGTCCGATGACTCCTCCAGCGAAAACAGCACACCATACAGTGACTCTGAGCGGGTGTAATGGCTCTTCGTGGGTTACACGCGGATTTTCAGTGCCCCAGAAGCGTAGATTTTGCTTATTTACGTACCCGCTAAGATGGAAATGGGCCTCATCACTCATGACTATTTTTGATGAAAAATCATCTTCCTCTTGGTGGTGATTAAGGATGGCTTGAGCGTATGTTAGACGCGATTGGCGGTCAGCAGCTAACAGCTGATGCACCGTCTGGACTTTGTACGGAAACATCTTCAAATCTCGTACCAAAATTCTCTGTAAAGACCGTCGACTGATACCCATTTGCGTGGCACGTCGTCTGGTTGATGTCGACGGCGCTTCCATGACATCTTCGGCTACAGCTGGTAGGCGCATGAAACCTAGCACATCAGTTGCGGCTGATCTAATGGCTTGTTGGCATCGTTGCCATAGTTCTTCGACATTCGATGCTGGTGGAATAGGGTTAATCGAGAGGTTTAGGGATACGTCTTGCGCAAAGGTCTTGGCGGTCTCTTGCGATTGCAGTCTTTCGACATTAAATTTTCTTTACAGTATTTCTGGATTGTTGTGGCGTGGTGGATATCCGCATTCTCCTCCTTTGGGGCCTCTTCTTCCACTGATTTGGTTACATGTACCTTGAACTGGAATGTATCAGCGGAGATATTCCAATGCATTCCCAATGTTTTAATCGTCTCCTCCTTATCGAAACTAACATCAGGTTGGTTTTGTCCATCCACAATTGACCTTAGAAGAGACGAGTGATTTGCGGCCCATTTTGGAAGGTGAAATCCTCCAGATTTTAAGATCTCAACAAGTTGTGCTTGAGCTTCTTTACACTCTCTTAATGTATCTCCTCCAGTCATTACGTCGTCTACGTAGAAATCATTTTTGACAATTTCTGCGGCTATTGGGTATTGTCGTTGTTCATCTGTAGCTAACGGTTGCAGAGTTTTTACAGCTAGATATGTAAGTTAGTTTGTAAGAAATCTGAATTAAAAGTTAATTAAAGAATTATTGTAAATTTTCGTAATTACTGGAATCGAAGAAAGCGAATCCCACGATTTATTCACGATTATACGTCCGTGGGTAGTAAAGCGGGAGGTCAATCGTGTGGCGCCCATCTTTTTTTTTTATTTCCACCAGAACTACACGACCATTCTCCGAAGTCGGTCAGGCATCCTTCCACTTAACGACGCAGAGAAGGGAAGAAACGACGGTGACAAGTTTAATCCCCATATCAATGCAATTGACACACGGCCTTAGATAATAAAACTGATGGTAATTTTTGAATCTGGGTAGCTATCGACATGCTTTCTACACTGGACTAATATTATGACCCGAATTTCGAACAAGAAATACAAATTCAAAGCACTAGTAACAAAAATGAAAAACTGATATTTAAAAACTCGCTTATCTCGGACTTTTCATTTTGTTAGCTAATGAGTTTCGGTCGAACATAGAGGAATTATTTTAAGAGAAGAGTACCTTAGTGTGCATCAAACATATTTCCCTAAGACTACATACAGCTAATTATGCTGGAGGGGAAATAGCATCGATAGTGCTTAGTCAAAGCGAAATTGTTAGCATTGTTGTTATTAATTGTAAACACTTATTAATTTAAAAAAAAAAATATTTTTGTTTATAAAAAATATTTTATTTTATTTTTTTTTTATTTCAGAATAAAATACAATTACACACACAAAAAAAATTCAATCAAAAATATGATCACACAGAACAACCACTGAAAAAATGTAAATTTTTTGCTTGATCCCTTTAAAGTCCAAAGCAAGGGTTTTCTCCTTCATTGCAATTCCAATTAGGAACATGTTAATCTACAATTCAGTTTGAAGTTGTAAAAGTTAAAATCACGGTACATACTGAAATTTCTTACCTCCTTGTTCCATTCAATATCAACATGATTTCCACACGTTTCGACTAAAACTCGTGAACGAAATATTTCCTGTTGTACTTTTTGGTACCATCCAACGGACAATATAATATCACAAGCATACCCCCACAGGAGCCAACCGTTGTGCGTTGTAAAACTCAATAAAACACAAGCAAAAAATTTGGTTATATCTCCTGCCATCACTCTGTTGAATGTTATTAACGAGTTTAACGTCCTTTCGTATGCAACGATAATTCGCCTTATTTCCAAGATCTGGCTAGCATATGTGGACCATTTGACTTCGCGTTTTATTTGCTGACAGTCTTCGTAACGTCGGCAGACATCGCTAAGGCATGCATTTAAGTCTCTTAACATTCCAAACAGAAAACACAGCTGAATGCAAGCACAATGAATTGAAAGAGCAAACAGGACCGTCCACTCGAACATCTCGAGTAACGTCAAAAGTCCACGTACTACATCAAAACTGATTACAGTTTTAAATACAAAGAATAAAACAATTTTATAGACCTGAAACATGAATATAAGTAAGCTCCACACTGATGTGATATAAGCATTCCAGGATATAGCAATGTTTTTGTGCGTCAAAATTTGTATGTCCTCTTCATTTTTTGTGAGAATATTTAACAATTGAATTTTTACTGATGATCCCAAAAAAATATTGAAGTAAGTTTGAACAAATGGGTATAGATACACAAGTTCTAAAATCATATCCCTTGGCTGCTGTACTTTTAGAGTATACACAGACACGTGTATTACTATTCCGGCAAGGACTAGAATACTTTTGATGAATCTTTTTGCGAAGGACAGTTCTTTGAAACGCATGTTTTTACTTTCAAACTGGTACCAGTTTAAGCAACAGATACTCGATGATTTGTAAATAAACTCGTAGAACAACGGTATTTTATTTTGCTGACTAACAAGCTCCATGATGTTTAGATTTTCAATATTTTAGCACTTATGGGGAACCTAACGTGTGACATTATTGCTGTTGAAAAGGTTTATTGAAACATTATTTCATTTGCGCATATCACTTAGTGTTGATTACCCTCATAATCCCCTAATGAGAGTAGCAAATTACAATAAGTAAACTTGTTGATTAAAAGATATAAATTAGAGCCACCCCCACTAACAATTTCGCTTCGATAAAGCACTATCGAAGCTATTTCATTCCCAGCAATAGATATTACATGTAACAAGTCTTATGGAAACGCAATTATTTTTATTTTTTGATTTATTTATCAAAAATAACTTACAAAATAAAACGACACTGATTATGGAAAAACATTAACTATTAACTTCTATACGACTTCTTTAAATACTTTTAAAAAGCCTTACAGAAAAAAACTTTGTTTTCTGTAAAAGGCTTTATAAAAGCAAAATACAGGCTTCGCAAAAATTCTTTCGGAAAATATTTCATGATTTTCTTTTTATTTTTACGTGTGTTGTTATATTGTTTACTTTTATTAATTTCAATCCTTTGCATTGCAATTACAATGGAATTTCGATTATACGTCTCCTAACTAACCGTCACACCGGTTAACTGTCACACTCGGGCAGCAAATTTTTTTTTCGTTTTACTTTGATCCTGTTTGATTTAATACCTTGTACCTATTTCAGCTACGCAATACAGAATAGGAACAAAAATTTTACATACTTTCGATTAGTCGTCTATAAATTATCCGACAAGGGTTTGGTCCGCTGCCTGACGGATAGTAGAAGTTTCACTGCACTCAAACCCAATTCCTTATTGTGAAAGTATGAAGTTCAATGCAAATATTTATAAGAACTCTTAACTTATTCAGATTCGAACTCGCTTTCTCTCGCACGGTACTGGATCATGAAAGTACAGTCAGTACTACGAAGGACTTGAATCGTATTGACTCCTTTTCCGGTAGGTTCCCGATCTTTTCACCTTTTACCGATCTTTTCACCCTTTTCTCGATATTTTAACCTCAGCCTTTTTAAGCCTTCATTCGTAAGCTCTATACATGCTTCGCTTCGAAATAACTTCTTGCGAAATTCTACCGAAACATTTTCACGTATGTTACATGTACGCACATCTCCGGAAGCTTGAAAACAACCTTACAGGGCTTATACCATCATAACTTTGATTATGCTTGTGAATTTTCCTGCATAATGTCTTAAGCAGGCTGCTACCCAAACCAACCGACTACAAAAATGCTCGACCTTCGAACACAAGTACTATATAACGCTTCGACATATTCGGAAAACAGGTAGTCTAGGAATTTCTGGGGTAAATCAGGTCTTTGAACAGAGATGGTGGCGGATGAACCGAAAGGCCACCCGTAGTGGGTACTAATGGCCCAGAGTACTAGGGGAATCTAATAAATTTGAACTGGTCCTCCAGGTTGGGGTTGTGCTTTGTTAAGTACTCAACCATGGAAGAAACTAACGGTAACAAAGCAACCAATAGCATCGGAAAGGACTGATTTTATTGTTGACGACCCTGTTAAACGAAAAATGGACAACGACGATCGTATCTGCACCTGTAATGTGAGAACATTAGACAGGATAGGTGCCAGCGAACAAATAGCGGAAGCTGTAAACTGCTACTAAGCAGACATTACTACCATCCACGAAATACGATGGGATGGGCCGGACAAAAGGAGGATGAAAAACTGTGACATCTTCTACGGACCGTGCTATAGTGAACAGAAACAGCGACTATTTGGAAGCGGATTTGTAATAATAGCCAGACTTAAGCAAGAAGACTTATATTCCCAAGACATTAGTGAACACGATGTAATAATACGCATCAAGGCCAAATTTGCCAACAAAATCTTTATATGCGGTCACGCCCCGACTGAGGAAAAAGCTGAAACACATGAGCGACTACCGAAGTAAGAGTTGGTGGGTGTTACTTACCAAGTCATCTCCGCCGGCTTTATAAAGCTCGGCGGGAAGGCCGTCATTTCCGCAAGCCTTATTAAGCTTAAGGTTAGATATTGCTATCCTAACTTCACTCAGGTCGGGTGGTTGGCAGTTTTCGCTGTCGTTGCCAACATTGAATGGTTCGTTCTGCCTGACAGCGGAATGTTGTTCGTCATCGCCCTTTAATAGTCTGCAGAAGTGGTTCTTCCATATCCTCAGCATCGACTGTGTCTCAACTCCGACATTTAATTGTTCATCTCGACAGGATTCTATTCGAGCTTATATACTTGGCTTTGACGTTAAACACTTTGGTAAAACTTGGAGTGGCACCTCTCTATATCCTCGATCGCGTGCTTTTCTTCCTCTTTTTTCTTCATTCTGGTACATTGCCTATAGAACCCAATGGCAGCTCATATCTTCACCTGCAGCTTTGCCTTGTAGGCCTCGTTCTTGGCGGCGAGCATCTGTTGGCATTCCTCATCAAATCAAGGTTTTCTTGCTGGTGGGCGCGAGAAACCTAGCACATAAGTTGCGACTGTTCTAATACCTTGTTCGCATCGTTGCCATTTTTCTTCGACATTCGATGCTGGTGGTATGGTGTTAATCGAGAGGTTTAGGGATACGCGATGCGCGAAGGTCTTGGCGGTCTCTTGCGATTGCAGTCTTTCGAAATTAATTTTTTCCTCAGTATTTCTGGATTGTTATGGCGTGGTGGATATCCGCATTCTTACCTTTGCTGCAACAAGGTCGTGGTCCTAGCCGATGTTAGCTCCTCGGAGTGTTCTGACATCCAAAATACTGGATGCGTGCCTCTTGTCTATCGCCATGTGATCAATTTGGTTGACCGTTCGTTGATCTGGAGACCGCGATGTCCCCTTATGGCATTCCATTCCGCAGCGAAGTCAATTAGCCTAAGTCCATTACTAGACGTATTGTCGTGTAGGCTACCTACCTTTGCGTTAAAATCTCTCAGCACGATTTTAACATCGTACTTCGGTAGTCGCTCATAGGTTTGGTCAAGGTGCTCATAGAAGCATATTTTTCCTCAGTTCAGGCGTGAGCGCATATAAGGCTTATATTGGCGAATTTGCCCTTGATGCGGATTGTTACAATGCGTTCGCTAATGTCTTATTGCCAAAGTCTGACACTTATAACAAATCCGCATCCGAATAGTTGCTGTTTCTGCTCACTATAACACGGTCCGTAGTAGATGTCACAGTTTTTCATCCTCTTTTTGTCGGGCCCATCCCATCGTATTTCCTGGATGGCAGTAATATCTGCTTTATAGCAGTTTATTGCTTCCGCTAGTTGTTCGTTTGCACCTTTCCTGTTTAACGTTCTCACATTCCAGGTGCAGATACTACAGTCGTTGTCCTTTTTTCGTTTAGCAGGGTTTTCAACAATAAAATCAGTCCTAACCGAGGCTATTGGTTGTTTCGTAACCATTGGTTTTTTCCATGGTTGCTTAGTTAACCCAAAGCACAACCACCAACTTGGAGGGCCAGTTCCAATTTATTAGATACCCTAGGACACGGGGCCATCAGTATCCACTACGGGATTGAGAGCTGTCGTTGGCCTTTCGGTTCATCCGCCAGCATATCTGTTCAAGGGGTCTGATTAACCCTTGAAATTCCTATACGAATTGGACCTCCAGTTAAGGAATAAAGAAATCACAAATGCCATAGAACTTAAACTGAAGGACTGGAAGCAACTTGTCCAAAATTGAAGAGGATCGATGGCTGCTTTGTCTTAAGCAGAGACCCTCAGCGGGTCTGAAGTCGATTTGTTCATACTTTGAATACGGCCCCTAGTAGATTTCAAGGCAATACAACATTTCCTTCCACTGGGTAACATATTTTTAATCCATCTGACATTGACCTCTAAAATAATGTAAGAAGTAGCCAGAAGTTTTCATCTGATTCTCGAATCCTTTCTAATTGAATAGGTATATGGAAAGACGACTCCTTACAAATAGAAAACCAGCTAAGTACCATCAACGCATACTAATACTCGGATGGTTAATGCTCCCACATACTGGTTCCTGTACACGTACTTCATTGTTCCATTAAGTAACTCCCCGTGTAATTAGAGCGAACCATTACTTCACTTTTTAACTACTGCAGATACTTAGATACAAAATCAAGTTCTGCAAACAACATGCCATACGCCTTTATGACACAAGTTATATGCAGTCAGCTTGTTTATGCTAATGAATGCAGGTTTAACGGCAACACTTCAATCCGAGGTATCTCGATTTTTTTTTTTGTGTATCCACGCTAGTCTCGGCTACTAAGATGAGTGGTGTGGCGTCTCATTCTCGCCGGTGTTCCATTCCTTTAGATGCTTCTAATTATTTTATAATAGAGGAAGTAAAATTGTATTCTCTTCGTCTGACATTCCTTGCTCATCGTTGCGCTACAAACCCGTCCAAATTTAGAACTATACATGCAGATTGTAGATACTCTATCAAGAAGGTGGTTTGATGGATGAAATCAATAAATTGAAACGCAATCACGTATAAACCGGAAGAATCAATTCGTTTTTATTTCTTTTGTTGTTTTTTTATTCATGTTTCTCGGAGACTGTTAGTCCCGATATGGCAATCCTGTATGAAATGCCTCCTCACTTGGGAACCTTGTGAAAACCTACTCCTTGCAGGTGGTAATCACGACGGCTGAAGATTGCTTGAGCCACACTCTTGGCGAGAACCTTTATAACCAGTTAAACTTTTGGAAATGGGATGTGAGTTGATTAGCAAACAGGAAAGCGAACAACCGTTTTGATCATTAATTTCCATATATTCGTGGGTATGTATCTGGCTGGATATGCAGTATAAGTTTCCTAATTTAATTTAATCTTCATGTTGGGAGTGGTAAAGAACCTCAAGTTGGGATAGATCTGGTTTGCATTTTGGGTAGAACTATGCGGGTACAGGAAGTGGTTGATGCTAGCACATCTGCGTTCATGGGGCATTTTAATGATGGCGGCGTAATAGGCGATCATGGATTGGTGCGTTCTGTTTCTTCTCGATTAGTTGTTCGCATAGTTAATATTGTGAATTGCAGGAAATGTTTTAACGATGATGGAAATATTATCGCTTCGATGATAAAGTATACTTTGAGAGCTATACAGGTCACTATATGCAGTAACGAACTAAAAAAAAAGTATTTGCATACCGGTTAAGGTAGCTTAGAGAGGAAATTTCGGTTAAAAATTCGAGTTTTACATAGTTTTTAGCATTTATGAGAGCGGCGGAATATAATCCCTCACAAAGGCATCTTCTCTTCAAAGGTTTTATATAGATTTTATATAGATACTACCTGACCCGGCAAATGTTGTTTTACCATATAAATTGTTTCTAGTGAAGATTTTGGTTGCTAAATAATGAATGAGTGAATCATTGAATATCCTATCTCATTCCATTCTCAAAAACAAAAATCACCCAATAAGTGGGTGTGGCTGAAATCCTTACGAAGATGGTGCACAGGGAGTCAACCAAATCTTTTCTAAAACAACGTTTATCCATTGCAGGTTGTATTGTATGGACAAAAATCGTCCTTAGAAGAAAACGCCCTCAAAAAGTAGGCGTTGTGTAAAATGCCTTTTGTGAAAAGTAGTCTGATTTAAACAAAAACTTTACACTTGTTCTGCTGGAGCAACGAAGACTACGTTCACCGAATTTCAAAATTCTTTTCAATAGGCTCAAACAGTGGTAAGCTACGGATGAATACACGGATGTAAGAAATGGCTAAACCGACTCAGCTAGCGACTCTTAAGTCGATCCATTTACTTTTAGGTTTCTCCAGTTAAATTATTTCTCTATGCTATTGGATAGGGTAAAACAACGAACAGAATTTTTATAGTTTCCAACAGACCGTTCGTGATAGTTGGGTGTTGTAGAACGAGGGTAGACTCTGATTGGCTTTAACTTGCCAATGCCTAGTGGTTGAGGTCGGTTTCTTGTTGCGCGCGCCACATACGGCGAGGTCTTCCTCTACTGCGTCCGACGTTTGGCTGGGAATCGAAGACTTTGCGAGCCGGAGTATTGGTGTCCATTCCTTCTACATGTCCTAGCCATCTTAAACGTCCAATGCGGAGTTTTTTGACCACGGGCATGTCGCTGTACAGCTCGTATAGTTCTTGGTTGAATCTTCGTCTCAATAGCCCGTCAACGCAAACGGAATTTTTCGGAGAAATTTCCTCTCAATTCGACCAAGGATTTCTTCATCAGCTTTTGAGACAGTCCATGATTCAGCGCCGTAGAGCAGGACTGGGATGATCAGCGTCATATAGAGGATCTCCTTAGAAGTTCGAGTGAGGGCTTTACTACTGAATTGCCTTCTTAGCCTGAAGAAACAGCGGTTGTCAAGAGAAATTCTTCGTTTAATTGCTGACGAGATGTTGTTGTCAGAGTTAGTAACGGAGTCCATCCTTCAGTCCATGCTTCAACGCCGTAGAGCAGGACTGGGATGATCAGCGTCATATAGAGGATCTCCTTAGAAGTTCGAGTGAGGGCTTTACTACTGAATTGCCTTCTTAGCGTGAAGAAACAGCGGTTGTCAAGAGTAATTCTTCGTTTAATTTCTGACGAGATGTTGTTGTCAGTCCCGTACTACCTCAAAGTTATATCTGTCAATGGTGACGTTCTGTCCAATTCGTCGATGTTGTGTATCCTTTCGTGTTGACAGCATATACTTCGTCTTGCCTTCATTTACTGCTTAACCCATTTTTGCAGCTTCCTTCTCTATAATAGCAAACGTGGCTATAACATCATGTTGGGTCCGACCAAAGATGTCAATATCGCCGGCGTATGCTAGTAGTCGCATTGATTTTTGGAAAATTGTGCCTCTGGTGTTGTCTCGGGAGTTTTGCACAATCCTCTCAAGAATCAGATTGAAGAAGTCACATGACAGCGCTTCGCTTTGCCTAAATCCTTTTTTGGTATCGAATGTGTCGGTGAGGTAGTTTCCGACCCTGAAGGAGCAGCGAGAAATCTCTATTGTTATCCTATACAAACGGACGAGTTTGGGCGGTATACCACAACTAGACATAGCTCTGTATAGTTCGTCTTTATAAGTGCTGTCGTATGCGGCTTTGAA
The DNA here is from genome assembly GCA_949824845.1 of Rhingia rostrata. Classification (NCBI taxonomy): domain Eukaryota; kingdom Metazoa; phylum Arthropoda; class Insecta; order Diptera; family Syrphidae; genus Rhingia; species Rhingia rostrata. The sequence goes on from OX463758.1 coordinate 28,856,053, forward strand.
ATCGATGAATTGGTGATGGCTATCGATTTGGACTTCTTGGGTTTTTTCAAAGATCTGCCGAAGATCTGATCGGTTGTGGATTTTCCTGGCCTAAAACCACACTGATAAGGGCCGATCAGGTTGTTGGTAAACGGTTTCAGGCGTTCACATATCACGGCAGATAGGATCTTGTAGGCGATGTTGAGGAGATTTATGCCACTGTAGTTGGCGCAGTTTAGAGGGTCTCCTTTTTTTGGATCGGGCAATGGTGAGGTTCCATTCATTAGGCATACTTTCTTTTTTTTTATAATTTGCAAGTACTCAAGGGGTTATGAATACCCTTCCGACCAGATTTGGCCTATGAGTTGGTTGATGTTACTTACCAAGTCATCTCTAACGGCCTTATAAAGCTTGGTGGGAAGGCCGTCATTTCCGGCAGCATTATCAAGCTTCAGTTTAGATATTGCTATCCTCACCTCAATCAGGTCGTGTGTTTGCCAGTTTTCGCTGTCGCTGTCAATATTGGATGTTCGTTCTGCCTGATAGTGGAATTTTGTTCGTCATCGCCGTTTAACAGTCTGCAGAAGTGGTTCTTCCATATCCTGCGCATCGACTGTGTCTCAACTACGATATTTCCTTGTCCATCTCGACAGGATTCTGTTCGAGCCTTGTGTCTTTGGCCTTGTATCCTTGGCCACTCGTACCTGGAGTGGCACCTCTCTATATCCTCGATCACGCGCTTTTCTTGCTATTCTTTCTTCTTCCTGAAAAGCCTGTGTTCTTCCCTTTTCTGCCTATAGAGCTTATCGGCAGCTCTCGTCTTCACCTGCAGCTTGGCCTTGTAGGCCTCGTTCTTGGCTGCGAGCATCTGTCGGCATTCCTCATCAAACCAGGGGTTTCTTGCTGGTGGGGTCGAGAAACCTAGCACATAAGTTGCGACTGATCTAATGCCTTGTTGGCATCGTTGCCATTTTTCTTCGACATTCGATGCTGGTGGTATGGTGTCAATAGAGAGGTTAAGGGATACGCGTTGCGCGAAGGTCTTGGCGGTATCTTGCGGTTGCAGTCTTTCGACATTAAATTTTATTTACAGTATTTCTGGATTGTTGTGGCGTGGTGGAAATCCACATTCAAACCTTGGATGCAACAATGGAATGTTCGTACATCCAAAATACTGGATGCGTGCGTCTTGTTCATTGCAATGTGATCAATTTGGTTGACCGTTCCTTGATCTGGTGACCGCCGTGTCCCCTTATAGATTTCGAGGTGAGGAGACCGTGTGCTTGCTATAGTGGCATTTTGTTCCGCAGCGAAGTCTATTGGTCTAAGTTCGTTACTAGACGTGAAGTCGTGTAGGCTATGTTTTCCAACAATACTGCAAAAGCTGCCTTCTCTTCCTACCTTTGCGTTAAAATCTCCCATCACGATTTTAACATCTTACCTCGGTAGTTGCTCATAGGTTTTGTCAAGGAGCTCATAGAAGCAGTCCGTAGCTATATCGTCTTTTTCCTCCGTCGGGCATATAAGGCTTATGTTGGCGAATTGGGCCTTGGCACGGATTGTTACAATGCGTTCGCTAATGCCTTGGAAACATAAGACTTCTTGCCTAAGTCTGGCACTTATAACAAATCCGCATCCGAATAGTTCCTGTTTCTGCTTACTATAACAGGGTCCGTAGTAGATATCACAGTTTTTCATCCTCTTCTAGAAACAAGAGTGTAAATTATTGTAAAACATAAAACAGAAAGCGTTTTATCATTCGAAGGTCGGCTTCATTCTACAGTATGTTGTGACAATGTCATCTTCTTATTTCATCCCAGTAGTTTTTAGCCACGCCCACTTTTTGGGCATATTGGTTTCATAGATAGGATGGGATGGCATATGGTAATAATTGATATGCAGATCGAATTGTAGCCTCATCGTACATATCGAAAACTTCCCGTAAAATCTATTAAGAGACATTTTGAAAATTTTACAGGAGACAAAAAAAACTTCCTATATAGGAAATTCATTGTGTATTTTGTCGTGGACTGTAGATTTTATTTTTATAGTTTATATGGTTTATTTTGCATTAATGGTAGAAACCTGAAATTATGACCAAAACGTGGCGCTTGGATAAATTATAAGGGCAAGTAAAAAAGTGATTTCCTAAAAAATTGTCGCTTAGTACATTTTTCCGGGAAATTATTGATAATCTGTTACTTTTTTTTGTGTGGAATAGTTTCCTGCATATTGTAGAATTTCATAGGTATATACAGAATTGATTTTTTTAACAGGATCATAGATAAAAAAAAACCGATAACACTACGAAATATGGCAACGTAATTTCGAGTAAAGTCTTTGAAATTAAAAACGGTTTACAACAGGGGGCGGTGAACTCCCCGATATTGTTTAACATTTATACAAGTGATCTTGTAGGTTCTCTCAGTCTCGCTATAGCGTACGCAGATGATTTAGTGGCGTACAGATCAGGTCCGAAAATCGAGGTCATCAACACACTTTTGCAACGTGACTTCGATCACATTAAGGGATATTGCGATGATTGGAAATTGGGGATCAATTTCCAAAAAACCGAAACAATTCTGTTCAGGACCCCAGTGCAGAGGGCTTCTTACGATACCAGAAAAAACTGGAAAAAATTTTGTATCATGGGACAGCATGGACGGCCGTTGGCGGTGAGAAGTGAAGTCAAATACCTTGGCATCTGGCTTGACAAGTTTCTATATTTTAATAAAAATGTGGATGCTTGTCTGGCCAGGGCTAGGGGGGCTTATGCTCTGACAAGAAGATTGTTTCATAGCAGTCAACTTGATTCAAGGGTGAAAGTCATTTGCTACATGGCCCTCATAAGGCCGATCATCGCTTACGGTTGTCCCGTGTGGTTCAATGTATCACCATCCTACATGGAAAGGATACGGCTATTCGAGAGGCGTTGTCTCCGATCCTGCTTAGGGTTGTACCGAACACCAGACTCCGAGTACATAAAATACTATCGGAACGAGGTTCTATACAATGGGGCCCAGTTGAACAGAATTGACAATTTCCTAATTAAGGTGAATCGAAGGCACGCTGCAAGGGCGATGGCTAGCGACAACACCCTGATCTTCGGGGCTTATTACCCCAATGAAACATATATAGAGAGTGCGCTCATGTCTGGCTTTATTCCACCAGAGGCATTTGTTTATATCGATTCGTTAGGGTTGGTACAAGACAGGAACGGTATCCCGGTTTTATACCACCGCTACCGTGACGCGCGTGACAAACGGCTAATCCGCGACGGGTACGTTGACAATGCTCCGGAGCTCCTCCGCTTTAGCACGGCGGTATCGGATCGCGATAGGACCGAGGCCGAAAGGCAGCGCACCGAATTCTGGTGGCTACAGGAGGGAAGTGATTCGCACTTCCTCTAGACTTTGCGGACTTTTAGTCCAATAACTAGTTCTTCGACAAATTAATTCTAGTACTAGGTCTGTGGCGGGGATTGTGCTCCATATTGGCGTACAATATGGGTGGTTGCATGCTGCCTGTGGACCAAAAGACTCGATCAGGATGGCGACCCCTCGGGGCATATGCAACGAGGGCTCGCCACCCAGATTATAATTAAGTTTAAGTAGTTAAGTAATTTTAAGTAGTTAAGTAGTCTTAAGTAGTTAAGTAGTATTAAGTATTTAAGCAGTATTAAGTAGTCTTAAGTAGATTAAGTTTTTTTTTTATATAAAATTGTCGGTAATCAAAGTTTTTTAAATTTTTCTTTGAAATATAAATTTATTTTAAAATAAAAAAAAAGAAACTTGAAGCCGAAAGGCAAAATAAAAACTGTTAGATGTAAGCTTACAGCGCCCGCTAAGGGCCATAATTTAGTTTAAGTAAATATGTTATTGATATTAGATTTAAGCATTTTTGTCTAGTATTAATGTTAATATTTTACGGAAAAATTAAAAGTAAAAAAGTAAAAAACACTACGAAAGATATAATAGAAGGAAGGTACGTCGTATGCCAAAGACGGGGTTATAATATGTGTAATCAACAAGTTTACTTATTTCAATTAGCTACTGACATTAGTGGATATATTACCATCATCAACACTAATTGATATGCGCAAATGAAATAACGTTTCAATTAACCTCTTCAACACCAATAGTGTCACACGTTAGGTTACCCATAAGTGCTAAAATATTGAAAATCTAAACATCATGGAGCTTGTTAGTCAGCAAAATAAAATACCGTTGTTCTACGAGTTTATTTACAAATCATCGAGTGTCTGTTGTTTAAACTGGTACCAGTTTGACAATAAAAACATGCGTTTCAAAGAACTGTCCTTCGCAAAACGTTTCATCAAAAGTATTCTTGTCCTTGCCGGAATAGTAATACATGTGACCGAGTACACTATAAAAGTAAAAAAACCAAGAGGGGTAATTTTTGAAGCTGTGTTTCTATACCCAATTGTACAAACGTATTTAAATATTTTTTTGGGATCATCAATAAAAATTAAATTGTTAAATAATCTCAAGAAAAATGAAGAGGGCATACAAAAATTGACGAACAAACATGTCACTGTATCCTGGAATGTGTATATAACATCAGCGTGGACCTTAGTAACATTCATATTTGAGTTCTATAGAAATTTGGGTTTCTTTATAGTAAACGTCATACCCAACCCCAGTTTCTTTTTATTTCGTGGATTTTTGACACTACTGGAGCTATCCGAGTGGAAGGCCCTATTGGCTCTTTCAATTCATTGTGCTTGCATTCAACTGTGTTTTCTGTTTGGAATGTTAAGAGACTTAAATGCATGCCTTAGCGATGTCTGCCGACGTTACGAAGACTGCCATCTAATGAAAGGCAAAATCAAATGGTCCACATATGCTAGCCAGATCTTGGAAATGAGGCGAATTATCGTTGCATACGAAAGGACGTTAAAATTGTTAATAAAATTTAATAGAGTGATGGCAGGAGATATGACCAAATTTATTGCTTGTATTTTATTGAGTCTTACAACATACAAAAGTTGGCTCCTGTGGGGGTATGTTTGTGACGTAATATTTTTCGTTGGATGGTACCAAAAAGTGCAACTGGAAATATTTCGTTCACGCATTTTAGTCGGAATGTGTGGAAATCATGTTGATATTGAATGGAACAAGGAGGTAAGAAATTTCAGTATGTACCGTTATTTTAACATTTACAAATTGAAACTGAATTTTAGATTACCAAGTTTCTAATTGGAATTGCAATTAAGGAGAAAATCCTTGCTTTGAACTTTAGAGGGATCAAGCAACAAATTTACTTTGTTTTAGTGATTGTTCTGTTTGATCGGATTTTTTGATTGAATATTTTTTTGTGTGTGTAATTGTATTTTATTCTGAAAAAAATTAAAAATAAAACAAAATATGTTTCTAAGTAAAAAATTTTTTTTTTCTTGTAAAATTTTAATACGTTTCATATAAAGGGTGGTTAAATTTTAAGGGCCGATATTGATTTTGAATAAAACCCAAATTATAGAGGAAATTATTGTTATTTCTTTTTTTTTATGATAATATTGGTATAGTCCGTCCCATAAAAGAAGAAAGATCCCAACATGCGCAGTAGCAATTTATTTAAGGGAAATTTTCTCTTGTTGACCGACGGTACTTGTAAGTACCACAATGTTTAACTTCAAGTAAAAACTCTGTATGACTAAAATACGGTATTCACGCCCAACGAGACTTTTTAGTACCATTTAATCTCCATGTATTTTGTGGGTCTACAAGTATTTGTTTAGTTTTAGCTACCGTTACAACGGTTTTTTTTTTTCAAAGCTTACTGCACTTTGAAGAGAATAATTTGATTGAATTTTGATTTTTGTAGAATAAAGTAGCCATTGCAAATTTCGTCATTTTATGAAGTATTTAATTGATTTGCATGTTGAACTTTGGAAGAAACAAGAAATCAATTGAAGTTATAGGGATTTTTCATATATTTTCACAAAAAAAAATTAAAGTGGACTGGTAAGTACCGTCGGGCTGTGCGACAATTGTATTTTTTTGTTCGAGTGTTAGAATAGTGATTTTTTTTCTTCGTTCTATTTTCATGTAATAAAGTGCATTATGTCAGCTGTTCGGAACGTTCTATTGAAGGATGATGAGATTTTAGCTCTGATCGAGGAATTACCATTGGACAATAATGAAGATACAGACCTTGAATCCGAAGATGAATTGGATCTTATAACAATTCGTTCAAGAATAAGAGCTGCACCCCAAATGAATGAAAAACTAGATGAAGCTGTACTTCAAGAAGAGCTTGAAGAGTTGTTGGGAGATGGCATGGAAATTTCGGATAATCGTCCAAGATGCAGTCATTCGAAGAAAAAAATACCCGACGAGGAACCAAATCGCCAATGGAAAGCTAGCGATTGTCCATCAGAAATTCCTGAATATGTATTGACTGAGGGTCCTGTTGAAGGTTTGTTTGAAAGCTGCGTTAGTCAAACAGATTTTTTCGTCTCATTTGTTGAAGGTGTGCTAGATAAAATTGTTTATCAATCTAATCTCTATGCGGTTCAAAAAAGTAAGGTATTGGACTTGAAGAAGGGTGAGCTACTAGCTTTTATAGGAATAAACTTTCTTATGGGATATCATAAACTACCCAGCTGGAGGCACTTTTGGAGTGAAAGTGAGGATTTGGGAGTTTCGTTGGTGGGTAAAACGATGAGCCGTAATAGATTTGATGCTATTTTGAGCAGCTTACACATAAATGACAACAGCCTTATTCCAAAAGATAACAAAGATCGACTATTCAAACTTCGGCCAATGATCGATTCTTTGAATGATAAATTTAGCACTTCCTACCATGGAACAAGACAGCTTTCTGTTGATGAGTCAATGATACTTTTCAAGGGTAGAAACTCCATGAAGCAATACAATCCCATGAAACCTATAAAGAGAGGGTACACATTATGGTGCTTAGCAGATCAACATGGCTACATCAAGACATTTTCGATTTACCAAGGAAAGGACGAGCAGCTGGAAAATAAGTATGAAAATTACGGTCTCGGTGAAAGAGTAGTCTTATCAATGACTGAAAAGGAGTGGGAAAAGCAAAGAATTATTTTCTTCGATAATTATTTTACTTCAGTAAGACTGCTAGATAAGCTAAGAACCGAAAAAACTCTAGCTTGTGGTACGATTCGAGCAAACAGAAAAGGCAACCCGAAAAATTTAAAAGACGATAAAAATATAAAAGAGGAGATTTTGATTATCGATCTTCAAAAGATGGGATCAGTTTTTATAAATGGAAAGATACGAGAATAGTACTGTTGGCCTCAAATTACCATGGCAACAAGCTTTCAACTGTTACCAGAAGGGATAAATCGGGAGTGCAACACGAAGTAAGTTGTCCAAAAGTTGTTAAAGATTATAACAAATACATGGGAGGAGTGGACCATGCTGATCAACTTCGGTCCGCATATGGATTAGACCGCAGATCAAAGAAGTGGTGGCATCGTATTTTTTGGGGAATGCTCGAAATATGTTTCGTAAACTCGTTCATCGTCTACTGTCAAATGAATGAAAAAGTATCCCTTCTGGAGTATAAAAGATGTGTAACCCTTGGACTTATGTCACAAAAGGACTTACCTGTTGACAGACGTGGTCTAAAAAGGAAATCATTGAATGGCGCTTCTCCACAGTGCAGTAAAAAACGAAGGGGTAAAGAAGAATCTGTTTCGAAGGACGTACGACTGGGTAATCTTGGTGTTCATTGGCCAAAGTTTGTTGAAGCACGGGGAAGGTGTGAGCTTTGTAGTATCAACAAAATACAGTCAAAGCCGTTTTCGAAATGCAGCCATTGCAATGTATATCTTTGCTGCAATGACAAAAAAAACTGTTTTTCCTTGTACCACGGAATACATTTTCAATAACAAAAATGAATGTACTCATTAAAATGTTGATCCTTTTTTGAAAAATTCCATTTACATTATTATTAGTATCATATTCAAATAAAAAGGAAAATTAATAAAATTTAGTTCAAAGATTTGTTTTGCAACCCATAGCCCAATGGTACTTTTGAGTACCACTTTCACTTTTAGTCCTTGGAGGTCCTTTCAAAAAACAAAAATGAGTTATCCTTTTTAAAACAGCCTAAAATTAAATATTATCAAAAAAAAATAAAAAAAATTTAAGTTTTCCATAGCTTGGTCAACAAAGGGTTAAGGTTTTTTGATCGCATGAAATTGTTAATGCTTTTCTGTACTTTATCCTTTTTGCAGCGATATTGGAAAACGTAATTGTTTTCTTATTGATACGTGTTTTAACTGTCATTGAGTTTAACCAATAAATTATTGTAGTAACTCATGAAAAAAGTTTCATGTACGAAGTAGAACATTACATTCAAGAAAATAAAGAAATAATGAAAAATATCAAAATTTACATAAAATAATGTAAAGCAAAGAAAATGAATACACGTATCAAAAAAAGATATTGTTTGAAAAAATAAATAGTTGAGATTTTATTTGGAGTTATAAATAGTGTTTTTTTTTTTTTTTATAAAAAGTTATTTGTTTTATAAAATAGTGGATAATATTAATCGGAATCCGTTGTGTCGGTTTCAAAATCATCTCCATCAGATGAATCATCTGCTGGGCGTATAACAATTCTTTCCGTTATTCTATCCCATGCAATTTCTGCGCGATGATATTCATCTTCTGTGCGTATTGCTTTTGCACAAACAGAGTTCCAATTTTCCGGGGAGTTATTTTGTTGAATTCTTCTTCCGAAATATTTTTGACATCGTCCAGTTTAAAAGTTGTATTTCTTGCTGCTACTCTGCTTTTTACTATTCCCCATATATTTTCTATAGGATTTAGGTCCGGATGATAAGGGGGTAATCGTAAGACTTCATGGCCTGCACTCCTAATGATGTCATCAATTTGAAGCTTTCGGGAGGACTTGTTCTGTTTTATTAATCCATATAGCTGTACTTTTTTTTTTAACTTTTAAACTCATTTTTTATTTACTTAAAATATTAACTTACTACTAGACAAAAATGCTTAAATCTAACTTATCAATAACTGGTTTACATAATCTAACTTATCGGCCCTTAGTGGGCACTGTAAGCTTATATTTAGCTGTTTTATTTTGCCTTTAGGCTTAAATTTGTCGGTTTTTTTGGTTTTATATATAATTTTAATTTACAAAGAAAAAATTGAAAACTTTGTTTAGTGTCTTTTTTCCATATAGCTGTACTTTGCAGCTAGCTGGTTGGTGAGGTATTTTGTTTTCGGATAGCCATTTAATCATATCAGCCTTTAATGATGACGAGTTGGGGACAGTACCATCAATTTTATTGTGATATGTTGCATTGTCCATAACAATAACTGACGGTTCTTTTAAGTTACAAAGAACTTGTTCCCTTAACCATTTTGAAAAGTTTTCGTAGTTCATCTCATTATGGTAGTCACCAGTCTTGCTTCCAGATTTAAAAAGCAGTAGTCCATTTCTAACAAATCCTCCTTTTCCACCAGCATGAGCTATAATCAACCGTGATCCTTTGGAAATATTTGACTTTAAGCCGTCCAAGCTGCCATCTGTCCAAGTATTGGGTCGATTATGTGTGCTATGAATATAACTTTCATCTATATAAATAATTGCGTAGCCTTTCTCTCGGAATTCTCGTACTTGGGCAATATACTCGTAGCGTTTAAGTTTTATATCCGTTCGTTCGCATAAAATTCTTCGGTTGTTCTCTGTTTTTTTTTTTTATCTGTATCCATTGTATTGTAAAACCCTGTGTAAAGATGATCGGCTCATGTTGATCTGCAAATCCGAAGCTATTCGTTGATTCAGTGCATTTAGTGTAAATTATCATTTTTTCTTCGTTATGAAAATTTTGAATTATTCTTTTCATTACGCTGATGTCAAAGTTGTCCAGTCCGGTGACATAATGGTTGTGAGGTCCTTTTTTTTTGGACTTCTGACTGTACCGCTTCTTTCATACTCTTTAAAAATCCTCCATATTGAGCTTCTGGATACTCCTGTTATTTTGGATGCTTCATCAATAAATTTCCAGCTCTGAACTCTCAAATGTGTTTCGGCCTTCTCCATCTCATGTCTTATTGCGTTGATGATAACCGCTCGTGTTTGCTTGCTTATTGATTTTCCTTTGCCAATAGAATCCATAATGGTGTTTTAAGATGTATTTTGGTTTACTGACAAAAAATGAATGCCTGCTAAAAAAGCTAATACTTGCCTTTTTATATAAGTTTGGCATGTTTCCTGGCATTCGACAACTTTCATACCTATGACGTTTTTTTTTTTTAAGTTAAACAAGGTATAGTGTGGTAAAGATCATACAAGTCGTAAAAGAAAATAAGAAAATTATAATTTTTGCATGTTTCCTGGCATTTGTAAAATTTAATATGAGGTTTTTTTTTTAAGTTATAATAGGTATAGTGTGGGAAAGGTCAAACAAGTCATAAAAGAAAAGAAAAAAATTATAAAATCATGCAAAAACGCGTAAAAATATAAATTTTATTCACTTGAAAACATGGGTTTTCCAAAGTTTTATCCGGCAAGACGGGTCTATTTTAAGTGAGTAAAAAAAACCATATTTTCTCAATTAACCTAAAAATCGATCTGTCTCCCTGCATTCGTGCCCATTCACAAAGTATAATGGAAATTCCATTTTAACCCTTTTTAATTGTTGTTACTCAGAGCTCTGGCTTTTATTAATAAATATTTGAGAAGTGCAACACCCAGCAAATTTCCCTTTTCTTTGGGGTGGGTAAAGTGTATCTATTGCATGCGCCAACAACGGTTCTGTGTGGACAATGAGTCATTCCTCGATCGTCGATCGAGAGAGATGTTTTCGCAAGCAGGGGTATGCTTGTTTTATGAAATGCGCACTGTAGTTAGCTGTAGTTTTTGTTGGAAAAGTAGTTTTGCTTTCTCTAAGAGAATAAAATCCCTGATGTGAAGAGACCTGCGCAAGATATTTTCAGGTATAGTGCGTACCAAAACAGTTGGCCATTCTACTGCGCAGGTCTCTTAAAATGTGTTTTACAATCTCTTAAAATTGCAAAAACAAGCATAAAGAGACGAAAATGGGTGGAAAACGACGTATACCCTGCCTTGTGTTCAAGATCGCTGTCGCGATCTCACTGAGGGTGGTTTCTTCATTTTCTTTCGTTTATACTGAAATTAGGAGCGGAGGAAAAATATAGACCATTATATGTCAACTTTACTTGGAGGAAAATATATTGTTTCGTTTTTTGTCTTGTCGGTTCTTTGTAGGAGTATGATGTGATCACGGTCGGATAGATTAAGCAAAACATTGCACATGAATTGATTGTGTCTGTATGAAGGTGTACGGTTTTAGATTTAAACCCTATTTGCTCATTATGCTTTCGTTGATCATCATTAATTGTGTCGTGCATATTGATCATGTAGGTACTGATCTTGGCACGCAAAGTAAAGTCCTAGACTTCCTATTGGTTTTCCTTTTCTTGAAAGATCCATGACAATTTATTTTATTTTAATAAACTTATGTCCTAGCAATGCTTTTGTTTTCGTGAAAGTGAATTCCAAATAGGAAATCTAAATATATATGCGTTATCTTAAAATAAAAAACTCTAAAAAAATCTAAAAAAAACTATAAAAAACCAGGCAACAAATTTATTCCTTGCCCCTACCAAATGCAAACACTAATCATGTCGTAAAACTTTTAAACTTAAGTCAAACAGGTAAAATCAAACATCATAAAATTAATGCTAACCAAGCACACCACCCATACAGGTACCTAGCGCTAAACCACGAAATGTTCAACCATAAAAAGGGTTGGGAACCCTTTCAAATACAATCGGACTTCTAGGTAGAAATGTATAAAAGTCGACCTCCTAATAAAAAATTAAGTTTATTTAGATGTTCAACAGCATTTTAGTTCTAAGCACTGTAAAGTTGGGTTACGCATTGTAAATTACAGGCAAAACCGCTTAGTGATTAAATCTCTTTCGCGTCATGTTTGTTCTCTTAAATCCTCTCTCTGCGCAATCGACCGTTGGCCAACTGTTTTGGTACGGACTATACGATTCAATTATGAATGGAATAAAATATCGGACAAATGACTGCCGCAACCTCGGCGGCACACCTCCATCCGATGGTCCAAATTTTCGATGACGCTGACGCATAATTGAGGTTCTATGTCATTAATGCGCCGAATTATCTCATCATTTAGCTCTTGCATCTTTGCTAGCTTATCGACGTACACCTTTTCTTTCAAAAAACCAAAAAGTAAGAAGTCCAACGGTGTCAAATCACATAATCTTGGCGGCCAATTGACATCGCCATCACGTGAGATAACACGGCCATTGAATTTGTCGCGCAAAAGATCCATTGTTTCGTTAGATGTGTGGATTTTGGCACCGTCCTGTTGAAACCACATATCGTCCATATCTATATCTTCCAATTCGGGCCATAAAAAGTTCGTTATCATCTCACGATAGCGAACACCATTTTACAGTAACTGCTGTCGGACCGGCCTCATTTTGTTAAAAAAAAAAATACGGCCCGATGATGCCGCCAGCCCATAAACCGCACCAAACAGTCACTCTTTGTGGGTGCATTGGTTTTTCGACAATCACTCTTGGATTGTCCCACTAGCCCAAATGCGGCAATTCTGCTTATTGACGAATCCACTGAGGTGCAAATGTGCGTCATCACTGAAGATGATTTTCTTCGCAAAATTGGTCATCCACTGTTGCCATTTCTTGCCACCATTCTGACCATTGACGACGCTTGGAATGATCAAGAGGCTTTAGTTCCTGAGTCAATTGCACCCTGTAGGCGTTTAAATGCAAGTCTTTATGCAATTGTTAGCACGACGACGAGTTTAGGTGGACGGCTCTTCAGCCACACTATCGCGAACTGCAGCATTATTTTCTGAAGTACGAGCTGTACGAACAAGCACACTGGTGCTTTCTCCTACAAACCCGGTTTGCTCAAATTTTAGCACGATTTTTCCGATTGTACCCACATTTGGACGAATGTAGTTAAAAAGTGAACCACACTTACAGCTCTTATGAGCTAAAAAAATTTTCAGAAACGTAATCTTTTATTTTCGCGTTTGAACAACGAAACGTTCCGAAATATTAATAACTTACCCGGACAAAACGATGCGAACTTTAAAATGTGTAACGGTTTGTTGTGGTTTTTGTAGTCGTGGCATTGTTGACACCAAGTTTTTCTACAAAGATATGATGATTTCTGCGTGTCAGAAATAGTCAAAAACACAAAATCCCATAAATAAGTTACTCAAGGGGAAGGAAATATAAAAAAATTACATTACCACCGTATTCTTTGTAGAAAGTTCATCTAAATCTCTTATGGTCCGCCAAAAAAAAAAAGTTTTCCGGGACTTTAGTTTTCAGCTAGAATGATGAAATTTAGTACATAAATCGATTCGGGCCGTCCATTGGCGAAATGACGATGACTTGACATGACATATCACTACCGACGACAGGACTTGACATTGACTTATTTTTTAATATTTCCAGGACTTTGTGGCTGGGATGTAAATTAGGGGCTATCTCTCATAGACGTGGCCAGAGGGATAGCCATAGAAAGTCTCTCGGGACTTAAAGGGTGGGAAGGCCAGCCTTTGCCAATAACAACCGGCATTTTTGGGGATCAAGGCGAATCTATACTGCTGGTAAACATGGAAAGCCAAGTTTTCCTTAACGTTTTTCAGTTTCAGGTTTTGGTCATTTGTTTTCAGCTTTTTCTCGAATCTATTCTTTCCCATTAGATTCCTTTCAGTCCGTCCGTGGTAAAATAGAGTTATTTTCTTCTTCTTCCTTTTTTTTTTTTTTTGTTGATTCTGGCACGAATATAAATATTTGTTGAGCTGATATGTTTGGTTAGAGGGCAAGAACAACTCCCGTCCGACGAATTATGCCGAGCAATCGAAAGCGTGCCGTGCCCTTCTCTCCAACATTAAGGACGCCTCCATGGCCGAACCTAGACTCACAACAATGTCCCACGAAGGAGAAAAAGTGTAAACATTTAAAAAAAATCCGCCTTATGCCACGGCCACTTATCATTAAAACGTTGTTTTTAGCCAAACGTTACAAATTGTGAAAAAGGTGACTATATAACATATTTCAAGGTATCATCATATCGTGTATATAAAGTTTTTCAACACGCCCACTTTTTTAAGGCGTTTTCTACAACAATAAAATGTTTACCTGCATTAAAAAAGTTGAAACATTATTTTTTGAAAAATGCTATAAACATTTCGTCTGATTATCTTAAGGCAGGCCAAATTTTGGGGGAATTTTTCTAAAAAATAACATTTGTACAACATAACCCACAGAATAGCGTATATTTTTGTCGCACCACAACCCAACTTACAATTTTTCTTCAATAGGGTTGAAATTTTCTATTTCAAGAAGAAATTTCTTCTGTTAAGCTTTTTTGTACTTGTGGAGAGTGCTGCGAAGGTTAAGTGCAATGAACTGCCGTACAGAAGATGTGGGTTCGATTCCCAGCTGTAGCAACACCAAATCATCCGAGTAGTATCAGTTGTAAAAACAAGCTTATCTCACAATCGCTGTTCGAAGTCGGAATTAAACAGGATGTCCCGCCATCGTGCAAGAAGTACAGATTCACACATGAATGGTTGTGAGGAAACTCGCTAAAATTTGTATTTTTTGCAGAGAAATTCAGCATGTTTCTGGTTTTTCAATAAGAGCGCTACAAAAGTTTTTTTTAAATAAAACAAAAACGGTTTTGGATATCAATGAAATTATTTATTCCTGTGAAAGTACGTTTGATGCTTTTATGTTAGAACTCATTTTTTGTTTTGCATGATGTCAATTCGTCGCCGTTCTCAGCCATGGGGTGGCATGTTCAACCACATGGAACATTTTACGTGTTGATTTGAGTTTGAAAGCCTACAAAATTCAGCTTGTGCAAGAATTGAAGCCGCATGACCTGCCACAACATCCAAGTTTTGTTTAATAGGCCTCAGAACACCTCCATGAAAATCCGCCGTTTTATCGAAAAATTGTGTTCAGCGATGAGGCTCATTTCTGGTTCAACGGATACGTAAATAAGCAAAACCGTCGCATCTGGAGTGATGAACAGCCACATGCCATACAAGAATTATCGATGCATCCCGAAAGAACGACAGTTTCGTGTGGTTTATGGGCTGGTGGCATCATCGGTCCATTTTTCTTCAAAGACGACCGTGGAAGAAACGTTACCGTCAGCGGCGAACGATATCGATCCATGATACGCGACTTTTTTTTTGCCCCAATTGGCTGAGTTGAACTTGGTTGACATGTGGTTACATCAAGACGGTGCCACTTGTCACACAGCTCGTGAAACAATGGAAATGTTGAAGTATGAAGTTGGTGAGCAGCTTACCTCTCGAAATGGCCCTGTGAGTTGGCCGCCAAGATTATGCGAGTTAACGCCTCTTGATTGTTTCTTGTTATGTAAAGTCGTTAGTCTAAGTGGACAAGCCGAATACGATTGTAGCATTACAGGGTAACGTCACACTCGTAATTCGTGGAACACAGGCCGAAATGCTCGAAAAAGTAATGCGAAATTGGACCTTCCAAATGGACTATTTGAAACGGAGCCGCGGACAACATTTACAGGAAGTTTTCTTTTAAACGTAAATGGCAAAGGCCTTATTCATTTTGAATATTTTTTAAGTATTTTATACGATTTTTAAGAAACTACGCTTAAAAAATCACCCGTTACTTACCTTCTTATCCGGCTCCCGACCCGTGAAGAGTCTCTGCCTGAGACACTGCAGCCTTCCATCCTCTGCGATCCTGGGCTCGTTGCTTCCAGTTGTCTAGACCAAACGCTCTGGCATCTGCGATGGCTTGGCCTTTGAAATGGAGGTTCGGTCTTCCTTGCCTTCTCGAACCTGGGGCTGAGATTCAAAGAATATCTTAGCTGGAGCATTACTGTCCTTCGGTCAATGTGGCCGAGACAATGTAGTCGACGTGTTTTGGCTTTCTGCACTACATCTACATCTTGGTTTAGCTCATAGAGTTCGCGGTTGTATCTTCTCCTCCATTCGCCCTCTTCGTACACAGGACCAAAAATCCGCGCAAGGTTTTTTCCCTCAAGGGAGCCTAGTATCAGCTTTCTCTTCTTGCTTATCGTCCAGCACTTGGCGCCATAAAGCAGAACTGGCAGAAATGTTTTGGCTTTCTGGACTACATCTACATCTTGGTTTAGCTCATAGAGTTCGCGGTTGTATCTTCTCCTCCATTCGCCCTCCTCGTACACAGGACCAAAAATCCGCGCAAGGTTTTTTCCCTCAAGGGAGCCTAGTATCAGCTCTCTCTTCTTGCTTATCGTCCAGCACTTGGCGCCATAAAGCAGAACTGTCAGGAAAATCGTTTTGTGGAGCACATATTTCGTCCTTCGAGTTAGGAGCTTTGAACCCAGTTGTTTCGCTAAACCGAAGTAGCAAATCTTTACTAGGGTAATTCTTCGCCGGATCTCCAAAATGGTGTAATTCATGTAGTCTATGTTTACTCCGAGGAAGGTGAACTACTTGACTATATAGATGCTTGTTTGTTTGTTGATATCATGTACTTAGTCTTGTCCTCTTTTACTTTTAGGCCAACGAATTTGGTGAGCAGCTTACCTCTCGAAATGGCCCTGTGAGTTGGCCGCCAAGATCATACGAATTAACGCCTCCTGATTATTTCTTGTGGGGTCGGTAGTCTATGTGGACAAGCCTTGTATAACACGCGTATAAATGATCATTTACATCAATTTTAACAAGCAAATATGGTGACTACAAGAATATTCAAAATTAATACACCATTTGAAATTTTTTTCTTCGTTATTTGTGAAGGTTTTGTGGGGCAACGTTATAGAGTACCATAGAGTGCACCATATGTGTTTCCGTAAGACTTTACACAGCCAATATGGCTGAAGTGGACATAGCGTCGAAAGTGCTTTATCGAAGCGAAATTATTAGTTGGGAAGGGATTAAGATAAACTTTCTGAACAAAATGTGGTGACAATGTCATCATCTATATTTCTCCCCCCTTTCAGGCACGACCACCCAGTGGGGATGTTTGATTTAACGATGGAATGGGATAGGGTGTTCAACGATTCGTATAGCGGATTGTAGCCTTCTCACATGTTTTTAATTTGTGTCCACTTTTTGGTTTTCTTCTTCATATGAGTTACATTGGAAAAAATGTCCTGAACATGCACTAGAGAATATCCACACTGAAGTATTTTCATTTCCTTTTGTCCTTTCATTTTATTTGCTTAAATCAACTATCATAACCGCATATGAGAACCCATTATCGTTAACGGCGCTTAGTTGATTAGATAGTATAGTGGACACACATAAACTGCTTATGGAATATCTAGATATGTTATACCTTGCTATATAATACCATAAATACTTCATGGATACCGCATTCCTTTCAAGCTGGTCAGGTTTCTTGATGCCACGACTTGGGCTAACTCCCTTTTGTAAGAAGGCGCCGTGTGCATTACCTACCTACCATCCATGGTAGACCACATTTGTGATTAAGTGTGTTGCAATGAGCAATTTGCGATTTCAGACCGGCAAATTTTCAGTTCATAAGTCTCCGGAATGTACGAATAAAGTCACGGTGGGGTTTATTAGGTGTGGCAATGCCCAATGTCTACTTTCCAATGAAGGATTGAGATGTTTGGCTGAGCCGAAAAGCAGTGCTGTACAAAAGTCAACTTAAATAGAACATTGACTTGGCCAAAGTACATTTAAATTTATTTTTATGAGGCAAAAGTTTCGTATTTTATCTAAAAATAATTCCTGAGAGAATCGTTGCAGATACTCGAGGCAATACCTGAGGCACAATCTTCATTTATTCTGTGCAACTACCAGCATTCGTCGACATTATTTACATCATTGGTCGGACTTATCATGATGTCACAGCAACGGTGACCAGTATGGAGAAGGAAATGTCAAAATTTGAGTTAATAGTAGGAGTGGCGTAACCCACATTTTATAAATTTTGAGTTTATTTCACCATCATGACGAATAAAAATATTTTATTCGATGCAAAAGTGACACTTGTTGTGTTATACTTTTCGTTTTTAATTATTTATTTAAAAAAAAAATTTAATCAAGAATATCTCAATTGTGGCAGTTTGCGGTTCAGCCACTACTACTCTCAGTGCCTCATAAATAAGACTAAGACTAATCCAACATAACAGTGACGAATTAGAGCTTCGCGGATACCTATTTGAGAGATTTTGCACCGTTGGCAGTTTTTTTCTTCAAGCCTGTTAAAGCAAGTTCTAAATTCTGCAAAACCTGCTAGACGAAAATGTTAAAAAATGTCCTTAGGTCCTTAGCTAACTGCCTCCAGTTGCGCACTCCAAGTTGGTTGAGGTTGAAGTCGGTTTCTACTTGTGCGCGCCACTTAAGGCGAGGGCTTCCTCCGGAAAGACACTGCGATCTGGAGTATTGGTGTCCATTCGTTCTACATGTCCTAGCCAACTTATAAGTCCAATGCAGATTTTTTACCAGTATGGCTGGTATAGTTCTTTGTCTTTGTACAATGTCAACGAAAACGGGATTTCTCGAAGAATTTATCTCTCCAATCGACCAAGGATTTCTTTATCCGCATTTGAGACGGTCCATGCTCCAGAGCAGTAGATCAGGACTGGAATGATCAGGGTCTTGTATAGGATCTCCTTAGTAGTTCGAGTGAAGCCTTACTGCTGAATTGCCTTCTTAGCCCGAAGAAACAGCAGTTGGCAAGAGTAATTCTTCGTTTAATTTCTGACGAAATGTTGTTGTCGGAGTTGATAGCGGAGCCGAGATAGAAAAAGTCCCGTACTACCTCAAAGTTATATCTATCAATGGACACGTTCCGACCAATTCGTCGATGTTGCGTGTACTTTTGTGTTGACAACATATACTTTGTCTTGCCCTCATTGACTGCTAAACCCATTTTTTCCACTTCCTTGTCTATACTAGCAAACGTGGCTATGGCCTCACGTTGAGTCTGACCAATGGTGTCAATATCATCGGTGTATGCTAGTAGTATGTCGATGGAGAGGGCCCTCGTCGGAAACGACCTCACCGGCACATCCGATACCAAAAGAGGATTTAGGCAAGGCAGTGCGCTGTCAATTTTCCAAAAATTTTGCCTCTGGGGTTGGCTCGAGTGGTTTGCACAATCCTCTCCAGAATCAAATTGACGAAGTCACATGACAGCGAACCGCCTTGCCTTAATCCTTTTTTGGTATCGGATGTGTCGGTGAGGTCGTTTCCGACCCTGACGGAGCAGCGAGAACTCTCCATCGTCATGCTACACAAACGGACAGGTTTGGGTGGTATACCAAAACTAGAAATGGCTCCGTATAGTTTGTCCCTATAAATGCTGCAGAATGCTGCCTTGAAATCGATGATTAGGTGGTGGGTCTCAATTTAGACTTTTTGGGTTTTTCCGGGATCTACCGTGTTGATTCCATTGCGGACTATCCTGGCCTAAAACCGCACTGATAGGTACCAATCCGGTTGTTGGTAAACGGTTTTAGGCGTTCACATATTGCGGCAAATGGGATCTTGAAGGCGATATTGAGGAGACTTTTGCCTCTGTAGTTAGAGGGTCTTCTTTTTTGTGGATCAGGAAAATGATGCTGAGGTTCAATTCTTGAGGCATACTTTCATCAGACCAGATTTGGCTTATGAGCTCGTGGATGTTACTTACCAAGTCATCTCAGTCTTTTGTCGCTCTTTTTTTTCTTCTTTCTGCAAGGCCGTTGTTATTTCCTTCTTCTCTGCCTATAGAGCTCAATGGCAACTCTCGTCTTCACCTGCTGCTTAGCCTTGATGGCCTCGTCCTTCGCCGCGAGCATCTGTAGGATTCAGTTTGGTTAACCGTTGGTTGATCTGGAGACCGCCATGTCCTCTTATGGATATCGAGGTGTGGAAACCGTGTGCTGGCTATCGAGGTATTTCATTCCGTAGCGAAGCCAATTAGCCTAAGTACGTGTCCAGACGTGTTGTGGTGTAGGCTATGATATCCTACAATACTGCTGAAGATGTCTTCTCTTCCTACCTTTGCGATAAAATCTCCTAGCACAATTTAAACATCGTACTTCGGTAGTCGCACATAGGTTTTGTCAAGGAGCTCGTAGAAGCAATCCTTAGCTATATAATCGTTTTCTTCTGTCGAAGAGTGAGCGCAAATAAGGCTTATGTTGGCGAATTTGGCCTTGATACGGATTGTAACAATGCGTTCGCGAATGTCTTGGAAACATAAGACTACTTGCCCAAGTGTGAGACTCATAACGAATCTGCATCCGAATAGTCCTGTTCTGTCCTGTTTCTGTTCAATATACACGGTCCATAGTAGGTGTCACAGTTTTTCATCGTCTTTTTGCCCCGCCCATCCAACCGGTTTTCCTGGATGGCAGTAATGCCTGCATTGCAGCTATTTATGGCTTCCGTTTAATGCTCTCACTTTCCAGGTGCAGTTACGAACGTCATTCAGCACCGAAGAAGTGTCATAAACAAAAATCCCCGCCACCGTTTTGGCTCCAAACATCGCATAGTAGTGATGGCGGTATACACCTCCACCGCTTTTTTCTGAGGGTATCGCAAGATAGAAAAACATGACTGCATGCAGTTCCCTTGATTAGATAGAAAATCTTTGCGAGACTTTAGCAAGAAATTTTGCAATGGACACAAACTTGGTGTTTAATTTCGGGATTTGAACCATTGACTCCGCGTTCAGTGGACAAACGCAAGAACCCCTAGGACTTCCTTACTTACTGATACTAAATATGCGAAGAATTACTTGTGAGATTCAGAAGAAGGTTTTTATTTCACTTGAACCTTAGAGGTAATCCTTCGCATAATTCGCATCAGGCTGTACGTAAGGGTACACCAATCAAATGGTACATGTAGAAGGTTGTATTCCAATCATAACTACAGCATGACTATACCACGTGCATATACATAGTAAAATATACATCACGTATAATAACAGCTCGTATAATTCCTACCTTTCGCAAAATCCAACGCTTCAGGTATCTTTAAAGGCTGTCCATCTAACAGGAGTACATTTTTAAATTGATTACAACCATTTTTTAAAGCCTTTCGATTAAGCCAGTTAATGAATACCCTTGCGCTTCTTTAACGCTTAGAGAAAACCATATGATTAAGGACCCACATTTACTCCCATATGAGACACATGACTAGGGTTGGACATATACCATTACCCCAGCAGGTAAGCATAGGTGTTTCATTTAAAACAATGCTTCGATGCTTATAACAGAGTAAAAGTTTTAAGCCTCCGGCCAACTATGAATATAAAGATGACTTCCTCCTCTGTTCGCACACCGAACTGTGAAACGGAAGAAGAACTACGAGGAGCTAAGTACCACAAAAACCGTATAATCAGTTTGTGGTATAATAACTCCACATCCATAAACATATCATTTAGTTAAGACCCATCCTAATTCCTTCAAGGCATGTATGAGGTCCCCATCTCCAGTGAATCTCCACATCCTTTATCTCCAACGAATCACTAACATACATATAGATACAGTAGCACTATATGTGTACACGCAGTCAGTGTAGCGTGCATTAGTTTGGTAGTGTAATCCTTTTGCATAGAAACCAGAAGAGTCTCTTTCCATTACAACAACAATAACGAATGGCACAGCAGAGACGAAACCAAAGGAATACCATCAAAGGCAGGGGACTTATCTCTGTAAATCTATAACAAGACTACACATAACTATACCGAAACGGTGTAAGTACTTTCTCGTAGGTAGGGGGACTAACTCTGAGGGTGCTGGTATATTTGTTTGGACGCCTTTGTATGACTCTAGGTAATTCGAAAACCCATTTGGATGTGAATCAACGTTTGGGACATATCTATACCTTGAAACTGGCATCCCAAGTGAAGTCCATTCATTTCGGGAGTTTCTTCAGTGAGCGATGGCATGGTTAACAGTCCGCCAATGTTGTCCGCCAACATCAGAGGAAGAGTTCCGACGCAAAAGTAATTGCTTACATAGTGGGATCTTGACTCATCTATGAGTGCTCCAATGAATCTGTGCCGAGTCATATTTGGGTGCGCATTTGCATTGACGTCGACAGCGTACAGCAGTATGGCGGCAAACTTTAGAAAGAACTACGACTCCAAGCATGCACGTTATCTACAGGTGAAATCTGCAGTGAACTCAATGTGACAGGAAGCGGAATTTCATTCCAAGAGGCAATTATTTCGGTTGCAATATGAGAGGTAGTGCTCGCAGAGCATTCGTGAATTATAGTTGAGTGGAAAGTAGGAAGTTGCATTCTGCCTTAATTTGATAATTTAATTGAGAAGTGAAACTAGTTAAACATTTGAGAGACGATGTGAGACACATTCATTGATTTACAACATTGGAAATGAAATTACAATGGCAGTGCTATTACGTGAAATTCAATTTCAAACGGAAAGAAATTACAAATTCACCGCTTCTACTTATTTTCCATCCGAAATAGTCCTACTACAACTATAGTCCTATGTACCTTGCTTCAATGGAAAACACCCTTCACTTTGTAAATAAATTAAATTTCGAGCCAATTTGGTTGACATAATGGCAAAAACCACCATTAACCGCAATCAGTCAATTATCAATCTCCCTTTGTGCTATTATCGGAAAGACCACCCCATCGTGCATCACTACCATGTCATGGAGGCGAACATGGCTTTGAAAGTGTTAACCACAAATTGGCTTGTCGTCAACGTTATTCCATTGCGGGTCCTATATTGGCATGGAGGGGTGAACAATTGACGGTGAACGTATTCAAACGTGGGGAGGCGGTTTTATTGAGATTGCAAATTATTATCGACACCCTCTAATGAGAATTCGTGAACTGGGATGAGCACAGGTACCTTAGAAGCTTGAAAATTGGCGGGAGATATACCAACAGGGCTACACGAAAGTATTCGCATTGAAATCTTTTAAAGATTTAACTTGAAGTAGAAGCTTCTTCGACACCCTCTAATGAGAATTCGTGAACTGGGATGAGCACAGCTACCTTAGAAGCTTGAAAATTGGCGGGAGATATACCAACAGGGCTACACGAAAGTATTCGCATTGAAATCTTTTAAAGATTTAACTTGAAGTAGAAGCTACTTCTACTTAAAGGCTCTTGATACCTTACAAGGATTTGCCTGTTTGCTTAGCACTATTTTTTTTTTTTCTGGAACAGTCAGGGGATTGAGCTTTTAGATTGACGGGACAAATCTCAACTGGTAGCATTGTCTTGAATGTGAGTGGAAACAATTTTATAGAAGGACCTGTTATTGGAAACTTTCCGTTTATGTCTTTGACAATTTACTCATGTCATTGGAATTTAAATTTTATTTTAAAAATTTGTCTACTGCCAACAAATTTATTTGAAGTATGTCTTCATTACATTTACCATCACTTTTGAGCTACAAATCGCTCTGAGCTTCAAATCGGTTCAATTTTGGTTTATGGAATATTGAGCGAGAAAGTCCAATGAAAATCCAATCCTCCGTTGGTGATATATATTTGCACTTAGGCTTCCACTTTATTTTCAGATATTATTTACGAGTTGGGGACAATCGATGATGAGGTTCCATTCTTCAAATAAAACGAAATAAAGGACAACGACGTTCGTATCTGCAACTAGAATGTCAGAACATCAAAAAGGAGAGGTGCAGCGGAAGCCCTAAACTGCTACAAAGCAGACATAACTGCCATACAGGAAATACGATTAGATGCGCCGGGCAAAATGAGGATGAAAAACTGTGACATCTACTACGGACCGTGTTATAGTGATCAGAAACAGCAACTACTCAGATGCAGGTTTGTTATAAGTTCCAGACCTAGGCAAGAAGCCTTACGTTTCCAAGACATTAGCGAATGCATTGTAACAATTCGCATTAAGGCCAAATTCACCAACATAAGCCTTATATGCACTCACGCCTCAACGGAGCAAAAATATGATATAAGTGAGGACTGCGTCTATGAGATCCTTGACAAAACCTATTAGCGACTACCGAAGTACGATGTTAAAATCGTGCTGTGAGATTTTAACGCAAAAGTAGGAAGAGAAGCCATATTTAGCAGTACTGCTGGAAAACATAGCCTACATGACAACATGTCTGGTAACGGACTTAGGCTAATTGACTTCGCTACGGAACGAAATGTCACTATAGCCAGCATAAGGTTTCCTCACCTCGATACATATCCGTCTCTAGATCAACGATCGGTCAACCAAATTGATCACATTGCGCTAGACCAGAGACATGCATCCAGAACTTTGAACGTGCGGACATTCCGAGGAGCTAACATCGACTCGGACCACCACCTTGTTGCAGCCACGGTAAGAATGCGGATATCCACGCCACAACAATCCAGAAATACTCGTAAGAAATTTAATGTCGAAAGACTGCAACCGCAAGAGACAGCCAAGACCTACGCGCAACTCGTATCCCTTAACCTCTCGATTAACACCATACCACCAGCATCGAGTATCGATGAACAATGCCAACGATGCCAACAAACCCCTGGTTTGATGAAGAATGCCGACAGATGCTCGCAGCCAAGAACGAGGCTTAAGAGGCTAAGCTGCAAGTGAAGACGAGAGCCGTCGTTCTATAGGCAGAGAAGTAGGTAAGAAATCCGGCTTTTCAGAAAGAAGAAGAAAGAGCAAGATAAACACGCGATCGAGGATATAGAGTGGTGCCACTCTAGGAACGATGTTCGCAAGTTTTACCAAAGTGTAAAACTTTAAAGCCAAGGATATAAGGGTCGAACAGTATTCTGTCGAGATGAACAAGGAAATATCGTAGTTGAGACCGAGTCGATGCTGAAGATATGGAAGAACCACTTCTGCAGACTGTTAAACGGCGATGACGAACAACATTCCGCTGTCAGACAGAATGAACCATTCAATATTGGCAACGACCGCAAAAACTGCCAACCACCCGACCTGAGCGAAGTGAGGATAGCAATATCTAAACTGAAGCTTAATAAGGCTGCCGGAAATGACGGCATCCCCGCGAGCTTTATAAAGCCGGCAGAGATGTCTTGGTAAGAAACATCTACCAACTCATAAGCCAAATCTGGTCGGAAGAAAGTATGCCTGAAGAATGGAACCTCATCATCGATTGTCCGATCCACAAAAAAAGGAGACCCTCTAAACTGCGGCAAATACAGAGGCATAAGTCTCCTCAACATCGCATACAAAATTCTATATGCCATTATATGTGACGGCTGAAACCTTTTACCAACAACCTGATCGGCCCTTATCAGTGTGATTTTAGGCCAGGAAAGTCCACAACCGATCAAATTTTCACACTTCGGCATATCCTGGAAAAAACCCAAGAAGTCCAAATCGATACCCACCACCTGTTCATCGATTTAAAGCCGCATAAGACAGCATTTAAAGAGACGAACTATGCAGAGCCATTGATAGTTTTGGTATACCACCCATACTCGTCCGTTTGTGTAGGATGACGATGGAGAATTCTTGCTGCTCGATCAGGACGGAAACGACCTCACTGACACATTCGATACCAAAAAAGGATTTAGGCAAGGCGAAGAGCAGTCATATGGCTTCTTCAATTCGATTCTTGAGAGGATTGCTAAAAACAATTGCATACGCCGACGATAATGACATCATTAGCAGCACTCAACGTGATGTCATAGCCACGTTTGCTTGTATAGAGGAAGAAGCGGCAAAAAAGATTTTAGCAGTAAATGAGAGCAAGACTAAGTATATGCTGTCAAAGCGAAAGGACACACAACATCAACGAATTCGACAGAACGTCGCCATTGACAGATATAACTTTGTTGGAGTACAAGACCTTATCTACCTCGGTTCCGCTATCAACTCTGACAACAACATCTTGTCAGAAATTCTACGAAGCATTGCTCTTGCCAACCTCTATTTGTTCATGCTAAGAAAGCAATTCAGAAGTAAAGCCTTCACTCGAACTACTAAGGATGTCCTATATCAGACCCTAGTCATCCCAGTCTGAAGCATAGACCGTCTCAAAAGCGGGTGAAGAAATTCTTGGTCGATTCGAGAGGAAAATTCTTCAAAAAATCTTCGGTCCCGTTTGGGTTGACTAAATGAGCTGCATAACAACAAGCACCTGGTCAAAAACATTCCGCATTGGACATTTAAGATGACTAGGACATGTAGAACGAATGTACACCAATACTCCGGATCGCAAAGTCTTCGATTCCCCGCCTGATGTCAGACACAGTAGAGGAAGACCTCGACTTAAGTGACAAGCACAAGTAGAAACCAACCTTTACCAACTTGGAGTGCACAACTAGAGGCAGTTAGCTAAGGACCGAGCTTGTTGAAGAGGCATGTTGGTTGAGGTCTAGGTTCATTCCGGACTGTAGTGCCACTTAAGTAATTATGTGTCGCTTCAACTTGTTGCTCAGTCGCTCTGCTACTCATTTATCTGACATCCCGCAGTCCATTCCATCGATTTTCCTGGACGGCATTAATGTCTGCTTTGTACCAGCTTAGGTCTCCCTCTAGTTGTTTGCCTATACCTTGTGTTTTGTATTCTCGCATTCCAGGTGCAGAGACGAACGTCATTGTCCTCTATTTTGTTTTGCATGGCTGTCAACAATAACAAAAGTGCTTTCGAGGTTCTTGGTTGCTTCGTTACAATGTTTTTTTTTTTTCCTGAGTGTATAGTTAACCCAATGAACAACCCCCAAAACTGGATGAGCAGTTCTAATTTATTCGATACTCCTACGACACGGAGTAACCAGTATCAAAGATTATAAAGTCATACAGATGACGCACTGCATACAAGAAAAATTGTTCTATGGCGTGTCGTACTGGCGCAGACCGCCATATTTTTTTATCTCGTTTCTCACGTGTGCACGTGCAAACCGCCCGCCATACCATGAAACTGGTGAGCAAAAGTTTCTGTTTTTTGTTCTCAATGCGTCATCTGTATGGCTTTATATTCTTTGCCAGTATTTACTACGGGATTGATCATCCGCCACCATCTCTGTTTATGGGGCCTGACTTGCCCTTGAGATTCCTAAATTACCTGTTGTCGGAATATGTCAAAGTGGTTCATCTAGGTTATTCACTTCATCCATCCTAACTGGGAATGTAGACGCCACCGTTGACTCCACCTTGGAAGCCAGCACCAGAGGCACAATTTTCCAAACGCATATTCAACCAAAAACTATATGAGCTGTACAGCGGCATACCCCTGGTCAGAAAACTACGTAACGACTTGCCCTTGAGATTCCTAAATTACCTGTTGTCGGAATATGTCAAAGTGGCTCATCTAGGTTATTCACTTCATCCATCCTAACTGGGAATGTAGACGCCACCGTTGACTCCACCTTGGAAGTTCTTCCGCTGCCACCTTGAAATTAAATTTTTGCATAATTGAGGGCGGTCGCCACATAAAGCCCGAGCGTCAGAGGTGGTAGGCATTAGCTAAGTGAAAACTTAAGATTAAGACCTAGATACTAATTGATCAAAGGTTTGTTAACTTTTGGACTTATTGATGAACAAACACAATCTGTGAGATAAAAATTAAAAATGGTTGCAAATTATTTTAACGGTGTTGGTTTAAGGAAAAACTCATATGGTTACTTTGTGCAGTTGCTACCCAACAGCATATGAATACAAAGCATATGCAGTGCCAACATCAGCTGGATGCCAATTACGATGCCAATTACAATGAAACGACTCCTGTTCTCAGACAGCAGAAACAAACTCGTATGTCAAACTCCACGAATGCCGTTAAACTTTCTTTCTTCCAATCGATGTCTCTCCTTCACGAACAAGTACAAATCAAACTTTCAATCATCATACAAAGTATTCCTCCACCCTGTCGATTCTGCACATGTGACAAACTTGCCGGCAAAAATAAAAGAAGGATCACAATAAGGACTCCCCCGTCAACATGACCAACCACCTTAATTTTTTTTTTGCCCTCGAATACCCTCATTTCCCTCAATCAGTGTGCAGTAAAGTATGACCAATATCCCTCCTAGTTGCATCGTAAAAGTTTTCTTTCATCGCCCATAAAGGACATCGTAAAGTGATGGCAATGATCGTTTATGGCCGACGAAAATGTGGTATTAAACAGTTCCTTCGACTTGGGTTGAAGTTTTGCTTAAACTTTTTCTTTCGTTACACATTGCGATTTCTCTGGGATTGGAAACACGGGTGGTGTACACTACGTGTGTGGGTTGTCCTGTATTAGGCAATAAAAATCCTTTTCCCGAAAATTTCAATTTGATTTGACAAAGTGCTTACGAAGAACACCATGTACGGAGGCTGGCACAAAGGATGTGCTTCGAGGAGTGTTCGGACTTTTCATTACTTATATTGAGCTCATGAACATTCATGAGGATGATGGGCTAGGAAGATGTTCCTTGGGAAGGGTAACCATACAGAGATTGATTTTAATGAAGCAGATATTATTGGTTAAATGGTGGAGGGGAGGAGGGTGAAGAATGAGTAGAGCTGTAAATTTCTATACGAATTTAAATGATTTTTATTGACGTTGTCACATCTGTCAATGGATCGAGTATAGTATAAGCATAGGGGAGGTTTTTTTTTTGTGGTGGATATGATAAACGAAGGAACACATTAGGAAATTAAACTTCTTATATGGGTGCAATTATGTTTCGATAGAATTAACCTTATATATGGCAAAACACTTTAAATATTTTGACTTTACATATTTGCCCACGGAGTAACATTAACAGTAACATTTACAGTACTCCATTGATTATGACCATTTGAAGCACGCCGCCAGTAGGTTCAACAAAAGGACGGGTGAAAAGCATTATGGAATTTCAAAATCATCATCATCATCATCAATTTCGTCAAACAAACTGATTTGAACGATCTGGGCTGATAAAAAAGAGTCAAGAAGGCTATCAAGAAGGTGAGGTCAATTTCGCTACGGAACGAAATGCCACTATAGCCAGCACACGGCTTCCTCACCTCGATATCTATAAGGGGACATGGCGGTCTCCAGGTCAATGAACGATCAACCAAATTGATCACATTGCGATAGACAAGAGGCACGCATCCAGTATTTTGGATGTCCGAACATTCCGAGAAGCTAGCACCGACTAGAATCACTACCTTGTAGAAAACAAGGTAAGAGTGCGGATACCACCACTCCCAAACAATCCAGAAATACTGTGAAGAAATTTAATGTCGAAAGACTACAAGCGCAATAGACCGGCAAGACCTTCGCGCATCCCTTAACCTCTCGATTAACACAATACCAATCGAATGTCGAAGAACAATGGCAACGATGACAACAAGCCTTTAGGTCAGCCGCAACTGATTTGATAGGATTCTCGCGCCCACCAGCAGGAAAGCCCTGATTTGATGAGGAATGCCGACAGATGCTCGCAGCCCAGAACGAGGCCTACAAGGCTAAACTGCTGTTAAGGACGAGAGCTGCCATTGAGCTCTACCGGCAGAGAAGAAGAACACCGGCTTTTCAGAAGGAAGAAAAAAGAGCAAGAAATGCGCGCGATCGAGGATACAGAGAGGTGCCATCCTAGGAACGATGTTCGCAAGTTGTACCAAAGTGTAAGACTTTGAAGCCAAGGATACAGGGCTCGAACAGAATCCTGTTGAGACGCAGTCCATGCTGAGGATACGGAAGAACCTTTTCCGCAGACTGTTAAACGGCGATGACGAACAACATTCCGCTGTCAGGCCGAACGAACCATTCAATATTGGCAAAGACAGCGAAAACTGACAACAACCCGACCTGAGTGAAGTGAGGATAGAAATATCTAGACTCAAGCTTAATAAGGCTGCTGGAAATGACGCCCTTCCCGCTGAGCTTTATAAAGCCAGCGGAGATGACTTGGTAAGTTACATCCACCAACTCATAAGCCAAATCTAGTCAGATGAAGGTATGCCTGAAGAATGGACCCTCAACATCATTTTCCGATCTAAAAAAAAGGAGACCCTCTGCACAAACTACTGAGGCATAAGTTTCCTTAATATCGCCTACAAGATCCTATCTGCCGTAATATGTTTACCAACAACCTGATCAGCCCTTATCAGTGTGGTTTTAGGCCAGTAAAGTCCACAAACGATCAAATTTTCTCACTTCGGCATATCCTGGAAAAAACCCAATAAGTTCAGATCGATACCCACCACCTATTCATCGATTTCAAAGCCGCATACGACAGCATTTTTAGAGACGAACTATACAGAGCCGTTGATAGTTTTGGTATACCACCCAAACTCGTCCGTTCGTGTAGTATGACGATGGAGAACTCTCGCTGCTCCATCAGGGTCGGAATCGACCTCACCGACACATTCGATACCAAAAATGGATTTACACAAGGCGATGCGCTGTCATGCGACTTTTTCAATTTGATTCTTGAGCCAGCACCAGAGGCACAATTTTCCAAATGGAGATTCAACCAAAAACTATATGAGCTGTACAGCGGCATACCCCTCGTCAAAAAAACTTCGTATTGGACGTTTAAGATGGCTAGGACATGTAGAACGAATGGACACCAATACTCCGGGTCACAGTCTTCGAATCCCAGCCAGAAATTGGACGCAGTAGATGAAGAAGAAGTAGATGGCGCGAACAAGTAGAAACCGGCCTCAACCAACTAGGAGTGCGCAACTGAAGGCAGTTAGCTAAGGACCGGGCTAATTGGAGAGGCATGTTGGTTGAGGTCCAGGTTCATTCCGGAATCTAGCGCCAATTAAGTTAGTAAATTACATGTACATATATCTGTAGTATGTCATGTGAGCAAACATTACAATCTGTGCCCGCTCACTCCACCAACATCATACACACTGCGACCAAAGCGTCCACGGCCGCCTCATCCAAATCTACCACCGGCAGCCATTTATCTTTATACCCTAACCCATAGGGGTATATTATATAATTTCGCAAGCTATAAATCAAAATATATGGATCGACTCAGAATCGCTAGTTGAGTCGATTTAGTCTGTCCATCCATCCGTTCGTCTGTGTATCACCGATTTTTTGGCCTTAAGTTTTGAGCTAGATTTGGTATACAGACTCTCTAACCGACGAAGCAGAACAGGTGTAAACATTTTCGAAATCCGCCCACTTCCACGCCCCCTTTTCAGAAAAACGTAATTTTAGGCCAAACCGTTAGAGATTTTGAAAAAATGTCTGAAGAACATATCTAGGCAATCCTAATTTCTATATTTCGTTGATACAAAGTTTTTGGCACGCCTACTTTTTGGAGGCGTTCTCAGTAAAAATCTTTTTCGGTAAAATTTTCGAAAAAAAAATTTGATGCAAAATCATTGTTTCTGTTAATATTAACATTTCTTGCATATATCGTTTCAACCCACTTTTTGGAGGCGTTTTCATACAAAAACCATTTCTGTACACTACCTCATAGCATAACCAGGCGAAAAACGATGTTTTTTGGCGAACCATAAAACTTGGTCTTTGTTCTCGATGAAAATGGGAGCATTTCAATCTAAATTTTACATTAATCTAAACATTTATATCGTCATCACATAAACTAAATTTTACAGTAATTTATCAACACAATGATTTTTTGTTTGACAGTTGGAATGCGTTTTGTTCTTCGTGGGAACACTTTTTTCAAATGTTGAATTTCGTTAATGAAATGACTATTTTCGGTTCGGTGGAAACGTACTATTAATCATGAACACAAATCATACAACAATATTTTTGTTGCTGATAATAATAAATAAATTTACGGATTTTTGATGATTTCTCTGAAATCTATTCCGTTATATTTTAAAACAAGAAAATATAAATAAAGGAATTTTGTTTCAATTCTTTTGGGAAATTATTGAAAATAGTATTCAAATAAAATCCCATTTAATCAAATTGACACAGCAAAAAGCCGATTTTGTTTTACCCCTGGAGAAATGTAAAAAAAATAGTCAGTGGATAAATTTTAACCTGCATTTTAACGCAATTGACACACGTCCTTAGAAGAAAACACCATTTTTCTGACACTCCATAGTTTTGTTTATCAACTCATCATCACCATATCCATTGGTATACAACTGCACATAAAAGTATTCCAACATATTTTCCCACACCAGAAACACACATTTATTTCCTCACATAGTTTCAGGCTTTAGAAAATATCGAACTTGATATGTCATGTCAACACAGTTAGTTTCTCAGTTAGTCAAGTGGCGTGAGAAAAATTGGTTGATTTTTGCATTTCTAAAGTTTAAATTGTAAATTTTTACAAAAAATCGGTAAAATGTCGGTCTAAAAACACGCGTATTAGATGCATAAGTGTTTAGACCATCTACAAAGTACGCGAGTGATACGAAAAATATGAAATTTCATCGGAAAATCGCGTGTGAAAACTTTACTACCATGTAATGGCTGTCGGTGAGGTTAGTCTGTGAAAAAAATTGTTTAATCCGGTGTTTTATTTGACATCAATGCGATACAAGTGTTTTTTAGATTGTAGTACATAAATTTGGTCCTAGAAGTGTTTTTTTTATGTTTGTATGCAATTAAAATAAAAATGTCCATCGGATACCTAGCGTTCTGCAATTTGTGGGCGAATGTTAAGTGTTGCCGTGAAGTGTTATAAAGGGTCTTAGGTGCCATAAAGCATTTAAATTGGTGCTGTTTGTGTGGTGAAGTTTTTATTTTTGTTAAAATAAAAAGCCACGTGTCCAAGGTGCCGCCAGTGTTTTTTACATGTTGGCCGTTTTTCGTATGTGTTGGCAATATCTGAAATATGGTTTTTCGAATTAAAAAAATTTATCAATTTTGCTCTCTTTGTTAATTTCTTTTGTTTGTAAAAAAGGCCTTAGGCTATGTGATTTGTGCGCGATTGTTGCTAAAATGGCAAATGTGGTGGCATTAAGTTTTGATGTGTTGCAATTTTATTTTTTGTGGCCCCACTAATTTGTTTAAAGTGTTGTTGTCGTTAATGTAGATTTTTGTTTTTTGGAATCGAGAAATGAAGATGATGATTTTTGAACAAATATTGCAAAGGTAGATATATTGATTTTGTTTTACAATATGAAACATTTATATAAGCAAAAAATCTATTAAATGGTTTTTCTTTATAAGCCCGTATATAAAATTTTGATTATAAAAGGCGGGAGAGCCATGTAACCGACATGAAAGCACGTACCACTCGATGTGCATTCTTTTATGCAATAAATAATATAAAACACAATTAAAGGTTAAAAGTTGAAAAAAAATTGAACGTTGACAAAAGCCATGCCAGTTATCGCCCATTGTCCCGTACTTAACAAATTTAGTCATCAAACAAAAAATAGTTTTGTCAGATGGTTGAAGTTGTAATGGATATATGTTTCCAAAAAATGTCTACTCGAGTCTATTGGTGGAAAATCTCAAATCTATTCAATGTTTACATGCCAGAATATAGATGTCGAACCCAGTAGATATTTCCGAGGGCTTAATGCAAACTTTTTCTGATGGTGAAGTCACTTTTTAACCACTTTCTTCTAACGTTTTTGATGAGGTCTATCCTTACACGGGCTCAGTGACGCGATGGTTAGTGCGTTGAACTGCCTCGCAGAAGGTCTGGGTTCGATTCCCAGCCGTGCGCAACACGTAAATAATTTTTCACTGGCCCACCTCTCGTGATGATCTGAAGAATCATCCGAGTAGTATCGATTGTCATGAATAGCTTATCTCAACTTAGCCGTTCGGATTGGGCATAAAACAGGAGGTCCCGCCATCGTGCAAAAGAAGTACACAAGCACACATGAGTGGTTCTGAGAAAAAAAGCTAGGCCCTGCGTACTAACGAGCCTGTTGCGCCATAATTTTGTTTTTCTATCCTTACCCATAGAGGAATATTAGTTTTGATATCAAGTCTGCAACATAGAGAATTTATTTAGAAATAGCTGAAGTTAGATCTGGCTGTCCTTTCGATTTAAGAACTCCAATTTGGTTTAAGAACTCTCCATTCGATGATCCAAAACATGCTAACCATTGACTTATTATATCGCCCCCTGAACGCGAGAATTGGATAACTCGATTTTTTTTTTCAGTTATGATATATCTACGTTTTCTGATACCTTGATTCGACGTTAAAATAGTGCAGTAATAAGCAAACTTATTTTTCCATATCTGTATTAGAAAAATTATTACAATCTGTGCCCGCTCCCTCCACCAACATCATACACGCTGCGACTAAAGCGTCCACGGCCGCCTCGTCCAAATCTACCGCCGGCCGCCATTTATCATTATACCCTATCCCACAGGGGTATATTATATAATTTCGCTAGATATAAATCAAAGTATATGGATCGACTCAGAATCGCTAGTTGAGTCGATTTAGTCTGTCCGTCCATCCGTCCGTCTGTGTGTCACCGATTTTTTGGCCTTAAGTTTTGAGCTAGAGTTTTGAAATTTGGTATACAGACTCTCTAACCGAAGAAGCAGAACAGATTTAAAAAAAATTCGAAATCCGCCCACTTCCACGCCCCCTTTTCAGAAAAACGTAATTTTAGCACAAACCGTTAGAGATTTTGAAAAAATGTCTTAAGAACATATCTAGGCAATCCTAAGTGAATAACCCGATTTTTTTTCAGTATATCATAACTGAAAAAAAATCTACGTTTTCTGATACCTTGATTCGACGTTAAAATAGTGCAGTAATCAGCAAACTTATTTTTCCTTGTCTGTATTAGAAAAAG
Organism: Rhingia rostrata; assembly: GCA_949824845.1. Taxonomy (NCBI): domain Eukaryota; kingdom Metazoa; phylum Arthropoda; class Insecta; order Diptera; family Syrphidae; genus Rhingia; species Rhingia rostrata. Next base: position 28,890,735 of record OX463758.1, read on the forward strand.
TTAGTGCAAAAAATAGTTAACTCACTGTTTTTAAATTTTTAATATTTTTTTCTCAACGAAATATTTGTATAACAATAAATATTTATCGCAATTTTACTCTTCTAACTTCAACCAGTGTCACAGTAGAAAAAAAACTTGCAGCTATGTTTGATATACAAAAAAAAGGTCAGAAATAGGTCTTTAAAAAGTCGTCTAGAAAAGTAGTAAAACTTTATTTGTCAATTTCTTATCTGTGTAAAAAGTGAAGTTATGCACTTATTGCATTCAGGTGATGATATATGGACTGCTGGTGAAATGTCATTTGCATACGTTTCTGGGAGAACATTTGTTCCAAAACAGCACAGTCGCCATTCTTTCTCTTCGGATTAGTAAAGAAATAAATGCGGTTGGCAAGCTTATATATCCATAGTAACATCTTAAGAAAAGAGCGACACCTTGTGCGAATAGATATATTTCCATATACATGTAGCGTCATCTATTACTTACTTACTTAAGTGGCGCTACAGTGTAGATATGAACCTGGGCCTCAACCAACACGCCCGGTCCGTAGCCTACTGCCTTCAGTTGCGCACTCCAAGTTGGTTCTACGTAGGTTTTTAATTGTGCGCGCCACTAAGGGCGAGATCTTTCCCTACTGCGTCCGCCGACTAGCTGGGAAACGAAGATCTGCGAGCCGGAGTTTTAGTGTCCATTCGTTCTACATGTCCTAGCCATCTTAAACGTCCAATGCGGAGGTTTTCGAATAAGGGCACGCTCGGATGGTTCTTGGTTGAAGCTTAGTCCCCATAGCCCGTCAACGCAAACAGGACATTCGCGCTTGAGACGGTCCATGCTTCAGCGTTGTAGAGCAGGATTGGGATGATAGTAGTTCGGGTGAGGGCCTAACTACTGAGTTGCCTTCTTTCCCCGAAGAAACAGCAGTTGGCAAAAGTTATTCTTCGCTTAAATTCTGACGAGATGTTGTTGTATGAGATAATGGCGGAGTCGAAGTAGACGAAGTGCCGTACTACCTCAAAGTTATATCTGTCAATGGTGACGTTCTGTCCAATTCGTAAACTTTGTGTGTCATTTTATATTGACCGCATATACTTTCCTTTACCCTCATTTACTTCTAAACCCATTTTTGCCGCTTCCTTCTCTATACTTGCAAACGTGGCTATGACATCACGTTGGGTACTACCAATGATGTCAATATCGTCGGCGTATGCTAGTAGTTGTACAGATTTTTGGAAAATTGTGCCTCTGGTGTTGGCTCGTGAGTTTTGCACAATCCTCTCAAGAATCAGACTGAAAAAGTCACATGACAGCGTCTTAATCCTTTTTTGGTATCGAATGTGTCGGTGAGGTCGTTTCCGACTCTGATGGAGCAGCGAGAATTCTCCATCGTCATGCTACACAAACGGACTAGTTAGGACGGTATACCAAAACTAGACATGGCTCTGTATAGATCGTCTCTATAAATATTGTCGTATGCGGTTTGAAATCGATTAACAGGTGGTGGGTATCGATTTGAACTTCTTGGCTTTTTTCCAGGATCTGCCGAAGTGTGAAGATATAATCGATTGTGGACTTTGCTGGCCCACAACCACATTTGATAAGGGCTGATCAGGTTGTTGGTAAACGGTTTCAGGCGTTCACATATTACGGCAGATAGGGTCTTGTAGGCAATGTTGAGGAGATTTGTGCCTCTGTAGTTTAGCGTAGTTCAGAGGGTCTCCTTTTTTGTGGATCGGGCAAACGATGCTGGGGTTCCATTCTTCAGGCATACTTTCTTCCGACCCGATTCGGCTTATGAGTTGGTGGATGTTACTTACCAAGTTACTCCGCCGGCTTTACAAAGCTCGGCGGGAAGGCCATCATTTACGGCAGCCTTATTAAGCTTGAGTTCAGATATTGCTATCCTCACTTCACTCAGGTCTGGTGTTTGGCAGTTTTCGCTGTCGTTGCCAATATTGAATGTTCGTTCTGCCTGACAGCGGAATGTTGTTCGTCATCGCCGCTTAACAGTCTGCAGAAGTGGTTCTTCCATATCCTCCGCATGGACTGCGTCTCAACAGGATTCTGTTTGAGCCCTGTATACTTGGCTTTAAAGATTTACACTTTGGTAAAACTTGCGAACATCTTTCCTATAGTGGCACCTCTCTATATCCTCGATCGCGCGCTTTTGTTGCTCTTTTTTCTTCTTTCTGAAAAGCCGGTGTCCTTCCCTTCTTCTCGGCCTATAGAGCTCAACGGCAGCTCTCGTCTTCACCTGCAGCTTAGGCTTGTAGGCCTCGTTCATGGCTGCAAACATCTGTAGGCATTCCTCATCGCACCAGGGGTTTCTTACTGGTGGGCACGAGAAACCTCCCTTGTCGGGAGGTTTTTTGGAAACGCGTTGCGCAAAGGTCTTGGAGATCTCTTGCGATTGCAGTGTTTCGACATATTAATTTTTTTCCCAACGTTTCTGGATTGTTGTGGCGTATTGGATATTAACATTCTTACCTTTGCTGCAACAAGGTAGTGGTCCGATTCGATGTTAGCTCCTCGGAATGTTCGAACATCCAAAATTCTGGATGCGTGCCTCTTTTCTATCGCTTTGTGATCAATTTGATTGACCGTTCATTGATCTGCGGACCGCCATGTCCCCTTATGGAAATCGAGGTGAGGAAACCGTGTGCTAGCTATAGTGGCATTTCGTTTCGTAGCGAAGTCAATTAGCTTAAATCCGTTACCAGACGTGTTTGCGTTAAAATCTGCCAGCACGATTTTAACATCGTACTTCGGTAATCGCTCATGGGTTCTGTCAAAGGAGCTCATAGAAGCAGCCCTAAGCTATATCATCTTTTTCCTCCGTTGGGGCGTGAGCGCGTATAGGCTAATGTTGGCGAATTTGGCCTTGATGCGGATCGTTACAATGCGTTCGCTAATGTCTTGGAAACATAAGACTTTTTGCCTAAGTCTGGCAATTATAACAAATCCGCATCCGAATAGTCGCTGATTCTGCTCACTATAACACGGTCCGTAGTAGATGTCACAGTTTTTCATCCTCTTTTTGCCCGGCCCATCCCATCGTATAGTCGCTGATTCTGCTCACTATAACACGGTCCGTAGTAGATGTCACAGTTTTCCATCCTCTTTTTGCCCGGCCCATCACATCGTATTTCCTTGATGGCAGTAATGTCTGCTTTGTAGCAGTTTAGGGCTTCCGCTAGTTGAACGCTTGCTGTTCTCCTGTTTAATGTTCTCACATTGCAGTTGCAGATACGAAGTCGTTGCCCTTTTCGTTTAGCAGGGTCGTTAACAATCAAATCTGTCCTTTCCGAGGCTATTGATTACTTTGCAACCATTAGTTTTTTCCATGGTTTGGTAGCTCACCCAAAGCATAACCCTCAACCTGGAGGGGTTGTGCTTTTGGCTCCTTATAATATCTGTGTTTCTAATATCCGTGTTGACAGTATTTGCCTCTTTCTGTATGAAAAGATATATATAAACCAAGACCAGTAGAATTTACAACAAAGTGTGCAAATCTAATAATGTAATTTGAAATCTAATTAGCAGATGACAGCTATACCTTATCCTTCTTTAAATTCAATTGGTGCAATCATTCATTAATCCATCCGTCACCCCTTAAAAATTCGAAAGTTATCTTCTCTCAATTTCTGGACTGAGCAGTGAGTACCAAAACAGTGTAGACTTCTCACAAACAGTGTCAGTCAGAGTCAGCTGTATAGCAATCTCATAATCTACTACAATAATACGAAGAGCACCGATGTCATCTGCGCCTGTCACTAGGAAACGTTTTTCTCTTCGAATGTAAAGAGAATTGAAAATGTTTCTCCCTAACTTTGCTGCATGCTTCTAGGCGATAGCCAAGATTCGCTTCTCAAATCAGTTGCGGTCTGCTTTATTCGCTTGAAGGATGTGCTTGTCGCTCGCTTTCCTTTTTAATTTCCGTTTGCTATTACTCCAAAAATCCGTGTGATAAATTCCCCCAACATAGTGCTGTTGAAAGTGAAAACGCACTGACTATTTGCCAGTGAAAGTTATTTTTTTTTCGTTTCAAAAATGCTTTGCACGCTTACGTTTCGAGTGAATAACATCAGATGAATGATTGCATACTTAGTAGGTAGTGATTAAGATAGTTTCTCAAGTTTTTCCGCGAAATACCTACGTTGGTACTTTGGTTTGAATAATTTAGCAAGTGCGTAGTATAATCTCATTAGAGTCACTCCATACGAAATTCAGATTAATATTCATCACCCCCATCATAGCGTAACGACTGATTTTAAATTCTTCTGTCACCACGACTCATCTAAAGGACTTAATGTACTACCTCCTGGAATAAAAAAAAAAAAAACGTACCGGCTTACCTCAAAGTAAGTATGTGAAAATACCTTTTGAATTTTTTATGAAAACATCTCAAATAAAATGTCGAAATGGAGTGTTTCGGGGTAAATATGCAAATCATACTAAACGACCTTCAATTTCTTAACCGACCCCAACCGCTTCGATTTACCCCCACGGGTTAGGTTTTAGCACCTACCCTGCGGCTCAATGTAAGGTGTCAGAACTCAACAGCATGCCTAGGCCCTATAATTAAATGCATAAAAGCCGGGTGTAGGAACGGAAACTTTTGACTCCTGGCACGGTTTGGGGGTGGAATCCACATGAAAGCCAGAAGCCACTTAAATAAAAAGGGATTTTGCATATTCATGGAAAGTGAACAACTTTGTGGTACTTTAGGGAGAGAAGTGTGCGAATCACGACGACCATAGACGTCGCGTCGTCGTCGTTGGTGGCAATGGAATCATTTTGCGCGTGGTATCCTCGTATGAGGAATTTCGAGACGGCTCTACCGCAGTTGGACGCATTTCACGTCGGACGTAATTCCCATGCCTGATTATGACGCTATTTTTCGTCTGGCTGAATGTTTGCATTTGGTGTCTGTTAAATCTCTCCATCTAAAGAGGGAATGTAGACTCGACGAACTGTTGTTAATTTGCATTTGAAGCTCCTTGGTTCACTGCACAATGGAGGCTGGAATGCAGCCAAAGCAAACCTAATCCTTATTCCCCGATTCGATTGCATACGACTTAACCGTGTGGCGCGAGATGAATGACGTTGCAGTGGTTATCCTCTTCCTCACTAACTTGGAATATAAAATCCTATTATGGTTGGCCATAGTGGTGGCCCTTGGCTATATAAAGACTGTCAAAAAGGTATAACGGTCTTTGTGTATCCCTCCGGAGGGAACTTGTTCACTGTGGGAATTTATTTCGAAATCGTGATAGAGTCCTGAGAAAATTTCAATGTGTTATGGTGGAAAAGGACGAGTTCGTGTAATCGAAGAATGATGTTTGAAAAGGATTTAGGGAACCCATTTTGGGTTGACGATTTTCATTTGAGTTTTCATTTTGTTTGATATGCAAATGTTCAACTCGAAACTTTTGCTATTTTATGCTGTTATTGGGAACTGTTGGTCGATGGTTGGCGGTGCCCCCGGACTCCCCAATAATTTATTTTTGGGGAGTTGTTAAAGTTTAGTTGAAGATATTTTTAGATGCTTTTGAATAAAATGATGTAGATGGGGACCAAACATACAGATATCAAAGGAAAGTGGTAATTGAATTTGGGAGATATAACTTAAAGGACACAGAAACAGATACATATTGACGGAATTAATTGAATTAGTGGCTGGATATGTCCTTCGTTCAAATTTGCTTCATATTTGTATGTATGTATTTGGAAGTAAACATTTATTCTCATTTGGAGGTACCAATGTTTTACAGGTTTCCAGTTCGTACTAACTTAACTGGCGCTAGTGTCCGGAATGAACCTCGGCCTCAACCAACCTTAGTTAACTGCCTCCAGTTGCGCACTCCAAGTTGGTTGAGCTCGCGGTTTCTACATGTGCGCGTCACTTAAGAAGAGATCTTCTTCAACTGTGTCTGACGTCTGGCTGGAAATTGAAGACTCTGCGAGCCGGAGTATTTGTGTCCATTCGTTCTACATGTCCTAGCCTTAAACGTCCAATGCGGAGTTTTTTTGTGTACGGTCATATCGTTGTACAGCTCGTATAGTTCTTGGTTAAATCTTGGTCTCCGTAGCCCGTCAACGCAAACGCGACCGAAGATTTTTCGAAAAATTGTCCTCTCGAATCGGCCAAGGATTTCTTCATCCGCTTTTGATACGGTCCGTGCTTCAGCGCCGTAGAGCAGGACTGGGATAATCCAGGTCTTATATAGGATCTCCTAGTTAAAGTGAGGGCTTTACTACTGAATTGCCTTTCTAGCCCGAAGAAACAGCGGTTGGCAAGAGAAATTCGTCGTTGAACATCTGACGAGATGTTTTTGTCAGAGTTAATAGCGAAGCCGTGGTAGACAAAGTCCCGTACTTCCTCAAAGTTATATTTGTCAATGGTGACGTTCTGTCCAATTTGTTGATGTTGTGTATCCTTTCATGTTGACAGGATATACTTACTTTTGCCCTCATTTACTGCTAAACCCATTTTTGCCGCTTTCTTCTCTATGATAGCAAACGTGGCTATGACATCACATTGAGTCCGACCAACGATGTCAATATCGTCGGCGTATGCTAGTAGTTGTACCGATTTTTGGAAAATTGTGCCTCTGGTGTTGGCTCGGGAGTTTTGCACAATCCTTTCAAGAATCAAATTGAAAAAGTCACATGACAGCGTATCGCCTTGTCTAAATCCTTTTTTGGTATCGAATGTGTCGGTGAGGTCGTTTCCGACCCTGATGGAGCAGCGAGAATTCTCCATCGTCATCCTACACAAACGGACGAGTTTGGGCGGTGTACCAAAACTAGACATGGCTTTGTGTAGTTCGTCTCTATAAATGCTATCTTATGTCGCTTTGAAATCAATGAATAGGTGGTGGGTATCGATTTAGACTTCTTGGGTTTTTTCTCCAGAATCTGCCGAAGTGTGAAAATTTGATTAGTTGTCTACTTTCATGCCTTAAACACACTGATAAGGGCCGATCAGGTTGTTGGTAAGCGGTTTCAGGCGTTCACATATCACAGCAGATAGTATCTTGTAGGCGATATTGAGGAGACTTATGCCTCTGTAGTTGGAGCAGTTCAGATGGTCTCCTTGTTTGTGGATCGAGCAAACGATTCTGAGGTTTAATCTACCAGGCTTACTTTCGACCAAGTCATCTCCGCCGGCTTTATATGGCTCAGCCAGTTTTCGCTGTCGTTGCTAGTATTGAAAGTTCGTTCTGCCTGACAGCGGAATGTTGTTCCTCATTTCCATTTAACAGTCTGCCGAAGTGGTTCTTCCATATCCTACATCGACTGTGTCTCAACTACGATATTTTTTTGTTCAGGATTCTGGTCGAGCCTTGTATCCTTGGCTTTGTCGTTTTAAACGTTGGTAAGACTCGCGAACATCGTTCATGGAGTGGCACCTCTCTATATCCTCGATCGCCCGCATTTCTTGCTATTTTATCTTCTTTCTGAAACGTCGGTGTTCTTCCCCTTTTATTTGCCTACAGAGCTCAATGGTAGCCCTCCTCTCACCTGCAGCTTGACTTGTAGGCCTCGTTCTTGGTTGCGAGAATCTGTCGTCATTCCTCATCTAACCAGGGGTTTCTTGCTGGTGGGCGCGAGAAACCTAGCACATCAGTTGCGGCTGATCTAATGGCCTGTTGCCATCGTTACCATTGATCTTCGACATTCGATGCTGGTGTTATGGTGTTAATCGAGAGGTTACGCGTTGCGCAAATGTCTTGGCGATCTCTTGGTGGTCTCTTGCGATTGCAGTCTTCACAACATTAATTTTTTCACAGTATTTCTGGTTTGTGGCATTACGGTGCATTAAAATAACCCCCACGGAAATGAGGCCCATGGGGCTTAATTCCGATAAAAAGGAAACAGCCCCCGAGGGCCTCACATTCAAACTTTGCATACACAAAACTTGGATAGAATTCCAATTTAAAATGGCAATAGCACCCGTAGTGGTTAATTCTTTTTCGTGGCGGTGTTTTTTTTCATTTCGAAAAGGAAATAAGCCCCGTGGGGACGTCAGCTCATCCCAATAATTTGAATTTCACAGATACTGAAATGATCGGATTGAAATCACTCACAAGTCACAAGCAATAAAATATGGAAATTCGCTTTTTTTCAGCTTCCAAAAATGTGATATTGAAATCGGTAGAAGTGGAATGTAAAACCCGAAATTTAACGTTCTACCGATTTCAATTTCATTTCGAGTGAAAGTGAAATGTAGAGTCTAGCTGTTAGTGCCCAGTTATAGCTATCATTAAAAACCCTCATTGGAAATTTTCTTTTTCGGTCTTTTTCATAATATAAATCATTGGCAGGTTAGTGTCAAAACAAAGCTTAGGAATTTTAGAACATGAATAATATTTAAATATTTTAACTTCTAATTATAGTTTTCGCAGAAAATGCCTTCTTGCTATTTGCTGATCAAGATTTATTTTAGTGAAGTAATTATTGCCATTTCACCGAACTGAAACGGAATTTTCCAATAATTCCTATAAGAATCTATGGGGGTGACATTTGAATTCTATCATGTTTTACGTTCCAACGAAGTTGTTCAATGATAGCTATAACTGGGCCCTTAGACGTTAAATCGTCTTGCGTAATATAAAAATGTTTTCTGCAAACCCTATGCTCTTCTTAATACCCGTACAGTCTATGATTTAGAGAATTCTCACACACAATGTTTGCTATTCCTCGAACCTGATCCTTGCGAAATAAGTGTCTATGTTTCATTTCCATTCCCAATAAATGTCAAAATAAATAAGTTAAGCAAAAATCGCAAAAAGAATTGAAAGAACATTTTTTCTGTAAACCCACCAAATGTCATGGGGTGGATACCCCAAAGATTTCTTTTTTTTTTTTCCTTTTTCTCCTTGATGCAGCCATTTATTGTTCTGGTCCTGGGGTTGACTTTAATTAAAAATTTTCACTTTTATGGATGGGATGTGACTGATGAGTGCTGGTCGTACGCCCACTCCAACCCCAGTCGTGTATAGACTCATCATTATATTTGTCTTGCTTTGTTTCTTTTTCCATTTTTATTTATTTTGTTTTCAAGATCAGGAATTAAGATTACGAATTGCTTTTAATTTTGAAGAAGGTGGGTCTGTACAAGGTTTACAATTTATGACTTGCTTCCCTTCCCCTAATGGCAGCGGCGCAATTATTCTTTTCAATTTGGAGCAATAATTCATTATTTTTATGACCCAAAGTACATAGCAGAGGGGATAGAGATGTCGTTAGCTCTGAAGGGGAGGAAATATCATTCATTTTTCGGTTCGGCTTCTAAGCGTGCGAGCCTGGGAAATGATAAATGTTTGGGGGTAATTGGTAATAAGCATGTAGTTGCCGAGGTGAGCTATGTGCTTGAGGTGTTAAAAAAAAAAAATTCAATCGGTGGGATTAGCAGAATTTGGATTTCATGGAATGGTGCTTTCTCAAGACTTTTAAACACAAATCCGATGTTATAAATGGTTTTCGAGGAAGGCGGTGATTTTGAAATACTACATTCGGATTGGTTTTCATTAATTTTAATAACTAGGTAGGTAGCTAGGTACGAAGATATACTGAAGGTAACATGTGTGGCGATTTGATGGTGTAGTAAATAAAAACTTTTGCTAATGGAGATGTACCCACATAAAAACAGTGTGAGAACGACTTAATGGCCAATGAAGGTTGTAATTATAAATTGAATCGATGAGTGGAAGAACTGATATTTTGTGCATCAGTTTTGAGAAAAACGAAAAAAAACTATTTCACCTAGAAACTTTTAATTTCCTGTATAATGATATATGAGGGATTTGATATATTCCTGTTCCCCAATATGTTTTTGAATGAATAATTCAAAAAATCCTTTATTGAAAGGAAATATTTAGAAAACAAGTACTTGTACTTGTACTGTTCTTATACTCAATTATAAAATAAATACCCATATCGTTTTTTTTGTATTATTTTTTACAATAAATGATACTTTACAGAAATTTATTTAATAATAATATTTTTTTTTTTAGTTTTTAGTAGTTTTCCATGATATTATACGGTAATAGAACTCCAGAGCCTCTCCAGATATATATTTCATTACTTTCTTTAGGTCGGATATCTTTTTCTCATTTATAGGAACTGCTTCTTTATACAATTTTGTAGTTGGTAATTGTAAATTAACATTTGGCTTCAGTAATTTAAAAGAATGCGATGAAAAGCCTCCTATAAAATTGGTTGTTGTAACATATCCATGAGTTTCACTACTGAAGGGTGATCCATTCCGAGGTTCCCTACTTTTTTAAAGAAAAAAAACACAGAAAATTCAAATTTAATGGAGAATGTTTATTATCATTTGAAAGAACATTCTTTGGCATTTATTTTTTGAAGATTATGTCTATCAAATGTTGGCCGTTGCTACGTCGCAGATGGTCCATCCGTTGAGTGCAATTTTCGATCACTCGTTCGAGCATTTCGACTGGTAACTGGCGAATGACACGCGTGATGTTTTCCTCCAAGGCCTGAATCGAAGCGGGTTTGTCGGCATAAGCTTTTGACTTTACATATCCCCACAGGAAAAAGTCTAACGGTGTGTGATATCACACGATCTTGGTGGCCAATCGACCGGCCCAAAACGTGAAATTATGTGCTCACCGAAATGTTCTCTCAATAAGTCCATTGATTGATGCGATGTGTGGGAAGTGGCGCCGTCTTGCTGAAACCAAATGTCGCCGAGATCACGAGCTTCAATTTCAGGCATCAAATAGTCGGTTATCATGGCACGATAACGGTCGCCATTGACGGTTACGTTCGCACCGGCATAATTTTTAAAGAAATATAGACCGATGATTCCACCGGCCCACAAACCACACCAAACCGGGGTTTTTCTGGATGAAGTGGCAGTTCTTCAATCTTTTCAGGTTGCTCTTCGTCCGAAATGCGGCAATTTTGTTTGTTTACATACCCATTGAGCCCAGAAATGGGCCTCATCGCTAAACAAAATTTGCCTCGAAAACGTTGGATCTTCTTGGAACTTTTCAAGAGCCCATAGAGCGAAGCGATGTCGCTTGGGTAGGTCGAGCGGCTTCAGTTGTTGCACAAGCTGTATTTTGTACGCTTTCAATGTAAGATCTTGACGTAAAATGCGCCAAGTCGTTCCATACGTCAGTCCGAGTTGCTGCGAACGCCGCCGAATCGACTCTCTACGGTCTTCGTGTACACTCTCAGCTACGGCCGCTATATTTTCTTCACAGCGTGCTGGACGTGGTCTATTCGGTCGAATATTATCCAATAATGAATGCTGGATCTCAAAATGGGTGATGGTGTTGCGGATAGTACGCTCAGTAGGACGATTATGTTGACCATAAGTTGAGCGAAGTGCACGAAACACATTCCTCACAGAACGTGAATTTTCATAATAAAGTTGAACAATTTGTTAACGTTGTTCACGCGTAAGTCTTTCCATTATGAAATGCCAAACAATACTAAACAAAAATAACATGACAGCATGACACGACTCACACGTGATCTGTCAAAAAAGGCTATTGAAAAAAGTATCTCTACTTGGATCACCCGTTATTATTCCTGAAACATTTTTATCAAAAGTTTTTTTTCCAATTTTTTAAAATTATGGCGAACATATTTTCTTACGGAAAATGCCATAAAAAGTTGACGTAGCTAAAAACTTTATATTACCGAAATATAGGTGGAATGTGAAATGTCAATTCGTCGCCGTTCTCAGCAATTGGGCATGTGTTACTCAACCACATGGCAAATTTTACGTGTCGATCTGGGTTTGAAAGCCTATAAAATTCAACTTGTCCAAGAATGGAAGCCGAATGACCTACCACAGCGTCGGATTTTTGGTGAATGGGCCTTAAAAACCGCTGTTTTATCGAAAAATTGTGGTCAGCAAAATAAGCAAAACTGTCGCAAACTGTCACCGATGCATCGCGAAAAAAACGACAGTTTGGTGTGGTTTATGGGCTGGTGGCATCATCGGTCCATTTTTTTCAAAGACGACCGTGGAAGAAACGTTACCGTCAGCGGCGAACGATATCGATCCATGATACGCGACTTTTATTTGCCCCAATTGGCTGAGTTGAACTTGGTTGATAGTGGTTTCATCAAGACGGTGCCACATGCCACACGGCTCGTGTAACAATGGAAATGTTGAAGGATGAATTTGGTGAGCAGATTATCTTTCGAAATGGCCCTTTCGAGTTGGCTGCCAAGATCATGCGATTTAACGCCTCTTGATTATTTCGTGTGAGGTTATGTAAAGTCGTTAGTCCATGTGGACAAGCCGAACAAGATTGAAGCCTTACAGGATAACATAACACGCGTAATTCGTGGAATACAGGCCGAAATGCTCGAAAAAGTTACGCAAAGTTGGACCTTCCGAATGGACCATTTGAAACGGAGCCGCGGACAACTTTTACCTGAAGTTGTCTTTAAAACGTAAATGGCAAAGGCCTATTTATCGATTTGAATATTTGACTCTTTTATGAACTTTTATGCGATTAAAAAAAAACTACGCTTAACAAATCGCCCGGTTTTTTTCTCGCAAAAGCGTATGAAAATTACATTTCACTAGCAGTCCCTATATAAGGGTTTTCAAAGAATGGCACAACGGATTGTAGCCTTCTCAAATGTTTTTTTTTTTATAATTTACACGTGCTCATATATGGAAATATCGAATGTCTTCTAACAGAATAAATTACACGAATTTCTCTAAGCTCTTCTTGTTTCTTGGTAGGATTTTGTCCGTGTCCTTCATTCCAACAAATCCTATTTTTGTTCCCGACAAGACCCTTTTTAAGTTATCCACAGGAAACAGTTTTTAATTTGCGAATGAACAAATTATGTTTTAATATATCGAATCAGAATTGAAGCGGTTTGGTGAAGAGGGGTTCAACGACATTTTGAGGATATTTTTTTTACTCGACAAAAAAATTTATTAAATAGAAACTTTACTTTGAGCAAATAGTAAATCTATTTTTTTTTGTTCCTCAGGTAGTAGTCTGAGTTGTTCACAAAAACAAAGTTACAGTTAAAAACTTTAAGCTCAAGTAACTTGAAACTATGCAAATGTTACCTTACTCCTTCTTCATCTAAGGGCTACAATTGTAATAAAGCTTAAATGTCCATATGTCCACATGGCATCAGTTTTTAGGCCTCAAATGTTGAGTTCAGTATCATGAAATCTTTTACACGAGTTCTTGGTAAGTCTTTACAATTTTTCAAAAACCAATAAATGCCAAATAAAATTTTTGGTATTTTAAAACATTTTAAGCCCCAGCTAAGCTCCTTTAAACGTATAGATAATAAAAATTCTTTACGGAATTTCATCAATAGTTGAACAACATTTGAATTTCACCCTATTGCTTACATCACATTTACCCTACAAAAACTGGATTAAACTCTTCGTCTTCATCAAACTCGTAAGAAGGTAACAAGCCCTTTTCAACAAGAAAAATAAAAACAATAATAATAACGAAGCGATTTCAAGAAAGAAACTGAGTAGGAGGACTTCCCATTACCACATACCACCCTTGATTTAATCCTGCATCGGTGGCAGTAGTCGTTACGAATAAAGGACTCCATAAATAACAAGCATGTGACATATTTTTTCTGAGATTTTTCTATTCCATTGTAGAAAGGAGAACTAGAGATGAACAGAACATAAGAAAATGAAAGAAACCGTAATCAGGACATCCCACTGAGTGGAACCACTCCAATGCTTTGCAGAATTTTAAAAAAGGATAGCAAATCCACATTTTACCTTAGAGATTTCATGTAAATACACATCTTCATGTGTATATGTGTTTTTCTAACCCTAAACTGACTTGGTTTACCTTCGCTACTGTTTTCATAAAAAAAAAGAAGATGCCTTCCATTATTCATCCGAAGGATCGCATCCCGCAGTGTGCCGTCATTGGAATTATGACAGTATAAATGGAAATGGCTGTTATACATGTACGTTTGTGTGTTGTGTACTCAACACGGCAATGACTCCATGGTGTCTGGCAGAGCCACCCGGGCTGCTGCCATTTATTGCTTGTGTGCCCCAAACTCCTTCAAAAAGTGTGAATTGTTTTAATACTTTTCATCGTTTTATGGCGTTGTGGCGGTTGAAGGACATCTTGCTTAACGATGCAAAATCTCAACTTTTCATGATAGTAGTTGTTTTTGACAGGGCAAAGTATTTAGAGATTTTGAAGGTGGGAAGATATATGTTTTATTTTTTATAGATGCTAGAGGAAAACTGTTCAACATCGTGAAAAATAATTTCTTTCATTTTTTTAGGCGCATATTTCAATTGAGAGATAAGCTTCAACAAGTCATTATTGTTTTAACTTTTAAAACGGGATTGCTTCCAATTGTATCAAATTAAGCACGAATAGGTCTTATACAAAACACTCATACTTACATTGAGGTTCCTTATTTTTTTTTCTTAAATAAATCAAATATCATTCCAAAGATATTTGGCTGAAATTTTTTCTCTATTCAAATATTTATAAGTAAAAATCGGACCATTTCATCCATATAACCGATTCATCGTTATATCTGGTACAATGAAAATTAAAAAAACAACCAAAAAGAAAGTTTTAATAAAAAAATCGTTTCAGATGCTTAAGGATATTTTTGATAAAATAAATCACTAACATGTGATTGTTTTGCACATTTCGTGGAGGAATTTTTTTCTCTGTTCACATATTTATAAGTAAAAATCGGACCATTTTATCCATATAACCGATTTTATCGCGTTATCTGGTACAATGAAAATTAAAAAAAAACCAAAAAGAAAGTTTTAATCAAAAAATCGTTTCAGATGCTTAAGGATATTTTTGATAAAATAAATCACTAACATGTGATTGTTTTGCACATTTCGTGGAGGAATTTTTTCTCTATTCAAATATTTATAAGTAAAAAACGGACCATTTCATCCATATAACCGATTTTATCGTGTTATCTGGTACAATGAAAATGAAAAAAAAAACCGAAAAGAAAGTTTTAATCAAAAAATCGTTTCAGATGTTTAAGGATATTTTTGATAAAATAAATCACTAACATGTGATTGTTTTGTACATTTCGTGGAGGAATTTTTTCTCTGTTCAAATATTTATAAGTAAAAATCGGACCATTTTATCCATATAACCGATTTTATCGCGTTATCTGGTACAATGAAAATTAAAAAAAAACCAAAAAGAAAGTTTTAATCAAAAAATCGTTTCAGATGCTTAAGGATATTTTTGATAAAATAAATCACTAACATGTGATTGTTTTGCACATTTCGTGGAGGAATTTTTTCTCTATTCAAATATTTATAAGTAAAAAACGGACCATTTCATCCATATAACCGATTTTATCGTGTTATCTGGTACAATGAAAATGAAAAAAAAAACCGAAAAGAAAGTTTTAATCAAAAAATCGTTTCAGATGTTTAAGGATATTTTTGATAAAATAAATCACTAACATGTGATTGTTTTGCACATTTCGTGGAGTAATATATTTATACCCTATCCCATAGGTGTACATTAGTTTCGATACTTAGCTTGTAACATAGAGAAATATGTTAGCTAGATATGCCTCAACGGCGCTATGGTAAGTGCGATGAACTGCAGCGCAGAAGGTTTGGGTTCGATTCCCACTTGCCCCTGTAGTGATGAACTGACAAATTATCCGAGTATGTCAAGAAAATCTTATCTGAAATAAAATAAGACAGGAGGTCCCGCAAAAAGTATACACGCATACATGAATGGTTTTGAGAAAGCTCGGCCCTGGGTACTAACGAGGCTGTTGCTCCAAAAATTCGTATTTGTATTTAGATGTGCCTCAACGTATATGGATTGACTCAAAATAGCTAGTTGAGTCGATTGAGCCATGTCTGTTTGTCCGTCCGTCGTTCTGTCTGTCCATCCGTCTCTATGTCAGCGATTTTTAGGCCTTAAATTTTGAGCTAGGATAATAAAAGTTGTTAAATAGGTTTCTTGTGCGTTTCCACTGCCACACACACTTTTCCGAAAACCGTCGTTTCTGGCCAAACGATAAGAAATTTTGAAAGAGTGTCTGAACAACATATTTGGGCAATCCTAACTTACAGGTTCATTCCGGGATGTAGCGTCACTTAGCTACATCCCGGAATGAAACTGAGCATCAACCAACATGCTTCTTTAATTAACCCGTTCCTGCCGACAGTTGAGCACTCCAAGTTGGTTGAGGTCGGTTTCTGCTTCTGCGCGCCACTAAAGGCGAGGTCGTGCACTACTACGTCCGACGTCTGGTTGGGAATCGAAGACTTAGCGAGCCGGAGTATTGGTGTCCATTCGTTCTACATGTTCTAGCCATCTTAAACGTCCAATGCGGAGTTTTTTGACAAGGGGCTGCACAGCTCGTATAGTTTTCAGTTGAATCTTTGTCTCTATAGCCCGTCAACGCAAACGGGACCGAAGATCAAGGATCGGCTGTTAATATGATTTTAATAAGGTCCATGCTTTAGCGCATTGAGCAGGAATAGGATGATTCGGGTCTTATATAGGATCTCCTTAGTAGTTCGAGTTAGGGCTTTACTACTGAATTGCCTTCTTAGCCCGAAGAAACAGAGGTTGGCAAGAGTAATGCTTCGTTAAATTTCTGACGAGTTGTTGTTGTCATAGTTAATAGCGGAGCCGGGGTAGACAAAGTCTCGTACTACTTCAAAGTAATATCTCTCAATGGTGACGTTCTATCATATTCGTCGATGTTATGTGACCATTTTTGGAAAATTCCGCCTGTGGTGTTGCACAATACCCTAAAGAATCAAATCGAATACGTGACTGCGCATCTCCTTGCCTAAATCCTAATTTTTGGTATCGAATTTGTTGGTGAGGTCTTTTTGGACACTGATGGAGCAGCGAGAATTCTCCACCGTCAAACGGACGGGTTTGGGCTGGACATGGCTGTGTAAACTTCGTCTCTATAAATGCTGTCGTATGCGGCTTTGAAATCGATGAATAGGTGGTGTATATCGATTTGGACTTCTTGGGGTTTTTCCAGGATCTGCTGAAGTGTGAAAATTTTTAATCGGTTGTGGACGTTCCTGGGCGATCAGGTTGTTGGTAACCGATTTCAGGCGTACACTGATGGAGCAGCGAGAATTCTCCACCGTCAAACGGGCGGGGTTGGGAGGTATACCAAAACTAGACATCGCTGTGTATAGTTCGTCTCTATAAATGCTGTCGTCTGCGGCTTTGAAATCGATGAATAGGTGGTGTATATCGATTTGGACTTCTTGGGGGTTTTCCAGGATCTGCTGAAGTGTGAAAATTTTTAATCGGTTGTGGACGTTCCTGGCCGATCAGGTTGTTGGTAACCGATTTCAGGCGTACACTGATGGAGCAGCGAGAATTCTCCACCGTCAAACGTACGGGCTTGGGCGGTATACTAAAACTAGACATGGCTGTGTAAAGTTCGTCTCTATAAATGCTGTCGTCTGCGGCTTTGAAATCGATGAATAGGTGGTGTATATCGATTTGGACTTCTTGGGGTTTTTCCAGGATCTGCTGAAGTGTGAAAATTTTTAATCGGTTGTGGACGTTCCTGGCTGATCAGGTTGTTGGTAACCGATAGGTAACCGTAGGCGATGTTGAGGATTCTTATGCATCTATAGTTAGCACAGTTCAGAGGGTCTCCTTTTTTGAGGTTCCATTCTTTAGTCATACTTTTATCCGACCAGATTTGGCTTATGAGCTGTAGCTGTATAAAGCTCAGCAAGAAGATCGCCATTTCCGACAGCCGCATAAAGCTTGAGTTTAGATGTTGCTATCCTCACTTCATTCAGGTCGGGTGGTTAGCAGTTTTCGCTGTCGTTGCCAACATTGAATGTTTCCTTCTGCCTGACAGCGGAATGTTGCTCGCCATCGCCCTTTAACAGTCTGCAGAAGTGGTTCTTCCATATCCTCAGCATCGACTGTGTCTCAACTACGATATTTCATTCTTCGTCTCGACAGGATTCTTCTCGAGCCTTGTTTCCTTGGCTTTGACGTTTTACATTTTGGTAAAACTTGCGAACATTGGTCCTGGTATTGCACCTCTCTATATCCTCGATCGCGCGCTATTCTTGCTCTTTTGTCTTCTTTCTGATAAGCCGGAAGCACATCAGTTGCAGCTGATCTGATGGCTTGTTAGCATCGTTGCCATTGTTCTTCGATATTCGTTGCTGGTGGTATGGTGTTAATCGAGAGGTTAAGGTATACGCTTTGTGGGAAGGTTTTGGGGGTCTCTTGCGATTGCAGTCTTTCGACATTTAATTTTTTCCCGGTATTTCTAGATTGCTGTGGCGTGGTGTATATCCGCATTCTTATCTTGGCTGCAACTAGGTAGTGGTGCGGGTCAATGTTATAGCTCCTCGGAATGTTCGGACATCCAATATACTGGATGCGTGTCTCTTCGTCTGGCATGCATGCTGGCAAATTGCGTTGAAGTGCGTTCAGGTGCATTTTTCGTGCAATTTTTGACAGCTAATTGGAATTCTTTTTCCGATTTCCTCCGACACAAATTCTTTGCGGAATTTATTTACGAATTCTAGTGAAGTGATTTTTTCTCCGATGACACATACCTCCAATGGAATTCGCACCCACCGACGAAGTATGCATTGTCCGCTACGATGGATACTCGCTAGGGCAGATTTTATGTTAAGAAAATATGAGCAGTTTCACGATGGTAAACATGTTAACAACTCGCAATTAAAATCTGATAATTATTGCCCAAATATCTCATACACGAGAACGCTGATGGAAATCAATATCTTTTTCACAGAAGTATGCATGTCGAAGCCCTAAAATCTATCTTACATACATCTACGACAAATAAGCCGAACTAAGACCTGCACAACCCACAAATTTAAAATCGTTCAACAACAAAGATACCGAAACGTACTCCAACGTCATTATTAATTATCCATAATTAATGTTCATTCAAGCGTGTAGATTGAAGCCAAAAAATATGGCATGGGCAGTTATTGGTCAAAAAGCACACACTCCTACCAAGCGGGTTGAAGTAATTAAATTGGCTAACAAAGTAAAGTTAATTAACCGATGGAACCACACCTCCATTTGCTTGAAACGACTTATCACTAGGGAGATACGAATGAATATATTACCCAGGACGACCATATCGAGTGCGTCAATTTATAGTCGGGGAAAGCTACTCGATATGCTTACCCCAGGGATAGGGATAACTTTACGGGCAAGAGTGTGTCCTGCAACTAGCTTAAGTGTAGCAGACCGTAAAAGGTTACTTCTCCAGCTTGTTATCCAAAGCCAAATTGAAAGTTCATAACATGTGTGCTTGTGAGACAAAAACCATCTATATACGCGACGTCAACATGCATCCATTCACTTTTCGCATAACAGTTACTGCTTCCGAATAACTTTCTAAATTTTGAGACTCTAGTTTCTCATAAGTGTTTTTACGTGATGGCAATTTGTATTCTGCTTTAATGAATAAGCCGGGTACCTACAACCTACTTGGTTATGGTTAGGGTGGAATCTAAAGCCGTTTGAAGCGACATGGAATTATTAACATGGACTATCTATACCTGTGCGAGTAAAACTAAAACGGCTTAGCGAGAAATTTAATAACCCACACATATTAAAACGTGCATCCTATAACAGCGGGCGTTGATATAGCTACTCGTTTTGAATTTAGATTACCATAGCGTTTTTGTCGTTTTTTGATTATAGAGCGCGATATACGAATCTTATGAGTTTATCTGCACCATCATGCTGGGAAAATTGTCTACACGTATGTAGTCATTAAATAGGCACATGGAACCCAGCAGGATAACTGCTGATGAATAGTTTAATTCATGGGTGTCGACTTCAAGAAACATGCAATTCGATATCTATGCCTAGTCATCCTTTATATCTTGTAGAAGTGGTGGTTCGGCATGAACCCAAGTAGAATTTTGTTACGACTCGTGTGACCTTAAATATGATTGTTGTTGTGGGTGCGATACAGGCGGTCTCTAGATCCACCCTACGAGGTTTGGAAAGCGGATAAGATCTTGTATCCTTCTACCCGAGATGTCGATAAGGTCGTCGAAAAATGGTTGGTCTAACGCACGCAATCTGGCTCTTGCTAGTGACATTTGACATTTGCAGATGAAATGGGAGAGGGTATCTCTCTCATTTGTGTTCCCGCAACTACGGCATTGAGGGTTGTAAGGGATCCCTAGTTTGGGCGCATGGTCTCCAATTGGCCAGTGCCCCGTGACTATCGCAGTAATTCTTGCGATATCTGGGCGGGTTCTATTTTGTAGATCGTTTGTTCAGTTTTTGTCGTAGGAGAACCATATCATCCCCAAAATGACTCGATTGCCAGTGCCCTGTGGCTATCGACGTAATTCTGTTTTCGTCTTAGGAGGCCATATCGTCTCGAAATGACGCAATTTGTTGACCTTCTCTATTTGGAGTCGGCCTTTTTCAGAAATTATGAGTGTATTTGTCCCTCAACCGCGCTACGGACCCTAGCCGCCGTGAAGTGCTGGGCCTTATCTGGCCAGCTCGTCTGCACGCTCTTTTCCTTCAATGTCACTGTGCCCTGGAACCTGGATGTGACCCTGAAGCGTTCGCTAAGGTGGACAAGTTCGTTCCGGCATTCCTTTGCCAGTTTGGAGGTAGCCGATTTGATGACCTTTACGGCCCCTTGGCTATCTACGAGTGTACAAATATTTTGCTTTTCCGTAGTGTCACGCCTCAGTAGCATATAGGCCTCTGGCTAACCGCTGGCAGAATCCGGTAAGCGATATGAAACTGATAATTTCGATGATTCCGAGTAGACTCCGTACCCACACCTCAGTTAGTTTAAGATCCGTCGGTGTAGACGACCGTGTCCAAATCTCTTACTACTTCGTTTCCCTTCCATTGTACTCTGTTAGGAAATCCTACGTGGAAGCCTTTCTTGAAGCTTAGTATAAGCGTTATATTGTCAGTTGGAAACGTGCCCAATCTCTTTGATAACGAGTCCAGGATATTACAGCAGCCATACGGGCTTGCATTCCAGCATCCTGACTCCTTGAGTCTTACTGAGCTGCATAAAGCGGTTTTTAAATGTGTATTTCGAGAGGCAAAAGTTGCAATAGTGCAGTAAGGGCATCCGTTTTCGCAGACCTCAGCGCGCCCGTGGTGCCCATACTGGCCGTTCTTTGCAGCCTTTTTAGTTTTGTGAGGTTGTAGCCTTTACTTAATGCGGGCCACCACGGTAGTGGGTGTACACTGCTGTGTACATCCATATGGTTATCTTTGGTTGAAGTCCCAACTTCTTTCCAAAGGTTTTGCTGCAAGCTAGACACACGCCTTCCTTACTCTGTCTTCGATGTTGTGTTTCCAGTCAAGTTTTGAGTCAAGCATGATACCCAAATACCTAGCTATATAAAATAGTGTGAGTGGTTGGCCATTAAGCCGGGTGAGGGTAAAGTCGGGTATTTTGGCTTTGGTTGTGAGTAGCACGAATTCCGTTTTGCTCGGGCTTACGTCGAGGCCACAACTTGCAGCCCAGCTGCTAACCTTGCATAGAGCAGCCCTCATGCTTTCATTTATTAAGAAGGGGATTTTCCTGACACCATTATCACCAGGTCACCCGCATACGCGACAACTTTGACCCGTTTCTCGTCTTATTTAACAAGACTTTCGTTTATTACCATAAGCCAGAGTAGAGGAGAGATGACGCCGCGTTCCTCTATGGCAAAATTTGGTTAATTCGCTGTTTCCCAGTATTGCCTGGATAGTTCTTGCTCCGAGCATAGAGACTATCCATTGGCTAATAGATTCCTTTATACCTAGCTCGATCAGAGGTTCAAGAATCGCTCCAGTAAGGACGTTGTTGAAAGCTCCCTTTTGGGTCAATCATTCCTTATAGTGTATGGATTTTTCGATTTTCCGCACTACCTCGTGGAGAGCTGTTTCAGTTAATCTGCCCTTGAGGTAGGCGTGCTATGATTTGGATAGCAAAGATTCTTCTAGAAAACTTCGCATGTCGATGTCTGGAACGCGCTCCAGGGTGGATAGTACAGAAGAGGTTAGATTGGTCTCAAGTCCTTTGCGGTCTCGTGGCCGCGTATAAATACCACTCGAGCGCGTCTCTACGAGTAAGGTACGTGGTCTAGTATTAAACAGCTTCTAAAAATTGCCCCCAATCATGGCACTGTTAGGTCTCGCGTTCTCTGTAGCATAACTGGCAGTATGCCGTCAGCTCCAGGAGACTTAAACGGAGCCAAGCTGTTAATACGTACTTACTTGCTTCCTTAATTGGCACTACAGCCCGAAATGAACTTGGGCCTCAACCAAAATGCCTCTCCAATTAGCCCGATTCTTAGCTAACTGCCTTCTGTTGCGCACTCCAAGTTGGTTGAGGTCGGTTTCTACTTGTGCGCGCCACTTAACACGAGGGCGTCCGTTGTCTGGCTGGGAATCGAAGACTATGCGAGCCGGAGTGTTAGTGTCCATTCGTTCTGTGCAGAGTTTTTTTTTTGTCAGGGGCATGTCGCTGTACAGCTCGTATAGTTCTTGGTTGAATCTACGTCTCCATAGCCCGTCAACGCAAACGGGACCAAAGAATTTTCCTCTTGAACCGACCAAGGATTTCCGTATTTTGATACGGTCCATGCTTCAGTGCCGTAGCACAAGGCTGGGATGATCAGTGTCTTATAAAGGATCTCCTAAGTAGTTCGTGTGAGGGCTTTACTACTGAATTCCCTTCTTAGCCCGAGGAAACAGCGGTTGGCAAGAGCAATTCTTCGTTTAATTTCTGACGAGATGTTGTTGTCCAGAGTTAATAGCGGAGCCGAGGTAGACGAAGTGCCGTACTACCTCAAAGTTTTATCTGTCAATGGTGACGTTCTGCCCGATTCGTCGATGTTGTGTGTCCTTTTGTGTTGACAGCACATATTTATTCTTACTCTCATTTACATTTTTGCCGTTTCCTTCTCTTTACTAGCAAACGTAGGTATGACATTACGTTTAGTCCTACCAATGCTGCCAATATCTTGGGTGTATGCTAGTAGTTGCATTGATTTTTGGAAAATTGTGCCTCTGGTGTTGGCTCGGGAGTTTTGCACAATTCTCTCAAGAATCGGACTGAAAAAGTTACGCGTCGCTTTGCCTAAATCCTTTTTTGGTATCGAATGTGTCGGTGAGTTCGTTTTCGATCCTGATGGAGCTGCGAGAATTCTCCATCGTCATCCTACACAGACGAACAGGTTTGAGCGGTATACCAAAACTAGACATGGCTCTGTATAGGTCGTCTCTATAAATGCTGTCGTATGCGGCTTTGAAATCGATGACTAGGTGGTGGGTACCGATTTGGACTTCTTGGGTTTTTTCAGGATCCGCCGATGTGTGAAAATTTGATAAATTGTAGACGGACTTTCCACTCCCTAAAGCACACTGATAAGGCCCGATTAGGTTGTTGGTAAACGGTCCCAGGCGTTTACATATACTGCGACAGTAAGGATCTTCTAGGCGATTTTGAGGAGCTTTTGGGTCTGTAGTTGGCGCAGTTCAGAGGGTCTCCCTTTTGGTGGATCGGTTAAACGATGCTGAGGTTCCATTCTTCAGGCATAATTTCATCCAACGAGAATTTGCTTATGAGTTAGTAGATGTTACTTTCCAAGTCATCTCCGCCGGCTGGTGGTATGGTGTTAATCGAGAGGTTACGGGAAACGCGTTGCGCGAAGGTCTTTTTCACAGTATTTGTATATTGTTGTGGCGTGGTGGATATCCGCATTCTTACCTTGACTTCAACAATGCAGTGGTCACATTCAAGATGCCGATTCGTACGCATCCGAATAGTCGCTGTGTCTGCTGTCTATAACGCGATCCGTAGTAGATGTAACAGTTTTCCATTCTCTTTTTTTTCCATTGTATTTCCTGGATGGCAGTAATGTCTTCTTTGTAGCAGTTTAGGGCTTCCGCTAGCTGTTCGCTCGCACCTCTCCTGTATTGTTCTCACATTCCATGTGCCGATGCGAACGTCGTTGTCCTTTTTCGTTTAGCAGAGTCGTCAACGGGCTCAGTGGCTCAATGGTTAGAGCGATGAACTGCCGCGCAGAAGGTCTGGGTTCGATTCTCAGCCGTTGCAACACCTGAAAGATTTTTCACTGGCCCTCCTCTCGTGAGGATCTGGCAAATCATCCGAGTAGTAGCAATTGTCATGAAGAGCTTATCTCAACTTAGCCGTTCGGAGTCGGCAGAAAACAGGAGGTCCCGCCATCGTGTAAGAAATACACACGCACACATGAATGGTTGTGAGAAGAAAGCTAGGCCCTGGGTACTAACGAGCCTGTTGCACCATACATTTTTTTTTTTTTTAGAGTCGTCACCAATAAAATCAGTCCTTACCGAGGCTATTGGTTTTTGTTTAAATGGGTGGGTAGTTAACCCAAAGCACAATCCGCAACGTGGAGGATCAGTTCCAATTGTTTAGATAATTGGACACTGGGCCATCAGTATCCACTACGGGATTGAGCGCTGCCGTTGGCCTATCGGTTCAGCCGCTACTATCTCTGTTCAAGTACCTGACTAACCCTTGAAATATGCTTAGACAATCTGTTGTAGGTTCGCCTGGGCCAGCAGCAATACCAGGCTGTTTTGAGGCTGTTTTGAGGCTGTTTGTCGTTTTGTTATTAACACTCGCACTCATCGTTTAGCTAGTCAAATCCGGTTGGGTGAGACCAGTACCCGATGGTTACCACTTCTAGGTTAAGAATAAGCACTTGATGAGTAGTCAGAGCTACAACCACTGGGCATTGCCAAGTTAAACAAATCAGAGTCTACCCTCGTTCTACAACACCCAACCATCAGAAGCTGTTGATAGTCCAGGAAATCTTTTCCTCGGAAATTATTGAATTGGTGCAGTTTGCACTTTGCCGAAATCTCCCGGATTGTCTTAATATCTACTAAAATCATACAAATGGTTGCTAATCGTTTCGTTTTTTTATTTCAGATTTTAATGTGCTTCCCGAGGACGGAAATGAAGGCATAAATACTAAGGTAATTAATAGGATTTTGATTGACTTTTATAATGAAATTTATTTATTCAAGGACGGTTTTAACATTTTTAAACAAGAAAGAGCTCATAATGAACACATGCAAATGTTTTTATGATACCCAAACTATGCAAAAAAAAGATAGTAGTTCGCTTGAAATGCCATAAAAATTACAAAATAAATAAATCGCAGCTATAGAAGATTGCATACGTATTACAAGTTTGTTGGGCAACAATATTAATGGCTTCTAATATGATAAATGATTTGAGCTAAGACCTGAGGGAAAACATTCCATAATGGTGCTATGAATCTGACAATTAGGTTAAATTGCTATTCGACAAATTATTTTCGTTGTAAATTGTTTGCATTAGCATTTGAAAGTAAAATATACGGTAAACAAATACCACTTCTTCAGCGAACTTTTGTTGTTATGAGAAGACCCTAGCCATTGAGTATTCGCTTGATTATTTCAGTCTATGTTGCCATCTAAAATCTTTTTGGCGAAATCCCCTGATACAATGACTTGTCGAATTATCTATTTAAAATTGCCCAACAATTTTCAAGAAACTTAAAAATTATTTAAAGAATATGGTTAGGTTCGATTAGGATAGGTTGGTGGGTAGACGGTGTGCGTCTTCGTCATCAGGTTCAATATAGACCCATGTGGACCCACTCAGGTCAATATATAGACCCATTGCGTGATGCCCGTTAAGGGTCCACGTGTGTGGTTTGTTCCTTCATTATCCCCGTACTGTCCATTCTTGTTAGTCCCTTTCCAGCCATCCAGATGTTGTTGCAAACCTGAAAAGATTAGAGAGAATGATTTCGGATAGATCCGTGAGGTCATGGAAGAAGTATTTTCCTAAGGTTCTCGTTCTTATTTGGCTGACGCCTGGGCAGTGGCACAGAAAGTGGAGGGTATCCTGGTGTGTTTCTTCATCACCGCAGCCTCTACAGAGGTCATCATCTATAAGATGCATTTTCAGTTCGTGGCTTTTTAGTAAGTTGTGTCAAGTTAGAATCTCTACTAGAATCTAGATAGATTTCCTGTTTCTTCGATGTAGTTTATGGGTTCTGTCTTTGTCAGACTCAGGCCACATCCTTTTGGAAGTTTCACAGGTGGGGAGGGATTTCCACCTGTTTTTGGCATTATTCAGTGTTTTCTGTCCCACCCGAGATTTGAGGTCACAAAGTGGTGGTTCGACAGACTGGTCTGCCTGGTCAATGCTAGAGACAGATCCTTTTCACGCCAGTTCATCAGCAATTTCATTGCCCTGTATACCTCTGTGTTCGGGGACCCAGCAGAGCTTTACATTATGTTGGACGCCAAGAACCTTTAGATCTTCATGTCAACGCTTAACAAGCGACAACAGAGATGGCTTTTGTTGCAGCTTGACTGTCAATATGGGCTCAGTGGCGCGATGGATGAACTGCCTCGCATAAGGGTCTGGGTTCGATTCCCAGTCGTAGTCTTTCTGCTGAAATACTAATCATTCAACAGAAATGATTTTTATTTTTTTTTTTTTTAAATATCGACGACGAAGACTATTCGAAGAACTTTTTACCCGAAATGACATAAATTCGACATAAAGTGGGACTGCACTATGAAGTTCTTTGTTCGATTTCCAACCGTTACCTGCACTTAGAAGCGCTCCAGTCTGGAATAAACCCGGGCCTCAACCAACATGCCTCTCCAAATAGCCCGGTGCTTAGCTTACAGCCTCCAGTTGCGCCCTCCTAGTTGGTTGAGGTTGGATTCTACTGGTGCGCGCCACCTAAGGCGAGGTTTTTCTCTTCTGCGTCCGATGTTTGGCTGGGAATCAAATACTATGCGAGCCGAAGTATTATTGTCCATACGTACTAGTTAGATGTCCCACCCATCTAAAACTTCCAATATTGCGTTTTTTGACCAGGGGCATCGCTGTATAGCTCGTATAGTTCTTGGTTGAATCCTCGTCTCCATAGCCCAAAGAATTTTCGAAGAATTTTCCTCTCGAAACGACAAAAGAAATTTTTCATCCGCTTTTGATACGGGCCATGCTTCAGGGCCGTATACCAGGATTGTGATGCTCAGGGTCTTATAAAGGATCTCCATAGTAGTTAAGGTGAGGGCTTTACTACTAAATGGCCTTCTTAGCCCAAAGTAACAGCGGTTGGCAAGAGTAATTCTTCGTTTAATTTCTGACGAGATGTTGTTGTCAGAGTTAATAGTGAGCACGAGGTAGACAAAGTCCTGTACTATCTCAAAGTTATATTTGTCAATGGTGACCATCTGTCCAATTCGTCGATGTTGTATGTCCTTTCGTGTTGCAAGCTATACTTCGTCTTGCCCTCATTTACTGCTAAACCCATTTTTCCCGCTTCCTTCTCAATACTAGCAAACGTGGCTATGACATCACGTTGGCATATCGTCGGCGTATGCTAGTAGTTGTACCGATTTTTGGAAAATTCTGCCTCTGGTGTTGGCTCGTGAGTTTTGCACAATCCTCTCAAGAATCAGACTGAAAAAGTCACATGACAGCGCTTCGCCTTGCCTAAATCCTTTTTTGGTATCGAATGTGTCAGTGAGGTCGTTTCCGACCCTGATGGAGCAGCGAGAATTCTCCATCTTCATTCTACAAAAACGGACGAGTTTGGGCGGTATACCAAAACTATCAATGGCTCTGTATAGTTCGTCTCTATAAATGCTGTCGTATGCGGCTTTGAAATCGATGAATAGGTGGTGGGTATCGATTTGAACTTATTGGGTTTTTTCAAGGATCTGCCGAAGTGCGAAAATTTGATCAGTTGCGGACGGACTATCAAATGGTTAAAGCACACCCATAAGGTACGATCAGGTTGTTATTAAGCTGTTTCAGGCGTTCACATATTATGGCGATCTTGAGGAGACTTATACCTCTTTAGTTGGCAAAATTCAGAGGATCACC
Source organism: Rhingia rostrata (assembly GCA_949824845.1). Lineage (NCBI taxonomy): Eukaryota > Metazoa > Arthropoda > Insecta > Diptera > Syrphidae > Rhingia > Rhingia rostrata. The sequence continues at coordinate 28,918,677 of OX463758.1, forward strand.
TTTTTTGTGGATCTGGCAAACGATGATGGGGTTCCATTCTTCACTCATCCTTTCGACGAGATTTGGCTTATGAGTTGGTGGATGTTGCATACCAAGTCATCTCCGCCGGCTTTATAGAGCTCAGCAGAATGGCCGTCTTTTCCGGCAGCATTATTAAGCTTAAGGTTAGATATTGCTATCCTCACATCACTCAGGTCGGGAGTTTGGCAGTTTTCGCTTTCGTTGCCAACATTGAATGTTTCCTTCTGTCTGACAGCGGAATGTTGTTCGTCATCGCCGTTTAACAGTCTGCAGAAGTGGTTCTTCCATATCCTCAGCATCGACTGTGTCTCAACTACGATATTTCCTTCTTGATCTCGACAGGATTCTGTTCGAGCCTTGTATCCTCGGCTTTGACGTATTACACTTTGGTAAAACTTGGGAACATCGTTCCTGGACCTCTCTATATCCTGGATCGACCGCTTTTCTTGCTCTTTTTTCTTCTTTCTGATAAGCCGGTGTTCTGAACTTCTTTTCTGTCATAGAGCTCAATATCAGCTCTCCTCTTCACCTGCAGCTAAGTCTTGTAGTCCTCTTTCTTGGCTGCGAGTATCTGTCGGCATTCCTCTTCAAACCATGGGTTTCTTCCCGATGGGTTCGAGTTCCGATTGATCTTATCTCTTCTTGGCATCGTTGCCATTGTTCTTCGACATTAGATGCTGGTGGTATGATGTAAATCGACAGGTTAATGGATACTCGTTGCGCGAAGGTCTTGGCGGTCTCTTGCGATTGCAGTCTTGTGACATTAAATTCCTACATTTGCTGCAACAAGGTAGTGGTTCGAGTCGATGTTAGCTCCTTGGAATGTTCGGACATCCAAAATACTAGATACCTGCTTCTTGTCTATCGCAATGTGATCAATTTGATTGCAGACGAGTTAAGGCGGCGGGGTACAAAAATACAAATACAAATTTTTGCCACAACAGGCTCGTTAGTACCCAGAGCCGAGCTGTCTCACAAACATTCATGTGTGCGTGTGTGCTCCTCTTGTTTTATGCCGACTCCGGTCGGCGATTTTGTCGATTTTGTCAATTTAGTCGAACGATTTGTCAGATCATCATGAGGAAAGGGACTTTACAAATTCATTTAGGTGTTGCTACGGCTGGGAATCGAACCCAGTCCTTCTACGCGCCATTTCATCCGCATCAACCATCGCGCCACTGAGCCCGTCTGCGGCGGTATACCTAATAAGTAATTCAGTTTAGGCCGGATATGTAAAGAAGATAAATACTTTGGTTAATGTTTTAAGGGGTTCACGGAGCCTTAATTTGCAGAAGATATTGCAAAGACGAATGCCGCAGTACCTAGCACAGTTCTTAGAGTCCACTTTTTAGTGGATCGTGCCGTTACAACATACATTCCTTAGGTACTACGTGGATACGCGTAGCATCCTATAACTAAACAGAAAGGCGAGTTTCTAGAGCAGGTATATGTCGACGTACAACTCGATAAGTTTGTGGGTGATCCTCTGTCTCCAAAGCCCGTCAACGCAAACGTGACCAAAGGCTTATCGAAGAACTTAAATATCTTTTGGTCCATGGTTTTTATGTCAATAAGGTTTCTGAAATAGAACAGGACTGAGATAATCAGGTCTTATATAGGATCTGCTATGTTGTTCTAGTGGTGGCTTTTGTTACAAAATTACCTTCTTAATTCGTTTTTTCTGACTAAAGGGCAAGGGAGACTCTTTGCTTCATATCTGAAGTAATATCGTTGACAGAGTCAACCACCTATGACCTCTCCCTATAGGTACTATCGCAAAGGACCGCAATACATTTGTAGGTGCTGTATATTATTGTGCATTACTATTGTTATGCTCCTTCCTGTGATCTATTTAGTTCTTCAGTAACTTAATTTTTCCAAGGCGGTCTGATTCTATTGTGAGTCATGAATGGACTAGAAATTTCTTTATACATTACCATCACGGAGAAATCGCATCTCTAAATTCGGTTATAATTACAAAAGAATGAATCAAAAGTATAACAAGACTTTTATAGCAGTCTTTAAGTGGCAACCCAACAAGACGTAGGAAATTTGCACATTTGTATCTTTTCAGCACCTTCTAAAATATGACAAAAAAATGCTGATGTCAACTTTCTGTTTCAACCGCATTTATATATATATATTCGTCTCTAATTTCGCACAACACCTATTTACCATCACTATAAGTAGTGGCCTTTAACTTTTAATGCAAATATGTCTGTTCCAGTTCTGCGAAAACTCTACTCATCCATCGCCCATCGTGCGCAGTGTAACTTTCACACGACATTAAGTTATCAACTTCAGAAAACAAAAGCAAATAAAAAAAAAAAAAAAAACGACAAATTCTCTGACATATTTGCATTATTTGTTTCCAAAACACACCACGATCACACGCAATCATCCAGATATCGCATTCTCGTATTCTATGCCCACAACCTGTTAACCCGAGTCAATGGTGTATACTTGATCCCCTGCGCTTTCTCGGCTCCGTCGTCGCTCTGTGGTGCCCCTCACCGATATCCGAAGATGGAACCTGTCTACGTCGTCGGATCGGATCCCCTCTGCAAATGTCGGCAGTTAGCACACGATTATCTTCGTTTTTGTTTTGACTATCTCTTCTGGAGTTTCCACCACCAACCAGCACCATCTCTCACCTGGTAGTATTTCGGTTGTGTATCTTTGTATCTACAACCTCAGGTGAACGCCATGCACTTTAAGGCGTCTCGTTTGACTAGGCAGGCGCAGCGGCAGCGGGCTCTCTGAGTCTCTGGAATTTCTCTTGTCGTTTCAGTCGATTCTCGAACGCGATCGTGTACACTTTGCGGAGAGAAACGTCGTATACGGATCCGTCTCTGAATAAGATCGTGCGTGATATTTTATCGAGTGTTATGTGGTTTTGTTGTGCGATTAACGAGTTGTTTTGCGTATAAATAATGTCGAGCGCGACATACAATCAAAACAAACCTGTCACCCGTAGGGCTACATTATTGGCCTGTAAACATTGGTGGAAGGTATGCTTCATGCATAATGATCAGTTGAAATATTTTCAAAAAGTGTACGGTAAGCCATCGGTTATGGCGATATGTGATAAAAAGTCCCAATGCGAGAGCACCTCCTATCAAGGTGGCAGCCTAACCCAGACTCCATCGCTGTTCCCAAAGAATATGCCCAGCATCCGAAGAAAGGGTAAAGCCAGTGCCAAAGGTGCAAACTCACAGTCATCGCCTTCATCTCAAAGCTCACCACGGAATTCTCCAAGATCGGTTAAGTCCCGAAGTCACCGCCACAGGCGGTCACACAGCGGAGCCAGCAGCAACAATAGTCGACCGAATAGCCAACCAAGTAGTCGGGCAAACAGCCGTTCAAATAGTCGTTCGAATAGTCGGTCCAGTAGCAGAGGCAGCTGCTCCGAGCAAATTGTTCCAAATGCCAAAGTTGCGGTCTTAGACGATACATTCCTGTCTTCGGGTGTGTCCTGTTCGGGCGAGACTCAATCGGACCAAAGCGTGTGTAATGAAGATGCCCCCTGGCAGCATAGTGATGTCATCCGTACGGATCGTACTTTAGTTAGCGTTGAAAAAACCGACCAAATCAAAACGGCTGTTAATCGTATGAGAAATCTACCCGCAGACAGGACCGATCATTTTCGCGCATGCGACAAAAGTAGAACATTCGAGGAATACGATCTGCGGAATTTGTTTGTTCGGCGCAATCGAAGCGCTCTATGGGTGCAACGGAATATAAATTTTAACGTAAATGACACCGAGTTGCAGTTAAGCGATATTGAAGAGCAACTGGCAACGGTCAATGGTCTGCAACAGTGTGGATTAGTTGCAGACATTTTAAATGAAGCACCATGGTAAGTAGATCAATCATGGATTGCCTTAGGAATTGTTAAAGAAATTTCTTCCCTCGGATATTTGAGACGTCACGTATGGTGTTGTGACTTCCGGGGATATCAAGGAATTGATTTATTAGATTATTTGTATCCTTATACAGAAATCCCAATATATGAATTGGGATTTCTGGATTAGGATAGTCATCCAAGTATAAAAGTGTTTTAAATGAAATGTATGTGCTTAGATATTGGTTTTCCTGAATAGATATTTATAATTAAGGGAAAGTCCTAAAAGACTATAAATTCTAGCGGTATTTGGGTTCTAAATAACTCCTTTATCAATACAAAGAACATTGGGCTACCAATTATTATAATGACGCATGTTTTGAAGTAGTTTGAGAAGGCCCTTAATTCTGGAATTTGCACTTCATAACCGCCACAGATAAGCAGAGATCGATTTTATTATGTGTTGAGTGATTATACACGATTTTCATAGTATAGTGTGGACAAACAAACTCTACACGACACAAAATATAGTTTGACACCGACCTTCATAAAATGTTCACGCGTGGGCGTCTTTATTATGCGCCACATTTTGTACAATAAATTACAGAGATGACATCTCCAAAAGATAAAAAAAAAATGTAGGGCCGTGGGAATAGCAAACTAAATTTACAATCATCTTTCTTTTGGACAATAGGTTATATAAATTGGGATAATAGCCATTTTTATTTGATGTATAATAGTCTGCCAGCGTTTGCTTGTTCGACCTTCAAAATGATCGCGATGCTTCTTGCTTCTACCCCCATAAATGTGGTGGAAGTTGCAATTATGGAACGCCCCTATCAGTCTTTTGCTTATGTCATAAAAGCTGTCAAAAGGGCTCAATCGCTACCCACTACCAACTTTTTTTCAAATTTTAGTGCGATGGGTAGTTCTTTCGAATCCTTCAAGGCCACCAACCTAAACATTTTATGCCGATGCAGATTTTAGAAATTTATATCGTCAAACAGGGTGCCTAGGCTTACTGTCAACAAACTTGATAAACATAAACCAAATTAACTAATATCCAATAAGCCCGGTCTTTAGCTAGCTGCCTCCAGTTCAGCACTCGAAGTTGGTTGAGGTCGGTTTCTACTCGTGCGCCCCACTTAAGGCGAGGTCTTCCTCTACTGCGCCCGGCGTCTGGCTGGGAATCGAAGACTCTTCGAGCCGGAGTATAAGTGTTCATTAGTTCTACATGTCCAAGCCATCTTAAATGTCCAATGCGGATTTTTTTTTGACTAGAAGTATATCGCTGTACAGCTCGTACAGTTCTTGGTTGATTCTTCGTCTCCATAGCCCGTCAACGCTTACACGAGCAAATATTTTTCGAATAATTTTCCTCTCGAATCAACCATGTTTTAGCGCAGTAGAGCAGGACCCTAGTAGTTCTAGGGAGGGCTTTCCTACTGAATTGCTTTCTTAACCCTAAGAAACAGCGGTTGAGAAGAGTAATTCTTCGTTTAATTTCTGACGGGATGTTGTTGTCAGAGTTGGTAGCTGAGCCAATGTAGACAAAGTCCCGTACTACCTCAAAGTTATATCTGTCAGTGGTGACGTTCTGTCCAATTCGTCGATGTTGTTTGTCTTTTCGTGTTGACAGCATATACTTAGTCTTGTTCTCATTTACTTCTTAGCCCCTTTTGGCCGCTTCCTTCTCTATACTAGCAACTATGACGTCACATTGAGTCCTGCTAAAGACTATAGAACTACAAAAAGTGTGCATCTCATACAACGAATATTTTCTATGTGGGATACTGATATTGCTACCCAAGTGTTGACATTGATACCCCAGCATCGCCGACACATACGATCGACGAAATTTCCCCTTTGCACTTACCACTGCGTCTGAAAAGGCTACAAAATTTTTAGTTGTGATGCATACTCGTTTCCGCCCCTAATGGAGCAGCGAGAATTCTCCATCGTCACCCCACACAAACGGACTAGTTTGGGCGGTAAAAGAAAACTAGACATGGCTCTGTATAGTTCGTTTCTATAAATGATGTCGAATCCGGCTTTGAAATCGATGAATATGGAGCTTATCGACTTGGACTTCTTGGGTTTTTTCCAGGATCTGCCGAGATGTGAAAATTTGATCTGTTATTGACTTTCCTGGCCTAAAACCACACTGATAAGGGCCGATCAGGTCGTTGATAAACGGTTTCGGACGTTCAAATATTACGGCAAATAGGATTATGTAGGCGATGTTAAGGAGACTTATGCCTCTGTAGTTGTCGCAGTTTAGAAAGTGGATCGGACAAACGATGCTGAGGTTAAATTTTTCAGGCATACTTTCATCCGACTAGATTTGGCATATGAGCTGGTGGATGGTACTTACCAAGTCATCTCCGCAGCTCAGCGGGAAGGCTGTCATTTCCGGCAGCCTTATTAAGCTTGAGTTTAGACGGTGCAATCCTCACTTTACTCAGGACGGGTGGATGGCAGTTTTCACTGTCGTTGCCAATATGGAATGGTTCGTTCTGCATAACACATGAATGCTGTTCGTCATCGCCGTCAACAGTCTGCAGAAGTGGTTCTTCCATCGACTGTGTCTCAACTGCGATGTTTCCTTGTTCATCTCGACAGGATTCTGTTCGAGCCTTGTATCTTTGGCTTTGACGTTTTACACTTTGGTAAAACTTGCGAACATCGTTCCTGGAGTGGCACCTCCCTGTATCCTCGATCATTCGCTTTTCTTTCTTCTTTTCTTCTTTCTGAAAAGCCTGTGTTCTTCCCTTCTTCTTTCCCTATAGAGCTCAATTGCAGCGCTTGTCTTCAGCTGCAGCTTATCCTTGCCGTCCTCGTTCTGATATGCGAATATCTGTTGGCGTTACTTATCAAAACCAGGGGTTTCTTGCTCGAGATACCTATCACATCAGTTTCGGCTGATCTAATGGCCTGTTGTCATCGTGGCTTATGTTTTTCGACATTCGATGCTGGTGGTATGGTGTTAATTGAGAGTTTAGGAGAACGCCTTGCACAAAGATCTTGACGGTATCTTACGATTTCAGTCTTTTGTCATTTAATTTCTTCATAGTATTTGTTGTGGCGTGGTAGGTCTCCTTATTCTTACCTTGGCTGCAACAAGGTAGTGGTTCGAGTCGGTGTTAGCTCCTCGGAATGTTCGGACATCCAAAATACTGGATTTGTGCCTCTTTTTTGTCGCAATGTGATCAAATTAGTTCCCCGTTCGTTAACCTGGAGACAGCCATGTCCCGTATATATATCGAGGTGAGGAAACCGTGTGCTGGCTATAGTGGCATTTCGATCCGTAGCGAAGTCAATTAGCATAAGTCCGTTACCAGACGTGTTGGCTATGTTGGCGTTGGCTATATTTTCCGACAATACTGCTTAAGATATCTTCTCTTCCTACCTTTGCGTTAAAATCTCCCAGCACGATTTTAACATCGTACTTCGGTAGTCGCTCATAGGTTTTGTCAAGGAGCTCGTAGAAGCAATCCTTAGCTGTATCATCTTTTTCCTCCGCCGGGGCGTGAGTGCATATAAGGCTTATGTTGGCGAATTTTGCCTTGATGCGGATTTTTACAATGCGTTCGCTAATGTCTTGGAAACATATGACTTCTTGCCTAAGCCATTTAAAACAAAGCCGCATCCGAATAGTCGCTGTTTCTGGTCACTGTACCACGGTTCGTAGTAGATGTCACAGTTTTTCATCCTCCGTTTGCCCGGCCCATCACATTGTATTTCCTAGATGAGAGTTATGTCCGCTTTGTAGCAGATTGCCCACCTGTTTAATCTCATATTCCAGGTGCAGATACGAACGTTTTACGTTTCGCATGTTCGTCAACAATAAAATCAGTCCTTTCCGAGGCTGTTGGTTGCTTCGTAACATATAGTTTATTATATGGGTGGGGAGTTAACACAAAGCACAACCGCCAACCTTGAGGGCCAGTTCCAATTTATTAGATAATCCTAGGACATGGGGTCATGAGTATCCACTACTGAATCGAGCGCTGCCGTTGGTCCTTCGGTTCATCCCGCCACCATCTCTGTTCATGAAGCCTGACTAACCCTTGAAAGTACGAACATCTCGAAGCAGCTTGTCTAGGTTCGTCTGGAACAACAGGCCGGACAACAGTCCGTTCTCCGTTTATAGTGTTGCTGTTATTGGTCTTGTTATCAATACTCGCACTTACCGTTTAAAAGTCAAATCCGGTTGGATGAGACCAGTACCGGTTGGTTACCACTTAGAGGTTAAAAATATCATGCTCCGAAATCGCTTATTAATCGAAATTTTAACACAAATCCAATCCAATAAAATCTTTTATCAGCTCCACACACAATGTCGTTATTTTACTATTTTTCTTCTTCTGATTGTATGATAAAATTTCTGTTTTCCCATGACACACCTGAGTAACAGTTTCCCCGCAGCATACATATATTGAAAACGATCCGAGACAATGGCTTAAAGAAGAATCCATCAGGCCCACCCAAGTGAGAAATTCGCTCATCACGTCTCTCCTTCATTATTCCCTCACCGTTGCTCGACCTGACATATGCATTTATTGCCACCAGATTGAACATTAATACCATCATTATAGTCAAGACGGAGTAGTGCAATAATTCTGCACGCTAAAGAAAGCCGACAAGAAGAAATTCCGTGGTTTTGCATGGTACAGAAGATCTCAAGCATCCGACATCACCTCACACAGTATCCGCGGGCAATTGCAACGCATCTATGCTGTGTCCCCACTTCTGCTCTAACCACAAAAAATACACGGCTTCTGTAGGCGCACATTTCCAACCGCAAAACCATAAATCATAATGAGAGAGTGCAAGGCGCAAAAACAAAGCCTCATCGTCATCACTGCTACCGATACAGGGACGAAATTATTATCATCCTTTGCATGTAGAATGTACTATGGACGGCACAAATTAAGCCCCCCGAATAGTCATTGGAGGTGGGGTTTTGTATCGACATAAAATGCGCCCTTAGGCTCTATGGATATCGACACGACATATCCTGCTACCTAAGTGGTCTGCTATTACGGCGACACTTGCAATTTACGATCATGCTCTTAGTTTGACTTTTATGTTTTCATTTTGAATTCAGGTTGCTGCGGAGGGAAATTAGCACCTGCGTGGACATGTTCGCGGATGCTATCGTCCAAGTCGTGTTATTTTTTTTTTTTAATTTTTTTTTGTGTTCGCATTCTCGTTCTCAGACCATAATTAAAGGCATATCCCAAATTTAATATTCGATTTTCACACTTTTAGCAAGAATGCTTGTTTTGAGCTCAATTCCGAACTTGCTGATGGTGATGGAGAACCGCAGATCAATGTTTCGTCTGACCTCCATTGGTATTTTGATTGCTTGTGCCTCGTGCGGACGTAGAGAGTGCAGTGGTCCCATCGACGAGCACGTACTGTGCGGTTTCTTATGGTCCGCCAATTTTTGAACGGAATATTCAGTAATTGAAAATGGAAGATGGATAATTCGGTGGAGGAATGTAAAAATCCGCAGGAAATTGGGAACTGTGGTCGATTCGGACCGATGATTTAAGTGAAGGGGAAGCTAACAACACAATTTATTGAATGCGTTGGTGGTTGGGGTGCAGTAAACATTTTGATTATGAGGTGGGAGAGAAGAAAGAAAGTTGCCAAGCAATTGCGTATCGAATGTCTGAATAGTGGGTGTGAGGGATTATGATAGAACATAAGATTCATGGTGGCCGAAACTAGATGGGAAAATATATAATGCTGCACAAATGCTTATCAATTACAGTACTGTCTGGGTAGCGTGAACTATTTATTGCACAAGCTGTCCGTACTAACCAGGTTGTTCACACTATCCAATATTTAACCCAGCAAGAAAAACATACTTCGACAACAGTTTAATTGTAGTTTCTTTTATTTAAAATAATCTTTAATGCATGTCTGTTTTTTTTTATTTGCCAGCGCCTTCTGCACAGCTTTTTCACGCATTTTTTTTAAAACAAAAATATCTGAATAGTCAGACGTATTTTCTTCAGCCCACTCTATCCCCTTATCAAAAATCTGAATAGCTTCTGATGCAGTTATTTTGGTTTGATTCTCAGTTTCGTCAATTTCATCTTCATCAGATGTTATAAGTTCGCATTCATCTTCATCTTCATTTGGCTCTATTGTATCTTCAATTGCGTTCCATGCGTTGATATCCGTAACAGTCGGTGTTGTCTAATTTACATAAATCAATTGATATCTATGATTTAATTTCTTGATCATATGAAACAAACCTCTGGGATAATAATTTGTAGCAAGTTTTGCAATTCATTGATTTCTTCCAATTGCTGATGCCTTAACTTGTCTCTTAATAAATTAAGAGGGGTATCTCTCCTCTTCATCTGAACTTTGTGTTTCGATGTGATATGTACAAATCTGTGGTAGAATATTACGCCAACATTTTTCAATAACATCTGGTTTTAACTGACTCCATGCTATTGCGAATAAAGAAATTGCGTCTTTTATAGTCAACGACTTTAAGAAATTAAAAACATCTTTTTTTCCAACAGCTAATCGAAGAAGACTTTTTCTATAATAGAGCTTTGTAATACGAATTGCATTTTGAACCATTGGCTGAATCAATGGTGTCACGTTTGGTGGCATGTACATAGTGAAAATAGAGCCATCATCTGTTTTTAAAAAGGCCTCCGAAGGATGACATGGTGCGTTGTCGAGTAGTAAAACAGCTTTTATCGGCAAACCTTCTTTTCGTAAGAAATCTTGCACCTGTTAAAAAATGTATGAGCCTATTTATGTACACTAATAACTTTTCATCATGCGTCTTACCTGAGGGACAAATAAATTATGAAACCAATCTTTAAAAATATCGGTTGTCATCCATGCGTTCTTGGAGCTACGGTAATCAACAGGAATGTCAACATTTTTGAAGCAACGAGGTTTCTTAGATTTTCCAATGATCAACGGCTTAATTTTGTGAACAGCAGTAGCTTTTGTGCATGCTAAGAATGTAATTCTGGCTTTTTCAACTTTTCTACCTGGAGCAGTTTTTTCTTCTCTAGACACATACGTTTTTTCAGGCAACAACTTCCAAAACAAACCCGACTCATCAGCGTTATAAATTTGGTTCTGAGATAGCTGAAGTTCATGGATAGTCTTCTCGAAATCATTTTTGAATGGTGCAACTGCGCTGTGATCGGATGAAAGTTTCTCTCCACAGATTTTAAGAAGCCGAACACCAAAACGTGATTTAAATCCATCTAGCCAACCAGAACTAGCATTAAAGGCTCCTTCCTCTTTTAGTTTTTCATGCAAGAGTTTTGCTTTTTCTTTGAGCATCAAGGTATATTCTTTCGACGCTGCTTTAAAAACCATTTATACAGCACCCGTTCCATATGAGGATACTCACCCTGTTTTAAAGTTTTTCTTTTGGGCGAACTGGTTTGGCTAGTGGCAACCACTTTAAAGAGTTTAGCCTTATTTTTTCTTATGGCCGAAATTGTAGATTTAGCAACACTGTATTCCCGGGATAAAATTGATGGGGCTACACCCCTTTCTAGTTTCTCGATAACATCACATTTTTCTTTCAACGATAAGAACTTTGGTTTTTTAGTTAACATTTTTGCACTGATAAATAAATAAACTTGATATGCCGAAAAACGAATTGCACTGACAAAAAGGATACAAACCGGAGCTATATTGCAATCAGTACAGACTCTATGAACAAAAGCGGAGTATGCGATGCAAAAATGTATTTGTACGTATGTGTCAAACTACGATGTTTAAAATGGAAGCATAAATTTGTTGTTCATGCTATCGAGGATTTTGCTGTTCACGCTATAGAGTGCTCTGTATAAAACAATTGGTGTTCATGCGAGCCAGGTGTTCACCTAGCCCAGTGTTCACGCTACCCAGATAGCACTGTATGTTAGCTTTTTCGACATATAGACTTTGGCATTTGGCGGCAGTACGACTAACCATAATTCATGTCAAAATGTAGTTGCTTCGCATATAATAATTTTTGGCAAAGGCACTTTGGCCAGTTTGCTGAACAACTCTTTTGTCTAATTCTTCGATATCAAGGGATCCTACCAAGAAGTGAAGAAGGTTGTGAAGTATTTAAGAGCTATAAAATATTTTTTTTTTTTAAATCGAGTCGTTTCACACAGGTTTGCTACTCTCCAATGACGTTCCGTTTGGGCTTGTGACCCCCGAAACTCTTTTCCAAGCTTAACCTGGTAAGGGTGTAATCGGTGTTTTCAGGACTACTTGTATGTTCGTTTAGAATTTTTTAGTGGCCAGATTGAATATTCGACCACTGTTGGATGGCTTTAAGACGTATGGCTGAGTTAGCTGCCATTTGTTCGCCAAAAATATCCAGCGTAGTAGGTGAAAAAGAATTTCTAGTCCTGCTGAGGGTGTTGTACGGAGTGCACCACCGATATGCAGACACGCAGTTTATGGCTGGTTTTTTTCTGTTTAAAGCTGTCCCTAGTGCTGTCCACCATACTACTACTCCATAAAGAAGTATCGGTCTTATAACCGAGATATAGAGCCACTGCGTGGTACGAAAGCACTATGGCTTTCTTGTGAGAATAAAGTGCGACGGTCGCTTTCTTCAATCTTTCTGTTATTTTAAGCTTCCAGTAAAGCTTGCTGTCCAAAATAAGTCCCAGGTATTTTGCTTTGTCTGAGAAAACTAGTTCGAGTCCGTTGTCTGTTTATTGACGGAGAAAATTTTATATTTCCTAGTTAGTAAGACCAGTTCAGTTTTGTTACGGTTGACACCAAGTCCACAGCTAACTGCCCATTTAAGTTTATGTACTGCGTTTTGGTGAAGCTCCTTTAGTATACCGAGGTGCTTCCCTAAAATAGCGAAAGCAATGTTATCCGCGTAGGCATCCCTCTGCTTCCACGATAAGTAAAAACTTGTTTACCACTAAATTCCAGAAAAGAGGGAAAAAGACTCTACCTTGCGGGGTTCTTCTACTGACATGTCTTCTGGTCGAAGCACCACCCAGTATTGTGTTGATAATCCGGCTATTTAATAGCAACATTCCAAGTGAGTAATCGACTTTCAGACATGTTAGCGCCTTAATGAAAAATCCAGAATAAACGCTGTTACAAGCACCTTCAATGTCCAGGTATGCAACTCCTTGCAGAATAACGACTTTTCGATAGTACGCACTAATGTGTGAAGGACTATTGCAGATAGCTGACAATGCTATCGCGAAGACGAATATCAATCAATATTTCTATGGTTTTCAGAAAGATCATGATGATGATAAGCTAAACGGTCTCAGGTCTTTCGGATTGACGTGAGAACTTTTACCAGATTTGGTAATAATTACTTAGTTTCTCAAGTGGCGCTACAGTCGGGAAAGACCTGAGCCTCAACCAACATGGCTCTCCAATTAGCCCGATCCCTAGCTGAGGTCGGTTTCTACTTGTGCGCGCCACTTAAGGCGAGGTCTTCCTGTACTGCGTCATATCCACCTTAAACGTCCAATGCGGAGTTTTTTTTAGAATAGGGGAATGTCGCTGTACAGCTCGTATAGTTCTTGGTTGAATCTTCGTCTCCAAAGCCTGTCAACGCTTACAGGACCGAAGATTTATCGTAGAATTTTCATCCGAATCGACCAAGGACTTCTTCATCCGCTTTTGATACGGTCAGCGCCGTAGAGCAGGACCTGGATGATCAGGGTCTCCTTAGTAGTTCGAGTGAAGGCTTTACTACTAAATTGCCTTCCTAGCCCGAAGAAACAGCGGTGGGCAAGAGAAATTCTTCGTTTAATTTCTAAAGAGATGTTGTTTCCAGAGTTAATAGCGTAGCGGAGGTAGACAAAGTCACGTACTACCTTAAAGTTATATCTGTCAATGGTAACGTTCTGTCCAATTCCTCGATATGTGCTCTTTCGTGTGGACTGATCATTTACATTTGCGCCGCTTCCTTCTCTATACTAGCAAACGTGGCTTTGACATCAGGTTGAGTTCGACCAATGATGTCAATATCGTCGGCGTATGCTAGCGGTTGCATCGATTTTTGGAATACTGTTCCTCTGGAGTTGGCTCGAGGGTTTTGTACAATCCTCTTTAGAATCAAACTAAGGAAGTCATATGACAGCAGTATCGAATGTGTCGGTGAGGTCGTTTCCTTCTCTCATGGAGCAGCGAGAATTCTCCATCGTCATCCTTCAAAAACGGACGAGTTAGGGAGGTATACCAAAACTTGAGTTTAAATGTTGTTATCCTCACTTCACTCAGGTCGGGTTGCCCGTCGTTGCCAACATTAAATGGTTCGTTCTGCCTGACAGCGGAATGTTGTTCTTCATTGCCGTTTAACATTCTGCAGAAGTGGTTCTTCCATATCCTCAGCATCGGCTGTGTCTCAACTACGATATTTCCTTGTTCCTCTCGACAGGATTCTGTTCGATCATTATTTCCTTGGCTTTGACATCGTTCCTGGAGTGGAACGCGCTTTTCTTGCTCTTTTTTCTTCTTTCTGAGAAGCTGGTGTTCTTCTTTCTTCTCTGCCTATAGAGCTCAATGGCAGCTCTTGTCTTCACCTGCAGCTTAGCCTTGTTGGCCTAGTTTTTGGCTACGAGTATCTGTCGGCATTCTTCATCAAGCCATGGATCTCTAGCTGGTGGGCGCGAGTAACCTAGCACATCATTAGCTGATCTAATGGCTGGTTGGCATCGTTGCCATTGTTCTTCGACATTCGATGCTGGTGGTATGGTGTTAATCGAGAGGTTTAGGGATACGCTTTGCGAGAAGGTCTTGGCGGTCTCTTGCGATTGCAGCCTTTCAACAAAAAAATGTTTCCACAGTATTTCTGGATTCTTGTGGCGTGGTAAATGTCCGCATTCTTAGATTGGCTGCAACAAGGTAGTGGTCCGAGTCGATGTTAGCTCCTCGGAATGTTCGGACATCCATTATACTGGATTTGGTTGACCGTTCGTTAATCAGGAGACCGCCTTTTCCGCGTATGGATGCAGAGATTAGGAAACCGTGTGCTGGCTATAGTGGCATTTTTTTCCATAGCGAAGTCAATTAGCCTAAGTCCGTGTCCAGGTGTGTTGTCGTGTAAGCTGACAATACTGCTAAAGATTTCTTCTCTTGCTACCTTTGCGTTAAAATCTCCCAGCAGTTTGGAGCTTCCCCTAGGACACGGGGCCATCAGTATCTACCACGTGATTAAGCGCTGCCGTTGGCCTTTCGGTTCATCCGCCACCATCTCTGTTCATGGGTCCTGGCGTACCCTTGAAATTCATAGATAACCTTCTGTCCGAATATGTCGAAGCAGCTTTTCTAGGTTCGCCTGGGAAAGGGTATTTGTTGTATTTCGTCGTGTTATCAACACTCGATCTAATCGTTTAGCAAGTCAAATCCGGTTGGATGAGAGCAGTACCCGATGGCCACTACTTGGAGGCTAAAAATAACTCTGGAAATTCATCATTTGGTCATATAGAAATCGAATATTCAAGCGTTTTTGTGTGATGATTACCATTTTTACCGCTGACTAGACGACGATTTGTAGTTTTAACAGGCTGTTGACATATGCCACACATCGCATCTTGCCTCGAAACAGCGAAGTCAACTCTCTAATATGATCGTGTGACTTGACTTGACGGCTTTGGAATTCTTGTTTCTTAGGTAGATAACTATTCAACAGCTAATGGACAAGATAAAAAAAATAATATTGGGAGGCAGAGGAACAATCATGCAAATAATGTCAAAAACGTTTACAGTTGAGTAAGGTTATTCCTTGAAATCCTTGTCATACATTTGGCCGATATTATCTATCACATTTGACTGTCGAATTACATGATTTAATAAAGAAATCAAAATGCTAGGGTAACCCTTCATTGTTGACGTGTCGATACAAAAATAAATTTTTGGCGCAATAGACTCATTAATGCCCAGGGCCCGGCTTTCTCACATCCATTCATGTGTGCGTGTGTACTTCTTTCACGATGGCGGGGCCTCCTGTTTTATGTCGAATCCGAACGACTGAATTGATATAAGCTATTCTTGACAATTGATACTACTCGGATGATTTTTCAGATTATCACGAAAGGAGGGCCAGTGAAAAATCATTTGGTGTTGCTATGGTTGGAAATCGAAACTAAACCTTCTGCGCTCCAGTTCATCGCACTACCCATCATGCCACTGAGTCCGTCGTTCACGTGTAGATGCGTCTTATTAAAACACGCTTTACTTAGCGATATAGCTACTTATTACATCCTTATGTTACAAACAGAGAAATATTGGCAAAGTAAGACAGGAATACAAAAAAAGTTGAAGCAGGCAGGGTCGTCTGATCCCTTATAACTTCAACACACTGTGAACATAATAAAACCTGCACGCAGTAAGGCGAGCCCTTATTTGTAGAGAAATTTTATATTTCTTCTCGTTACAATTTCACGTAACTTCAGCATCGTGTAAGCCAATAACCAGGACCATATAATGTGTTCATTGGAGTGACAAGTGTAGAAAACATAAATAAACATCTCAAAACCATTCTGTTGAAAAAAGGATCAAAATAATACAAATGGAAAAATTTCATTGAACCGCATAGACAGAAATCCATATACGGCGTTGATCATTATAAAGTTCGATCACGTACTGTGCTTTCACAAGTGCAGATACAAGGTTTCATTAGACTAAAATCAATCAATCTTGGATTTCTCTTCAAAATCTGCGATTCAGTTTTCGTTTCGACGTTATCAAGTGAATTGATCCTTTTTTTTAGCATAGAGATTGCAAACGAATTGATTATTCTGCAGATACAATGGATACCTAATGAAACTCATACTTGTGGCTGGAAGTAGGAAAACTTGAATAGTAATCGCTTCAATCTATCTAGACTAATTGCTGTACTAGATTTTACTCTATTTAGCGTGGAAAAAAAAAAAAAAAAAAAAACTAGGATGCTGCAATATGATTGCTTTAACTGGACTCCTTTTGCGAGAACCTAATTAAAGTACGGATTCCGATGCGTACACATATTGAATAAACGTGAATGGATACATTGCTGCCAATATGGAAAAGTGAGTTTGAATCGACTGAAGCGACGCGACAGTTGCTTCCTTGATGCAATTATGTGTGCGATATGTTGTTAAATAAAAAGTGAGCAACCGCAGTCCGTGCAATTAGTTTCAATGACATTGAATGATTGTCTACGACCTAGTAGTAGATTAAAGACCGCAAATTGTATCTAATTGCATATGTCCATCAAAATTGACAAGTTATGTCACTCCTGGGTGTTACTGTTTCACCATGTCTGACAAGATTTTTACTTAAGAGTAACTCATTCGCATTGAAGTCAATTCAGGGGCAAATCGTCGACTTTAAAACCACGCAGCTTTATAGTATAATGGTCAGTCAAGGTAATGTGAATGTCGATTTTCAATTAAGTAATGAAATGCTGCCATGTTTATTGGATCTAAGTGCAATCGGATTTGGGTTTCAACGCCAACCAGACACGCCAAACATTATTCGCGCACACAATACCAAACCACACCTCTGCAAAAAGCTACCCACATGAGCAAAGTCCCGCCGAAAATATTTTCCATACTTTCGAAGGTCGATTAATTTCAATTATCGATAACCCGTTGTCTTGAAATCGCACGCAACAAAACATCGCTGCACGGTTGGTCGAAGCGGTAAAAGTCCGCCTTTCATCATCTTAGGTCAATTTTTTTTTACACACATCTTGTATCTCATAGTAAATTTTACCAAAACATTATTTCGAAAGTTGTACAAAAGGTAATTTCAAATGAATTTACAATCCGCCCGAATAACAATGGATTGGAAGTGCGTTGTGTAGTGCGATACACGGTCGTTAAGTAGAAATCAGTGTTAGTTCCATTAGTTCTGTCTAATTGGCGTGTTATTTATTTTTCTCAACATTCACCCATGTGGTACACACACACACACATTTCGGTCCGTAAATTTCATACTCAAAATATTTTTCAATTTCTGTTCAAATGCGTTCGGTTCTGGACTGAAAAACAAATTACCATTACGAAGAAGATATATGATTGTTGGGGGAACAGCAATTAGCGGTGGTGGTAGCGGCGATCGTAGTCGGCCTGCATCTAAAGGTTTTTTTTTTTTTTTCTGTTTTCAATCTTAGCAGGTACATGTTTATGGTCAGAAAATACCCATTAACTTAATAACAAACCGCGTGTAATTAGTCTTATTTCATTCAACACAATAGGGAGCAATACCTTCCTCTTTGCTGAGGTGCGATGAAGGCTAGAATTTGGTCTTTGGAAGTTATGCATAGTAGTTGGGAAGTGCCATAGTTTTGGCCCTTATACATTGCATAACATGTTGAAATAAATGGGTTGTCAATTTATTTGAAGGTTGGACACGTGCTTCGATAAAAGTCTTCGAAAAACCTGCAGGAGTGGATTTTCGACTGGTTGCATCATTAGCGAAACTTACTTTTTTCAAAAATGCGCATGGAAACGCAATGAACACCGCATTTTACCGAGCTGAAATTGAAGATATTGACTTCGAAGGACTGAATAAGGGAGGGACACAAAACTGAAAATAGTTGTAAGCCTCGTTAATCATTAAAAGTGTATGCGATTCACATGAGATCTTCCACCTTTTTAACTTTTACTTTTTTTTTAACTTTTAAACTCATTTTTTATTTACTTAAAATATTAACTTACTACTAGACAAAAATGCTTAAATCTAACTTATCAATAACTGGTTTACTTAATCTAACTTATCGGCCCTTAGTGGGCGCTG
Organism: Rhingia rostrata; assembly: GCA_949824845.1. NCBI lineage: Eukaryota > Metazoa > Arthropoda > Insecta > Diptera > Syrphidae > Rhingia > Rhingia rostrata. The sequence continues at coordinate 28,937,305 of OX463758.1, forward strand.
TAAGCTTATATTTAGCTGTTTTATTTTGCCTTTAGGCTTAGATTTGTCGGTTTTTTGGTTTTATATTTAATTTTAATTTACAAAGAAAAAATTTAAAACTTTGTTTAGTGACTTTTTTTTGTTTTATATAAAAGCTTATTCTACTTAAGCCTAACTTAAGACTACTTAAACCTAACTTAAGACTACTTAACTACTTAAACCTAACTTAATTATAATCGGGGTGGCGAGCCCTCGTTGCGCATGCCCCGTGGGGTCGCCATCCTGATTGCGTCTTTCGGTCCCACGGCAGCCTGCGTTCAACCATATTGTACGCCAATATGGTGCACAAGCCCCACCCCAGACCTTGTTCCTAATTTAAAATCTTACCTATGGAGTTGGACTAAAAGTCCGCAAAGTCCTGAGGAAGTGCAGAATCACCTTCCTCATATAGCCACCAGAATTCAGTGCGCTGTTTTGCAGCATCGATCCTATCGCGATCCGATACCGCCGTGCTAAAGCGGAGGAGCTCCGGAGCATTGTCGACGTACCCGTCGCGGATTAGCCGTTTGTCCCGCGCGTCACGATAGCGGTGGTATAAAACCGGGATACCGTTCCTGTCTTGTACTAACCCTAACGAATCGATGTAAATGAATGCCTCTGGTGGAATAAAGCCCGATATGAGCGTGCTCTCCATGTATAAATCATTGGGATAATAAGCCCCAAAGATCAGGCTGTTATCGCTAGCCATCGCCCTTGCAGCGTGCCTTCGATTCACCTTAATTAGGAAATTGTCAATTCTATTCGACTGAGCCCCATTGTATAGAACCTCGTTGCGATAATATTTTATGTACTCGGAGTCCGGCGATCGGTACAATCCTAAGCAGGATCGGAGACACCGCCTCTCAAACAGCCGTATCTTTTCCATGTAGGCTGGTGCCACATTGAACCACACGGGACAACCGTAAGCGATGATCGGCCTCATGAGGGCCATGTAGCAAATGACTTTCACCCTTGAATCAAGTTGACTGCTATGAAACAATCTTCTTGTCAGAGCATAAGCCCCCCTAGCCCTGGCCAGACAAGCATCCACATTTTTATTAAAATACAGAAACTTGTCAAGCCAGATGCCAAGGTATTTGACTTCAGTTCTCAGCGCCAACGGCCGTCCATGCTGTCCAATGATGCACAATTTTTTCCAGTTTTTTCTGGTATCGTAAGATGCCCTCTGCACTGGGGTCCTGAACAGAATTGTTTCGGTTTTTTGGAAATTGATCCTCGATTTCCAATCGTCGCAATATCCCTTGATGTGATCGAAGTCACGTTGCAAAAGTATGTTGATGACTCCGATTTTCGGACCTGATCTGTACGCCACCAGATCATCTGCATACGCTATAGCGTGACTAAGGGAAACTACAAGATCACTTGTATAAATGTTAAACAATATCGGGGAGTTCACCGCCCCCTGTTGTAAACCGTTTTTAATTTCAAAGACTTTACTCGAAGTTACGTTGCCACATTTGACAACGAACTTCTTTCCCACAAGCATTTTATAAATCATATATAGCATGGGTTTACGCATGGCCAGTCTGGTCAGCTTGTAGAAAAGCCCCTCTAACCATACGGTGTCGAAGGCCTTCTCAAAGTTAACCAGACAGGCCCCTGTGCATTGTTTTTTGGACTTATTCCATTGGATGTCGGACACTAGTTTCGACGCGGCATGAATGGTATCATGCCTCGCTCGAAAAACAAACTGATTATCCGGAATAATTTTGTTTTCCTCGACCCACTTAAGCAGAGCTCTATTGACTATCTTCTCGAATACCTTGCTTACATTCGGCAGAAGGCTTATTGACCGAAGATTTGCAGGGTTTGTTCTGTCCTTGTCCTTTTTGGGGATAGGATGTACCACCGCCGTTTTCCAGTGCACCGGATAATGTGCATTGTTCAGTGCATTGTTAAACAGGGTGGTGAAGATATCGACTGCTTCTATTGGCAGGTATCTCAATACGACGTTTGGGACACCGTCCTCTCCTGCCGAATTTTTATTTTTCAATGATACCAAGATGTCCAGGAGTTCATCTTTTTGCACGAACAGCAACCTTCCACCTTTTTAATGGTAAGAAGTACTACTTTGACTACTTCGACTCTTACACCATGACGCAATAATATCTAAGGCCGTGTGTCAATTGCGTTAACATTTTAGCCAGTGAATAAATTTTGACATTAGTATGATGACTAGAGACTTCAAAATTTTAACCTGCTCAACAGCTCGCTAAAATGTTTCCAATGGCTGATTTTTGACATTTGATATACCTACTGAGGGGTGACAGAGATGGAAAACAACCGTTGAAATGTCAAAAATTAGCCAGTGGATAAAGTTTAACCCCCATTTTAAGGCAATTGACACACGGGCTAAGGTCTTGTCCAACTAGCATAATACCATCTATATACAGAAACAATCGCATCTTTATATCGAAATTAAATACAACGCATTTGAAAGATACAATTATTTAGTTCACTTTGTTGACCAACCGCACTCGTGAAACCAAAGGTTGGTATAGCTTTTATTTGGACCTTCGAGTTTTTCATCGCTCGAAGTAGCACCATTTCTCAAGAGTATTTCTAAGTTGGATACGTTGTCATACTTACTTACATAAGTAGCGCTACAGTCCAGAATGAACCTGTGCCTCAACCAACATGCCTCTTTAATTAACCCGGTCCTTAGCTAACTGCCTCTAGTTGCACACTGCAAATTGGTAAAGGTCGGTTTCTACTTGTGCGCGCCACTTAAGGTGAGGTCTTCTATTACTGCGTCCGACGTCTAGCTGGGAATCGAAGACTCCGCGAGCCGGATTATTGGTGTCAATTCATTCTATATGTCCTAGCCATCTTAAACGTAAAATTCGGAGTTTTTTTTCGACCGAGGACATGTCGCTGTAAACCTCGTAGAGTTCTTGGTTCAATCTCCGTCTCCATTGTCCGAAGATGTTTCGAAGAATTTTCCTCTCGAATCGATTTATTCATCCACTTTTGATATGTTCAGCGCCGTAGAGCAGGACTGGGATGATCAGGGCCTTATATAGGATCTCCTTAGTAGTTCGAGTGAGGGCTTTACTACTAAACTGCCTTCTTAGTCCAAAGAAACAGCGGTTGGCAAGAGTAATTCTTAGTTGAATTCCTGACAAGATGTTGTCAGACAAAGTCCCGTATTACCTCAAAGTTATATCCGTCAATGGTGACGTTCTGTCCAATTCGTTTTCCCGTTGACAGCATACACCTAGTCTTACCCTCATTAACGGCTAAACCCATTTTGGCCGCTTCTTTCTCTATACTACAAACGTGGTTATGACATCACGTTGAGTCCTACCAATGATGTCAATATCGTCGGAGTATGCTAGTAGTTGCCCCGATTTGAAAGATTATGCCTCTGGTGTTGGCTCGGGAGTTTTTCATAACCCTCCCAAGAATCAAGTTGAAGAATTCACGGGACAGCGCAACGCCTCGCCTGAATGCGTTTTTGGTATCGAATGTGTCGGTAAGGTCGTTTCCGATCCGATCGTTTCCTCCATCGTCATCCTACACAAACGGAGGAGTTTGGGAAGTATACCAAAACTAGAAATGGCTCTGTATCGTGCGTCTCCGTAAATGCTGTCGTATGCGACTTTGAAATCCTTGAATAGGTGGTGGGTATCGATTTGGACTTCTTGGCTTTTTCCAGGATCTGCCGAAGTGTGAAAACTTCATCAGCTGTGGGCTTTCCAGTCCTAAAAATAAACTGATAAGGACCGATCAGATTGTTGGTAAATTTCAGGCCTTTATATATTACAGCAGATAGAATCTTTTAGGCGATGTTGGGGAGACATATGCCTCTGTAGTTGGCGCAGTTTCCTTTCTGTGGATCGAGCAAACAATGCCGACGTTCCATTCTTCAGGCTTACTTTCATCCGACCATATTTGGGTTATGAGTTGGTGGATGTTACTTGCCAAGTCATCTCCGCCGGCTTTATTAAGTTCGTCATGATGTCCGCAATTTCCGGCAGCCTTATTGAGCCTGGGCTTAGATATTGCTATCCTTTTTTTCACTCAGGTCGGGTTGTTGGCAGTCGCTGTCGTTGGCTATATTGAATGTTGTTCGTCATCGCCGTTTAACAGTCTCCAGAGGTTTGTGTCCGAGCCTTATATCCTTGTCTTCGATGTTTTACACTCTGGTAAAACTTGAAAGAATCGTTGCTGGAGTGACACCTCTCTATATCCTCAGTCGTCCGCTTTTCCTGATTTTTTTCTTCTCTATGAAGAGCCGCTGTTCTTCTCTTCTTTCCTTCTTCTCAGCTCTCGTCTTTATCTGCAGCTTAGCCTTTAAGGTCTCGTTCTTGGTTGAAGGCATCTGTCTTCATTCGTCATCTAACCAATGGTTTCTTGCTGGTGGGCCCGAGAGACCTTGCCTTTTAGGCCTCGTTCTTGTCTGAAGGCATCTGTCTTCATTCGTCATCTAACCAATGGTTTCTTGCTGGTGGGCCCGAGAGACCTAGCACATTAGTTGCGGCTGATCTAATGGCTTGTTGGCATCGTTGCCATTTTTCTTTGGCATAAGATGCTGGTAGTATGGTGTTAGTCGAGAGGTTAAGGGATATGCTTTGCTGGAAGGTCTTAGCGATCTCTTGCGAATGTAGCCTTTCGACATTAAATTTTTTCACAGTATTCCTGTATTGTTGTGGCGTGGTGGTTATCCGCATTCTTACCCTTGCTGCAACAAGGTAGTTGTCCGAGTCGATTTTAGCTCCTCGGAATGTGTTTGGACATCCAAAATACTGGATGCGTGCCTCTTGTTTATCGCAATGTGATCAATTTGGTTGACCGTTCGTTGATCTGGAGACCACCATGTCCCCTTATGAATATCGGGGTGTGGAAACCGTATACTGGCTAAAGTGGTATTTCGTTCCGTAGCGAAGTCAATTAACCTAAGTCCGTCACCAGACGTGTTGTCCTGCAGGCTTTGTTTTCCGACAATACTGCTAAAAATGTCTTCTCTTCCTACCTTTGCGTTTAAATCTCCCATCACGATTTTGACATCGTACTTCGGTAGTCGCTCATAGGTTTTGTCCAGGAGCTGGGAGAAGTAATCCTTGGCTGTCATCTTTTTCCTCCATGAGGCCAATTGCGCATATTGGACTTATGTTGTCGAATTTGGTCTTGATGCGGATTGTTACAATGCGTTCGCTAATTTCGTTGCACTTTTAACAAATCCGCATCCTAATAGTCGCTGTTTCGGGTCAACACGGTCCGTAGTAGATGTCACAGTTTTTGATCCTCTCTTTGAGAGGCCCATCCCTTTGTATTTTCTGGATGGCAGTAATGTCTCCTTTGTAGCAGTTTAGGGTTTCCGGTAGTCGTTTTCTTGCACCTCTTCTGTTTAATGTTTTCACATTCCAGGTGCAGATTTGAACATCGTTTTCTTTTTTTCGTTTAGCAAGGTCGTGTACAATATAATCAGTCCTTTCCGAGGTTATTGGTTGCTTCGTAGCAAATAGTTTTTTGCACGTATGGATACTTAACTTTACTTAACTTTTTAGTCCTTTTTTATGAAATTGCCCTCCCGGATAAAAGGGGGGAGATAGCGTTTGGAGAAGTGCTGCACACGTTCCCTCCCATTGGAAAAAATGTTTGTTTTCGACCCCTCCACTAAAAACCGTTATCAATTTTCGGCTCCAAACTTATGGTACTCGTGCCGATGTTTGAGTTTCCCGTATATCTCGAACGATGAACATATTCGATTGGGGTTATCATGATTTATCTTTTTGAATTTGTGTTGATCTCTGCTACGGTTGTTTTACTGCTAAATAGCACCATAGCTCTCACCAACTGTCTGTTTTTTTTTTTAAATTTTAACTCACACGATTACAAACATGCAATAAACGATTATGCACATTGGTCAAGCCTCTTACTAAGCATCAAACATTTCCTTAATCAGCATAAAAATACCGAAGACCTAGCACAACTATCATTTGGATCAAACTATCGTCAAGAAAATTCTATGATGAACACGCATTTTTCCACTGGTTTTCCTGGAACATATTTCTTCTGTCAAAACGTTCAAAGAGTGCTGCACACGTCTCATCATCACACTCAGGTAGACATGAGGAAATTCAAAGCAGACCACCGTCTGCCGTTGTTTCTAACTTGTTGCGTTCTGTCACGTCTGACTTATTTTTCACCTTCCACTCTTCGCTGGCTTCTAACGTTTTGAAGTGCGCTCGCACACCTGATGTCTTTTCTTGTTATCACAGATACTCCATCCATCCAATCCAGTCGGACGACGTTCCAATTTAGTGTTCTGCATAACAAACAACGCATGCGCGCATATGATGTACTGACCACGCTTCCCCGAGCTGAAACAATCGCATTAGCAATCAGAAACAGCAGCCATCCGATCTTGTTTGTTGGATGGAAACAGTGAAGCACACAACGGTGCGCACACCAGTCCAAAACCACAGCAATGGTAAATGCTTCTCCAGAAACTTCACCTTAATCCGATTACACAAAACCGACAACGGATATGCTGTGTCAATGTAATTCCAAACAAAAGCCTGAAAGGCCCATGATTGTGTGTTATGTTGTGTCATCGAAAAAGGACAACAATAGGAGTGCACCTGTGAGTTTTGATGCGTCCTATGTTGGAGATCGATTTCTGTTTGAATTCTTTTTAACTGCGTTTCACACAAATACTGGATTGAAACTGCCTAATTAGAAACGGAACTAATGTGAAAGAATGATTTACGAGAAAATTTATAAAAAGACGAATGTAGGTAGGAACCCCTGGGGATACAGTGTAGGTGATCAGTGATCACAATCATGACAATTAATCGTAAAACTTGGATGAAATAAACGAATGTTCGCCAATGTCTGTCTCTGTTTTCTATTTTTTTTTTCGTTTATTTTTTATTGTGAATCATAAGCTTGTCAAGCGTATCAATTCACAGCACTAATTGCCTGTGAATGGACTGAATTGGTATCTATTTTTCCGAAACTCTGATCAAGGTTCCGATTCCGTAGGTAGTCCTTTGTGGGAACCGAAAATAGGACAAACGAAAACATCTTAAGATGTTTCTAAGGAAATTTACTTCCGTTTTTGGTCCGCCGCACCTGTAATGGATCCCCTGAGTACGTATGAAGAAGGGTAACTTCTTCGTTATGCACATTTTTCACCCCAAAAAAATTTAAAAAAAAAATATTCTAACAGACTTTTCCCACGCCACGAATATGTATACTGTTCCAGTTCGATGGTTTTTTCTCATCGCTGAGGTAGGTCGTTGCGATGGCCTGCTTTCGAGGCGGAGATGAAGGATTTTTGTTTTTTTTCACTCGAAAAGATTTTGCAATTAAATTTAATTGAGTTCACGCAATAAAATCTCGTGTACGCTCTCTTTTTGAGTATAATTGGTGTGTGTTGCATGGTTGAAAATGAAATGAAAATTTTTATACCCGATGTGCCCACTTTTGGGACGAGTAATTGCTCCGTCATTTTGCAAAATTAATTGCGAACTTTTTTGCTTGGAAACAAAATTTTAAATTTGGTTTGTCAACCTTGCAGCCGTTATATTTATTTATTTTGTTTAAATTTAAGTTTCTGCGATATTTTATACATGCCATGGTAAAATTTTTTTTGGTAGACGGAATATTGCATTTTGATCTAACAAATCTCGTTTAACAAGTATGAACACCATGACTGGCAATTCAAACTGTAGGCCGTCGCTCTAATTTACGGCCAACTTTTCGAGCACTGGGGTCTATAAAGGTTATAGAATAGCTATAGACGCTAAAATCTTAGCTTTCTGTGCACTTCTGCGAACTGATGATAAATGCTATCATAAATCAATGATGTCCATGATTTCCATCTAACATAAAGTAGATGGATGAAATCAAATGCCATGTCTGTCTGCTCATTCTTCCGCCTATCGGTTCGTCCATCTGTTTGTCATTCGGCCCTATATCCGTTCAAAGAGTAATTTTCTACGCAACTTAAATCCAGGCGGAGACTGAATTTACGTTCATAGTAACCGTTTTCCGAAGATGCATCAACCGATTCATCCGACATTAGCAAAAATCAGCAACTTCTGGTGTCCTCTTGGTGAGTTTCCGAGCTATGCCCGGTTTTTTATGCATCAACTCAACCAAGTGCGAATATTGCTTGACGCTTGTTTTTTCATTTGAATGTTGCCCCTAAAACACCAGTTTTCAACAAAAACTTAACTAAAAATATCTTGTTGCTTACATTAAGCTCACTTTAAAATATTTCTGCGTCCAACAGATGTCGGAGAATATCGGAGAGGAACTGACATGTGGCTCTCAACATATACTCCCTGAGCAATTAAGAAAATAAACGTTTTTTTAGACCTACTGAAACTTTTATAGAAACGTCTTTCAGTCCCAAATTTACGCCTTCAGTTAAACTCCAAAGTAATAATAAAACACCGACTTACTAACTTAAGTGGAGCTACAGTCCGGAATGAACGATACTTGGTCCTTAGCTAATGCCTCCAGTTGCGCTCTCCAAGTTGGTTGATGTCTTCCTCTACTACGTCCGACGTTTGGCTGGGAATCGAAGATTATGCGCGCCGTAGTATTGGTGGCCATTCGTTCTACATGTACTAGCCATCTTTAACGTCCAATGCAGAGTTCACTCGTATAGTTCTTCGTTGAACCTTCGTCTCGATAGCCCGTCAAGGCAAACGGGACCGTAGATTTACCGAAGAATTTCCTGTTGACTAAGTATTTCTTCATCCACTTTTGATACATTCCATGCTTCAGCGCCATAAAGCAGGAATGGGATGACCAAGGTCTTATATGGGATCTCCTTAGTAGTTCGAGTGAGGGCTTTACTACTGAATTGCGTTCTTAACCCTAAGAAACAGCGGTTGGCAAGAGTAACTCTTCGTTTAATTTCTGCGAGATGTTGTTGTCAGAGTTGATAGTGGAGCCGAGATAGACAAAGTCACATGATAGTGCATCACCTTGCCTAAATCCTTTCTTGGTATCGAATGTGTCGGTGAGGTCGTTTTCGATCCTGATGAAGCAGCCAAAAATTCTCCATCATCCTACACAAACGGACGTTTTTGTGCGGTATACTATAACTCGACATGGCTCCGTATAGTTGGTCTCTATAAATGCTGTCGTATGCGGCTTTGATATCGATGAATAGGTGGTGGGTATCGATTTGGACTTCTTTGGTTATATCCAGGATATATATGTCTTTCCTTCTATGTATCTATCCGTCTCTCTCTGTTGTATAAATGTCTTGATCTGTCCCAGCCGATGGCCTCAGTCGCCAGTGCTGTTACGTGTCTGAAGTTCGTTGCATTCATGTGCGAAGTACTGTGATGTCCTATCAATTTGGACTCTTTGGGTTTTTCTTTAGGATCTGCGAAGTGTGAAGATTTGATCGGTTGTGAACTTTCCTGGCACAAAACCGCACTTATAAAGGCTGATCCGGTCGTTGATAAACGGTTTCACACGTTCACATATTACGGCAGATAGGATCTTTTAGGCGGTGTTGAGGAGGCTTATGCTTCTGTAGTTGGCGCAGTTTAGATGGTCTCCTTTTTTTGTGGATCTGGCAAATGATGCTGAGGTTCCATTCTTCAGGCATACTTTCTGTCGACCAGATTTGGCTTATGAGTTGGTGGATATTACTTACACCGCCGGCTTTATAAAGCTCAGGGGGAATTCCATCATTTAGGTCGGGTGGTTGGCAGTTTTCTCTGTCGTTACCAACATTGAATGGTTCGATCTGCCTGAAGCGGAATGTTGTTCGTCATCACCGTTTAACAGTCTGCAGAAGTGGTTCTTCCATATCCTCAGCATCGACTGTGTCTCAACTACGATATTTCCTTGTTCATCTTGACAGGATTCTGTTCGAGCCTTCTATCCTTATCTTTGACGTTTTACACTTTGGTAAAACTTGTGAACATCGTTCCTGGAGTGGCACCTTGATCGCGCGCTTTTATTGCTCTTTTTCTTCTTTCTGAAATGCTGATGGTGTTCCCTTCTTCTTTGCCTAAAGGGCTCAGCTATATCCCGTTCTTGTCTTCACCTGCAGTTAGCCTTGTAGGCCTCGTTCTTGGCTGTTAGCATCTGTTGGCATTCCTCATCAAACCACGGGTTTCTGATTGTTGGGGGCGAAAAAACCTATCACATCGGTTGCGGCTGATCTAATGCCTTGTTGGCATCGTTGTCATTGTTCTTCGACATACGATGCTGGTGGTGTGGTGTAAATTAAGAGGTAAACGGATACGTTTTTCGCGATGATTTTAGTGGTCTCTTGCGATTTCAGCCTTTTGACATTAAATTTCTTCACAGTATTTCTGGTTCGTTGTGGCATGGTGCATATCCACATTCTTACCTTGGCTGCAACTAGGTAGTTTTCCGAGTCAGTGTCAGCTCCTCGGAATACTAGGACACCCAAAATACTGGATGCGTGACTCTTGCCTATCGCAATGTGATCCATTTGGTTGGCCGTTCGTTGTTCTGGATACCGCCATGTCCCCTTAATGATATCGAGGTGGGGAAACCGTGTGCTGGCTAAAGTGGCCTTTAGTTCCGTAGCGAAGTCAATTAGCCTAAGTCCGTAACCAGACGTGTTGTCGTGTAGGCTATGTTTTCCGACAAAACTGCTTAATATGTCTTCTCTCCATACCTTTGCGTTAAAATCTCTCAGTACAATCTTAACATCGTACTTCGGTAGTCGCTCATAGGTTTTGTGAAGGAGCTCGTAAAAGCAATCCTCAGCTATATCATCTTTTACCTTCGTCGAGTCCTGAGCGCATATAAGGCTTATGTTGGCGAATTTTGCTTTGACGCGGATTCTTATAATGCGTTCGCTAATTTCTTGGAAACATAAGACTTCTTGCCTAAGTCTGGGACTTTTGACAAATCCGCTAGCGAATAGTCGCTGTTCCTACTTACTTTAACACGGTCCGTAGTTGATGTCACAGTTTTTCATCCTCATTTTAAGCGGCCCATGCCATCGTATTTCGTTGATGTCTGTAATGTCTGCTTTGTGGCAGCTTTGGGCTGCCGCTAGTTGTTCGCCTGCACCTCTTCTGTTTGATTTTCTCACATTACAAATGCGGTTACGAATTTCGTTTGCCTTTTGTTCGATTAGCAGGGTCGTGAACAATATAATCAGTCCTTTCGGAGGCTATTGATTGCTTCGTTATAAATGGTTCCAATTTATTAGATACACGGGGCTATCATTATCTACTACGGGATTGAGCTCCGCTGTTGGCCTTTCGGTTCATCCGCTACCATCTCTGTTCAAGGGGACTGGCTGACCCTTGAGATTCCTAGACAAGCTGTTGTCCGAATGTGTCGAAACAGCTCATCTAGGTTCGCCTGGGACAGCAGGCCAGGTATTCCGTGCCAGTCTGATTAAGCTCTTTAAAGTGTTGCTGTTCTTAGTCTTGTTATCAACACTCGCACTTATCGTTAAGCATGTCACATCTGGTTGGATGAGACCAGTATCCGATGGTTACCACTTATAGGTGAAAATGAGCCCAATTGGCGTGAAGCCAGGGTTACAGCCACTGGGAATTGCCCAGTCAAAGCCAGTCAGAGTCTATCCTCGAAATATTAAACCTAAGCTTCTACGATCTGTTTTGTCTCACTAACAAATGCACTTCATGTTGAACCTGTGAATGCATATTATATGCTGTGGCAAGTCTATACTCCTAGATGCTGCTTGTATGAAGGTCGTCTAAAATAGAAGAAAATTTTATCAACTCCATGAGAGATTCCTAAAAATTACATTTATAGCTTTTAGAGTGTCGTTTAAACTATTTTCCCATACTACATTTGCTTACAAGTTTTATGTTTAGCTTTCAACAGTCAGCGAAAGATTATTTAATTGTCAAAACAAATTCTCAGCTCCGCAATTTTACGTAATATGCATAGTTTCACATAATTTCTGTAAGTTATACCTGTATTTCCAAAGGGTCTGTCTTCACATTAAATTACACCTTTCAAACACAGAATCATCTCGCCAAAGAGGAATACGAAAAATTCTACACCTCTTCTCATGTGTAAAGGTGAAAATTACTTAGCATTTGCTTTTTATCTGTGTATCTTGTCGCCTGTGTCGATGCAACCAACATTATCCGATAAGCCTGGTAAAGATTTTGTCGTAAAGGAACGATTCCCCAAGCTCTTGAGTCCTTGTCTGTCGATTTAATACAACAGCAAAATTAGTGCCAGCACTAAAGATTCGCAATTATATTCAGATACTTTAAGTTATTTAAAAGAGTTGTCGGATATTAACAGTTTTATTAAAGCCTCTGAAGATGTCCGCAAACAATTAATTACCCTAAGCCCACTGCAGTGCGATGAGGTCATCGGTGTGCGAGCATCGTCATGGTCAAACCGTGCAGTAGACCGAGTGTAAATATCTTATAGCAACTGACACTAATGCAGGCGGACTGTTTTGCCCAAGTAATGTTGAAAGAATTTTTCATTGGGAATGAAGCGCTATGCAAACTGCAAAGCATTTCAGTATGACTTCTGGAACATGGGATGTAATAAAATCCTTTTAAAATTCCATGAAGGGTGCAAAGCCCTAGCAATTAAAAGATGGTTTGCGCATTTGTTGCGGTCACACTTAAGTTAACATCGATTTAGCATTTGCGATAAATAAATTACAAATCGGTATGCGTTTCAGCCCTATGAATATGCGTGATAGTATCATGGCAATGTTGAAGATATTTAGGTACCACAAATTTATAGCACGAAAGACAAGAATATCAAAATTGGTAATGTGGTTAAACAGAAGGCATGGCTATCATCCTTGTTGAAGACCGGGTTATATCTAAAAACATTTACTCTAAGGTTCACCACTTCCTATGGCCATTTTTTTTCACTATTGTTGAACTTCACGAAAACTCCCCGTCCCAAGGGTACTAACTTCGAAGTTGAAAAAAAAAAAATGTTTCACTAGTTCAACTTTCGGTTTGAGAGTTCAAGTTCGCAAGTTGGCGTACTGGCTGTTTTAAAAAATTCCTTGGGATATTTATGACTGATGACACAAATATGTCAGTCTCAACTTTTGATTTGACTGGATTTTCAAAAGCAGTTACGTTTCCAAAAAAAAAAAAAAACAGATGGTGGGTGCATTTTGATTAGTGATGCCAAAAATTATCTAAATAATGTCGAAATTTTATTACACTAATGTTTTCCGGAATTTAAAGAAACTGGTGTCTATGTGAAAAAATAATGATTTTCCGTTATTGGCCAAAACTGAAAATTCTGTTTAGGGATACCTTGGCCAAAACGAATTTCGTGGAAAGCGATGGGACTTTTTTTGGAAAATTGTCCAAAGTAGGTTGGAAAAAAATAACGCAATAGATTCAACTGTTTCGCAGTAGATTTTTAATTTTTTCCAAAAAAAAATAAAAATAAAAAAGATGGTGGGTGCATTTGGATTACTGATGCTAAAAATTATCTAAATAATTTCGAAATTTGATTACACTAACGTTTTCCGGAATTTAAAGGAATTGGTGTCTATGTGAAAAAATAATGATTTTCCGTTATTGGCCAAAACTGAAAATTCTGTTTAGGGATACCTTGGCCAAAACGAATTTCGTGGAAAGCGATGGGACTTTTTTGGAAAATTGTCCAAAGTAGATTGGAAAAAAATAACGCAATAGATTCAACTGTTTCGCAGTAGATTTTTGTATTTTTCCAAAAAAAAAAAAAAACAGATGGTGGGTGCATTTGGATTACAGATGCTAAAAATTATCTAAATAATGTCGAAATTTGATTACACTAACGTTTTCCGGAATTTAAAGGAATTGGTGTCTATGTGAAAAAATAATGATTTTCCGTTATTGGCCAAAACTGAAAATTCTGTTTAGGGATACCTTGGCCAAAACGAATTTCGTGGAAAGCGATGGGACTTTTTTGGAAAATTGTCCGAAGTAGATTGGAAAAAACTAACGCAATAGATTCAACTATTTCGCAGTAGATTTTTGTATTTTTCCAAAAAAAAAAAAACAGATGGTGGGTGCATTTTGATTACTGATGCCAAAAATTATCTAAATAATGTCGAAATTTGATTACACTAACGTTTTCCGGAATTTAAAGGAATTGGTGTCTATGTGAAAAAATAATGATTTTCCGTTATTGGCCAAAACTGAAAATTCTGTTTAGCGATACCTTGGCCAAAACGAATTTCGTGGAAAGCAATGGGACTTTTTTTTTGGAAAATTGTCCAAAGTAGATTGGAAAAAAATAACGCAATAGATTCAACTGTTTCGCAGTAGATTTTTAATTTTTTCCAAAAAAAAATAAAAATAAAAAAGATGGTGGGTGCATTTGGATTACTGATGCTAAAAATTATCTAAATAATTTCGAAATTTGATTACACTAACGTTTTCCGGAATTTAAAGGAATTGGTGTCTATGTGAAAAAATAATGATTTTCCGTTATTGGCCAAAACTGAAAATTCTGTTTAGGGATACCTTGGCCAAAACGAATTTCGTGGAAAGCGACGGGACTTTTTTGGAAAATTGTACGAAGTAGATTGGAAAAAACTAACGCAATAGATTCAACTATTTCGCAGTAGATTTTTGTATTTTTCCAAAAAAAAAAAAACAGATGGTGGGTGCATTTTGATTACTGATGCCAAAAATTATCTAAATAATGTCGAAATTTGATTACACTAACGTTTTCCGGAATTTAAAGGAATTGGTGTCTATGTGAAAAAATAATGATTTTCCGTTATTGGCCAAAACTGAAAATTCTGTTTAGCGATACCTTGGCCAAAACGAATTTCGTGGAAAGCAATGGGACTTTTTTTTTGGAAAATTGTCCAAAGTAGATTGGAAAAAAATAACGCAATAGATTCAACTGTTTCGCAGTAGATTTTTAATTTTTTCCAAAAAAAAATAAAAATAAAAAAGATGGTGGGTGCATTTGGATTACTGATGCTAAAAATTATCTAAATAATTTCGAAATTTGATTACACTAACGTTTTCCGGAATTTAAAGGAATTGGTGTCTATGTGAAAAAATAATGATTTTCCGTTATTGGCCAAAACTGAAAATTCTGTTTAGCGATACCTTGGCCAAAACGAATTTCGTGGAAAGCAATGGGACTTTTTTTTTGGAAAATTGTCCAAAGTAGATTGGAAAAAAATAACGCAATAGATTCAACTGTTTCGCAGTAGATTTTTAATTTTTTCCAAAAAAAAATAAAAATAAAAAAGATGGTGGGTGCATTTGGATTACTGATGCTAAAAATTATCTAAATAATTTCGAAATTTGATTACACTAACGTTTTCCGGAATTTAAAGGAATTGGTGTCTATGAGAAAAAATAATGATTTTCCGTTATTGGCCAAAAATGAAAATTCTGTTTAGGGATACCTTGGCCAAAACAAATTTTTTGAACTTTTTTATGTGAATCACTGTTGAATAAATGCAAGTTAATGCTAGCCAAGTATGGTCGCCTTGTCACAATACCCATTCCCTCCGTATTGAGAGTGTCCAACGCAGATTTATCCGTTTTGCTCTACGCTGTCTCCCCTGGGTAAACAGTTTTAATCTACCCCCTTCTACGAGGATCGTTTGAAATTAATAAACCTTCAATCACTACAAAAGCGTCGTGAAATAGCCAACATTCTTTTTTCGCATCAGCTTCTAGCAGGAAATATTGATTGCCTCGCTCTGCTAGAAATGATTTGCCTCAACGCCAACGCCAAAAAATCTAAGATCTGTTCCCCTCATTCATGAAATTCATGAAAAAAACTAGCTTACTTATCAACTACTTAACTAACTTACTGGCCCTATGCGGGCGCCCTAAATTAAATGGTAACAACTTAATTCTAATGCCTTTCGGCCTATTATCTAATAAGTAAATCTAATAGTAATAATATGATGGTAAACCAAGAAACATTTGAGAAAAACTTGGTTTCTTGTCTTTTTTGTTTATTTAATTTAAACTTACATGCTTATTAAAACTACATATCGACTAACTTAAACTACTTAAAACTACTTACATCTACCTAAATATAACTTAAAAACTAGAACAGCCACAGAAAGCATTTTTAGAATATTTTTGTATTTTTTTTATGTATATATACATGTATATATATATTTTTTTTTTGTTTTTGTGCAACCACGACTGTTTATTTTAACATTAACCTAAACGGCCATATATTTTCAAAAAAGTCAACTAACTATAACTACGTTAACCACCACAACAGGTTCTCCTGTTGCAAACTACTCCGGCGGTCCCAATCGGACACACTCCTGCTGAACCGCAGGCGCTCTCCTCCGCCCTGAGTGACGACGTCTCGGTCGTACAGGAGCCGCCTATCCACAGTTCATCGGAAGACGTGGTAAATTAGCGGAAGCGCCGATCTATCCTGTATCAGCCCTCGACTATCCAAATATAGGAAAGCTTCGGGCGGAATAAAGCCGCTTAAACGCGCACTCTCAAAATATTCATCATTGGGATAGAAGGCCCCAAAGATGAGGCTACTGTTCGAAGCCATCGCTCTTGCAGCATGAAACCGAATGAGTTTCACCAGAAAATTGTCTATTCTGTTTATGTTGGCGCATTGTATAGGAGCTGGTTGGAATAGTATTTTGTGTTGTCAGATACTGGTGTTCTGTGAGGTCCAAGGCAGATCCTCAAACACTGCCTCTCAATCACCCGTATCTTTTCCATTTGAGATGGGGCAACGTTGAACCTCACCGGGCACCCATAGCCAATCATCGGCCTAATGAGGGCCATGTAGCAAATCACCTTTACCCTACTGTCAAGACGTCTGCTATAAAACAATCGTCTTGTCAGTACAAATGCTCCCCTAGCTCTCGCCAGAGCAGCATCTACATATCTTCCGAAATATAGATACTGATCTAACCAGATGCCAAGGTACTTGACTACACTTGTTCTCGCCAGTGGCTGTCCGTTTGGTCCAACGATCACCAGCTTTCGCCAGTTCTTTCTCGTATCCCTAGATGCCCTAGACAACGGTGTCCTAAACAGGATAGTTTCTGATTTCTGAAAGTTGATTTTTAACTTCCAGTCATCAAAATATCTCTGGATCTTGTCGAGGTCCCGCTGCAAAAGAGTTCGAATGACTTCGACAGTAGGGGCTGTTCTGTACGCGATAAGACCGTCCGCATACGCAATTGCCTGAGTAAGACTACCTATCATATCACTGGTGTAAATGCTGAAGAGAATCGGCGAGTTTACCGCTCCCTGTTGCAGACCATTCTTAATGAAAAATTCTGTGGTAGAAGTTACATTTCCACTTTTGACAACAAACGTTCTACCAGTCAGCATGTCATATATAGCAGTGGCTTACTTATGCCAAGTCTGGTCAGCTTTATATAGACCTCTAACCACACGGTGTCAAAAGCCTTCTCTAAATCAACCAGACATGCACCGGTGCACTGTTTTTTGTCTTTGTACGATTGTATATCAGAAACGAGTTTGGAGGCGACATGAATACAGTCATGTCCAGCCTTGAAACCAAACTGGTTCTCTGGTATAATATATTTGTCCTCAGACCACTTGAACAGAGCTCGATTGAGAATCTTTTCGAAAACCTTGCTGATACTCGGAAGGAGACTTATCGATCGGAAATTCGCCGGATTGGAGTTGACCTTTCCCTTTTTCGGGAGGGGATGAACCACCGCCGTCTTCCAACGCACTGGACAAAATGCATTATTCAGCGCGTTGTTGAACAGCGTGGCGTAAATGCTTCAGGGGGTAAGTGTCGCAGTACAATGTTGGATATACCATCGACTCCCGCTGACTTCTTTTTCTTTATGGAATCGAAGATGATCTGTAGTTCCACCTTCGAGATTAACAGGGGACTAAACCCACTTCGCTCAGCGACTATGGCGTTTGCCAAGTTTTCGTCATCAAACCGGGTGAAACCACGATTCTCAGATCGCCATTGCGTTATGTTGTTTCGTAGATAGACATGATGGAGCAGGGCATTGTTTTCCAGGACGCGGTTCGGTCGAATGCTATCATTCACCTTATACACTTCCTGAAAGACAGCTCCCACTGCCTCCACTTTCTCCTGAGGATCTTCAATAACATAGAAATCGTCGTCAAAGACGGCTTCCCCCGGATCAATTCCTGCTGTCCAAAGTATGTTTGTATTGTCAGTTGTTCGTTGGAGCTTAATACACGGAAAGTCGTTATGACCTTTCCTCCTAAAGATCTTCTTTATTTGTGGAAACATACTCGGTTCGCTGGAATTTACGGCCCGAATTCTGTTACTCCAAAACAAATTAATGGACAACCGACAGTTCTCCTTGATCAATTGGTTGATGTTTTTGATCGACGCCTTCAGTGTACTAATCTCCGGGTATCCCCTCTTCCGGCTCAAATTCCACCGAACCAACTACGGTAACAACGAGCCAATGACTAGAATACTAAGTCTGGCTAATGGGCAAAGCTCCTTTGATTTTCGCTGTAGCAAACTCCCTTATGTCATACTCATCTACCACTACTCCTTAGCACTTCTTCCAATAATTTTATTTAATTACGTTAATTTAGTCTTAAGTTCAGCTTGTACTAAGCTTAAATAAATAAAAAAATTAACAAACATTTTGTACCTTTGAATTGGTAAATTAGGTACACAATTGGTAAAAATTAGTTTTTTAAGAAAATAAATACAATTTTATGGCTGGAAATAATTACCGAAACCTTATTGTAATTTTCACAGGAATTACGAAATTAAAAAATTCATTGAGTGCAGGCATTTAATTTATCTTCAGAAAAAAATTACTATTTCGCTAAGTTTTGTTTTTCAATTCAACATTAGTGTCATAGAGGTAACGGTCACTAGTTATGATAATTTTTGGGGTTTCTTTTTTCGGTCGCTCTTTTGTCAGCCCGAAGTCATATAATCAGTTTACGGAAAATCTTAATTTTGCTTGCGAAAGCTTGTAATATATCTTTTTTGAGCGCACAAGATTGCAAGGATCAATATTTCTTTATAGTGGACAAAACGACAAAACGACAAACAACAAGTGGCAGCAATATTGCTCTTGCTCTACGCAGTTGAAACAAAAGATATCCGCGTTCTTGCCTTGGCTTCAAGAAGGTAGTGGTCCGAGTCGATGTTAGCAGCTGGGAATGCTCGGAAACCCATAATAATGGATGCGTCTCTTTTCTATCGGAATGTAAGCAATTTGGTTGACCGTTCGTTGATCTGGAGACCGCCATGTCCCTTTATATATATCGAGGTGAGGAAAGCGTGTGCTGGCTATAGTGGCATTTCGTTCCGTATCGATGCCCATTAGTCTTAGTCCTTTGCCAGACGTGTTGTCGTGGTATGTTTCCCGATAGCACTGCTAAAGAGTTCTTCTCTTCCTATCTTTGCATTTAAATCTCCCAGCACTATGTGAACATCGTACTTCGGTAGTCGCTCATAGGTTTTGTCAAGGAGCTCCCCTTTGGGGAGTGAGCACTTATTAGTCTTATGTTGGTGAATTTGGCCTTGATGCGGATTGTTGCAATACGTTCGCTAATGTCTTAGAAACATAAGACTTCTTGCCTAACTCTGGAACTTTTAACAAATCCGCATCCAAAAAGTCGCTGTTTCTGGTCAACACGGTCCGTAGTAGATGTCACAGTTTTTAATCCTCTTTTCCAATTTACTTGGTACCTCTAGGACACAGAGCCATCAGTATACACAACGGGATAGAGCGCTGCCATTTTCCTTTCGGTTCATCCGCCACCATCTCATCATCTCTGTTCGAGGGGCCTGACTTACCCTTGAAATTCCTAGACAAACTGCTATCCAAATATGTTGAAGCTGCTCATCTACATATTTGCCTGGGACAGCAGGCCAGGTGTTCCGTGGCAGTCTGACTAGGCTGTTTAAAGTGTTGCTGTTTTTCGTCTTGTTATCAACACTCGCACTTGTCGTTTAGCAAGTCAAAGCCAGTTGGATGAGACCAGTACCCGATGGTTACCGCTTGGAGGTTAGAAAGAAGCACATTTGATGTGTAGTCAGAGTTAGAACCACTGGGCATTGCCAAATTAAAGCAAGTCAGAATCTACCCTCATTCTAAAGGGTTTTTCAATAAGAGCGCTACAAAGGTTTTTTTTTTAAAAAAAAAACAAAAACGGTTTTGGATATCAATGAAATTCTTTATTGCTGTGGTAGTACGTTCGATGCCATTATGTATGGAACTCGATTTTTTTGCATGGCTACCAAGGGCACGCTTGCAGAAGTCCAGACGCTGAACCCAATTTTCGACGGTTTTCAAGCATAAATCGGCCGATACTGCTGCAATTTCACGTTCGATATTCGTACGAAGTTTATCAATCGTCGCTGGCTTGTTGGCATAGACCATAGACTTGACGTCCACGCCCCACAGGAAATAGTCTAACAGCGTCAAATCGCACGACCGAGGCGGCCAAGCGACTGGACCATTTCGTGAGATAACACGTTCTCCAAACTTGGTTTCCAATAAATTGATTGTGGCATTCGCTGTGTGGCTTGTGGCTCCGTCCTGTTGGAACCACATGTCTTCCAAGTCCATATCATCCAAATGGGGCCAAAAATATTCGGTTACCATTGAACGGTAGCGATTCCCATTCACAGTATCGTGCCGGTCTTGATCATCACGGAAGAAGTACGGCCCAATGACGCCGCCGGCCCATAAACCACACCAAACCGTAATTTTTTTCGGGATGCAATGATTACTCATGGAGTACGTGTGGATTGCTGCCTGACCAATACCGCATATTTTGTTTATTGACGAAGCCATTCAGCCAGAAATGGGCTTCATCGCTGAAGATGATTTTTCGATGTAAATCCGAATCATTTTCAAGTTGTTGCTCAGCCCAATTCACGAACATACGACGCTTCTGGTGGTCAAGTGGCTTCAGTTCTTGCGTCAATTTGTTCTTGTAAGGATGTAGGCCAAGATCTTTTCGCAAAATTCGCCACAACGACGTCACAGAGATGCCCAACGCTTGAGAACGACGTGTGAGAGACACATTTGGGCTTTCTTCAACTGAAGCCTCAGCAGCAGCAATATTCTCGACACTACGGGCACTTCTTTGGGCCTGTGCATTCAAATTTTTCCACTAGACGCTCAATCGTTGGTCTGCTAGGACGATTATGACGACCATAAATTGGACGTAGCGCTCTTAACGTTGAGGCCACTGACTCCGAATTTCGGTTGTAAATTTTAATAATTTCGACTCGTTGTTGGATCGTACATCTTTCCATTATGAAATGGCAAACCTTACTGAAGAGAAATGTCAAAAGAGCGGCAAGAAATATGGCGTCGTTTGCTGTCCCTGTCGCTCAACTTTTGTAGCGTCCCTGTTGAAAAACCCGATATGTGCGTATTATTTTCGGGTGAATTTCATTTTGAGTCTTTGGATCTGAACTACTACTGAGAGCCGGGTAACCACAAAAAAGGTCAACAAAATAAAAGTTTCGGCAAAATCAGTTTTTTTTTTATGTTAAAGTGTTGTGACAATTATTTTGCATTAGGGCCCAGTTATAGCTATCATTGAACAACTTCATTGGAACACAACAAATGTTGGAATTGAAATGTCACCCCCATAGATTCTTATATGAAAATTCCGTTAATTTCGTTGGAATGACAATCATTACTCCATAAAAAAAAAAAACGTTGTTCAGTGAAAAATAAGAATTGGATATCTGCAAAAACCATAATTATTTAAATATTTTTGGATTATCATGTTGTAAAATTCATAAGCTTTGACTCGATAATGATTGAATTCATAAAAAAGCCACAAGAAGTAAAAGTAAAATTCCAATGAGGGTTTTCAATGATAGCAATGATTGGGCCCTTATTCGCAATTCTGTTAGTCTTACAAAATGTCAAAATCTTACAAAAACTAGCCCTTGGGTTTTTTGTGTTAAAAGGATTTTTGCTCTGGCTAATTTTTTAATGCAAAATCAATCGACGGTGGTATACTGTGACTAACCATAGGAAGACGGTATGAAAAAAAACTTTTCTACAAAGCTATTGACCACATAGGTATTGTTTGTATTTTTCAGGTTTCCATATCAAACTGGATTTAGAGACTCGAGATATACTCCATGTGTGGCTGCTGGCATATGAATTTATAACCGTGCAAATTAAAAACCAAGAAAAATTAATATCGCATTAATTTTGATTTATTAATGAGTGACTATGGTTAGACTAAGTATATGGACGGAGCAAATTCTTTAAGTCTCACGACTTGAATATACGTGTGCTTTTGGTATGCTGTTTGGTTCAGTGTTTGGACGAAAAATATTTTTCGTGTCCAGCGCTGTGTGTAATTATTTATATTGGGTAGACAAAAATGCCTCTTGGGGTTGAAATTGGCCTCAGAGGAACGTATGCCATCTCCTTGGGCTGTAAGATACCAAGAAGGGTGACATAGTTTCTTTACATGTCTTTTTTTTGGGGGGGTAATTTAATTTTAATTTTTAATTTTGGTGGGGCAAAATGTCCCATTTATTTGGCTTAATACAAGCTAGAAAAAAAAAACAATACAATACTTACAATACTAGAACTAAAAACTAAGACTTATAACTAGGAGTAAAAGCTAGGGTTTATGTAGAAGGAGGCTAAGTTTAATGGAGGAAGAGCTACGGTTGAAATCAAAAATGGAAATGTTTGAGTTTACTTTCCGTAGCATATGGGAAATTGGTTCGTTTGAGCCGTAGGACGTGCGGTGGGTTGGCAGATAGAAGAGACGGGGGTGTCTTAAATTACGAGGGTTAGTATTAAAGAAGATGGAGCTGTAAAGAGACGGGCAATCGATAGAGCCTGAGAGGAGGCGATGAATGAAGAGAATGTCTGCAGCATCTCTCCGGTCCTCAAGGCTATTCAGGTTAATGAGTTTGAGGCGGTCATGATAGGGAGGCAGAATTAGGGGATCGTTCCAAGAAAGACAGCGGAGGGCAAATCGAAGAAAACGTCGTTGTATGCTTTCGATTCTGGCTACATGAACTTGCTGATAGGGTGACCATGCTTGGCTGGCGTATTCGAGGAGGGGGCGGACGAAAGTGATGTAGAAAGATCTGGTTACGTAGGGATCAGAGAATTCCTTTGATCACCGTTTAATAAACCCAAGGGATGAATTGGCTTTACGAATTATCTCGTCAATATGCGAACGGAAATTAAGTTCCCGGTCTTACAATATGCCAAGGTCACGAAGAGACTGTACGATGGGTATAGGTTGATCATTAAGAAGGTAAAGACGGGGGAGGGGACTTGTTGTACTTACGTGATAAGGTGATGGATTGGCATTTCGCAACATTTAGCTCTAGGCAGTTTTTGAGACACCAAATAGAAAAAGAATCTAGATCTTGTTGAAGCAAGCAGGGGTCTTGTGATGAAGATATGTGTTTATAAAATTTGGTGTCGTCGGCATAGAGAGAGATAGAGGAGTGTTTAATAACCCTTTCCAAATCGTTTATAGTTAAGATGAAGAGAAGGGGACCTAGATGACTGCCTTGTGGTACACCAGAGGTGGCCAGAAATGGGGCAGATAGGACGGACCTGAAGCGAACGCTATAGAAACGGTTTTCCAGATAAGAGGATATCCATTTCAGCAGTATTGGTTCAAATCCAAGGGTAGACAATTTGAAAAGGATTAATTTGTGGGATATCTTATCGAAAGCTTTACTAAAATCGGTTGCAACAACATCGACTTCTTTACCACTTTCTAAGGCCGACAGCGCAGAGGACGTGAATTCAACAAGGTTTGTGGTGGTTGATCTACCTTTTAGAAAGCCATGTTGGTTTTGAGAAATTAAAGACTTGCATTGAAAGCTTAAGGATTCGTACAAAATACTTTCCAGGAGTTTGGGTATATGCGAAAGTTTGGCTATCGGGCGATAATTAGTAACTTCGCTCTTTAATCCCTTTTTATGAATTGGCGTTATGAAGGAGGACTTCCATATATGAGGAAAGACGCCTTGTGATAGCGAGATTTTAAAGAGGTGCGAAAGGGGGTAGGAGAGCACGAGGGAGCACTTCTTAAGAAAAATAGCGGGTATACCATCTGGGCCTGGTGAGTATTCATCATTAAGTTTTTGTAATTCATTTTCAATTACAGTAGGTTCGAAAGTTTGAGAGAGAAAGGGACCAATGGAGTAGTCAGGTAGGTAGTTGAAATAAAAGGGATCTGGAACAAAGGTGTTGTCGGCAAAAGATTGTTTAAAAAAGGTGGCATAAAAATTAGCAATGGTGTGTGGATCACTTGAAGATATGTTTTCGTAAGAGAGGGATGGAGGGTAACCGTCAGATTTTTTCTTGTAGATAACGAATCGGAAAAAAGATTTAGGGTCGCTTATAAGGTTGACTTGCGCATTGTCAACATATCGTTGATAGAGGGAGTTATGAGCCTGAGTGAATTGAAGGTATGAGCCGAGATAGTTGGAAAAGTCAGAAAAAGACTTGTTTCGAAGGAAAACTGACCATAATTTGTTTCTCTTGTTGCGTAACGATCGGAGTCTTCGATTGTACCATGGAGGGGATGTAGAGAAGGGTTTTGGCCGAGAAATAGGGACAAAAAGGGAGATAGAAGCAAATAGTTCTCTGTAAAACAAGGAGATGGCATCATTTACAGGGAGATTGGCAAACTCAAATGAGACTTTGCTGAGGTGCTCATTTATTTTCCGGAAATTGGCTTTATGAAAATCATAACACGGGAGGCCAGCGGGGGGTGAATACATAAGTTTAACAAAACTTAAAATTTTATTTAGTTGTTACTTTTCACTGACATTTTTCTTACGAAAATAATTTATTAATGCAAGGACAGCCACTTGATATGCAGTGAAGTTATACGGCTATGATACCTCCATACAGATCTTTCAAAGGCTATGGAAAAAAGAAAAAGACTAAGACCTAGTCAAATCAATTGAAGCCCTTAGATGAAGAAGGAGTTAAGTGACATTTGCATAATTTCGAGATACTTGTGCTTAAAGCTTTTGAACTGTGACTTTGATTGTATTAAGAACTCAGACATATATATATGGATTATTTTTATTTGGTCTTTTCATTTTTTTTACATCAAGTCGAGAATATGATGTCATGTAAATGGCGGCCGCCACAGTTGATTGTCATTCGAGCCCTTTTTATGGCATTTTCCATCACTTTGGCCAAAACTTCCGGCGATAGGTCCTCACATTCTTGACGGATATTGTCTTTAAGAGCTGCAAGAGTCTGAGGCTTGTTGACATAAACCCGCGACTTCAAAAAGCCCCACAAATAGAAGTCTAGAGCGGTCAAATCAGGCGATCTTGCTGGCCAGTGCAAATCGCCAAAACGGGAGATTAGGCGCCCGGGAAATGCATCCTTCAGCATATCGGTTGTGGCACGTGCAGTGTGTGCCGTTGCACCGTCCTGTTGGAACCACATGTTTTCCAATCCCAATTCATCAAGTTGTGGCAAAAAGAACTCGTTGATCATTGCTCTGTAGCGCTCACCATTCACAGTAACCGTTTGGCCCGCGACGTCTTCGAAGAAAAGAGGTCCGATGACTCCTCCAGCGAAAACAGCACACCATACAGTGACTTTGAGCGGGTGTAATGGCTCTTCGTGGGTTACACGCGGATTTTCAGTGCCCCAGAAGCGTAAATTTTGCTTATTTACGTACCCGCTAAGATGGAAATGGGCCTCATCACTCATGACTATTTTTGATGAAAAATCATCTTCCTCTTGGTGGTGATTAAGGATGGCTTGAGCGTATGTTAGATGCGATTGGCGGTCAGCTGCTAACAGCTGATGCACCGTCTGGACTTTGTACGGAAACTTCTTCAAATCCTGTACCAAAATTCGGTGTAAAGACCGTCGACTGATACCCATTTGCGTGGCATGTCATCTGGTCGATGTCGACGGCGCTTCCATGACATCTTCGGCTACAGCAGCAATATTCTCTGCAGAACGGCTACTCCGGGTTCTGCCACGCCTGGCAGCATCTCGTGTTGTGCCAGTCTCTTCGAGGCAAGCGGCTAAACGTCGCAGTGTTTCACCAGTAGGCGTTGGACGGCTAGGAAATCTGCGACGAAATTCACGTTGTGCCAAAGTCACCGACCAATTATTGCTCAAATAAAAAGTCACCAATATTCCGCGTTCTGGACCAGTGTAGCGTAACATTGCTTGTTAACGTGTATTTCGCATGTGTTTACTACACAAATGTCAAAAGAGAACTGACATTAGGGGCCAATCGCAAAATTTATAGCATTTTCTGATAGGAGGATTACTTTTGCGCTACCTTGTACAAGGTTGGCCAAAAAAGTCATCCGATGTTCTTTGGCCTTCAGAATATGGGTTGTGGCTCGCGCAGTGTATGCCGTTGTTCCGCCCCGTTGGAACCACATGTCTTCCAGTCCTAATTCGTCCAATTGCGTCAAGAACTCGGTTAACATGGCCCTGTAGCGCGAACCGTCCACTGTTGTCGCTTGACCAGCGGCGTTCTCGAAAAAAATGGCCCTATGACTCCTCCAGCGGGAACAGCGCACCATGCAGTTACTGTGAGCAGGTGTTATGGCTCCTCGTGCATTAAAAAAAAAAAAAATTATGGCGCAACACACACACGCTGAACCCAGTTTTCGACGGTTTTCAATCATAAATCGGCCGATACTGCTGCAATTTCACGTTCGATATTCGTACGAAGTTCATCAATCGTCGCTGGCTTGTTGGCATAGACCATAGACTTGACGTAGCCCCACAGTAAATAGTCTAACGGCGTCAAATCGCACGATCGAGGCGGCCAAGCGACTGGACCGTTTCGTGAGATAACACGTTCTCCAAACTTGGTTTCCAACAAATTGATTGTGGCATTCGCTGTGTGGCTTGTGGCTCCGTCCTGTTGGAACCACATGTCTTCCAAGTCCATATCATCCAAATGGGGCCAAAAATATTCGGTTACCATTGAACGGTAGCGATTCCCATTCACAGTATCGTGCCGGTCTTGATCATCACGGAAGAAGTATGGCCCAATGACGCCGCCATGCCGGATGCAATGATGACTCATGGAGTACGTGTGGATGCTGCCTGACCAATACCGCATATTTTGTTTATTGACGAAGCCATTCAGCCAGAAATGAGCCTCATCGCTGAAGATGATTTTTCGATGAAAATCCGAATCATTTTCAAGTTGTTGCTCAACCCAAGTCACGAACATACGACGCTTCTGGTGGTCAAGCGGCTTCAGTTCTTGCGTCAATTTATTCTTGTAAGGATGTAGGCCAAGATCTTTCCGCAAAATTCGCCACAACGACGTCACAGAGATGCCCAACGCTTGAGAACGACGTGTGAGAGACACATTTGGGCTTTCTTCAACTGAAGCCTCAGCGGCAGCAATGTTCTTCACACTACGGGCACTTCTTTGTCTCACGGGTATGGGAACATTTTGTATTGGGCCTGTGGATTCAAATCTTTCCACTAGACGCTCAATTGTTGATCTGCTAGGACGATTATGACGACCATAAATTGGACGTAGCGCTCTTAACGTTGAGGCCACTGACTCCGAATTTCGGTTGTAAATTATAATAATTTCGACTAGTTGTTGGATCGTATATCTTTCCATCATGAAATGGCAAACCTTACTGAAGAGAAATGTCAAAAGAGCGGCAAGAAATATGGCGTCGTTTGCTGTCCTTGTTGCTCAACTTTTGTAGCGTCCCTGTTGAAAAACCCGATACTAAAATTGGAACGAAACAGAGAAGATTAGAATGCGCACCTGCGCAAGGATGACACGCAAAATCGTGAGGCGTTCCACATTTTTTTTTTTTTTTTATAATTTGTTTTGTTATAAGCTCTGCGTTTTGCTTAGCCAAGTAACGACTTAAGGTCCCACTGTGAAACCGTGCATTAGTGAGGTAAGTGTTATGCCCAATTCACAATAAGAAAAGGTCTCTGTAAACAGTGTGCCCTTACTCATACAATTCCTTATATTCTTTATTTACTTACTTGAGTGGCCCTACATTCCGGAATCTCGGTCCTCAACCTACATATGTCTCCAATTGTATGGTCAAGGTACAGGCACTCAGCGGTGTCGGAGAGCCGGAGTTGATAGTCACCGTATATCCTTTGCTATAAGTTAACTATAATCTTGCTATAGTTGACTTAATAAAACTTTAAAAAAAAATAGTGATAACATTTGAGAACGCCCATTCACGTTCTACTAACATTTACAAAACAATTTCCTCAACAAATTAAAAAGCGAACTTAATAAAATTCACCGTCATATTGGTCCATGTACTCGAACTGCAACTTCCATGCAGTACCTACATATAGTTACACCTAATCATCATCAAAATTACACACATCCTAGTAGAAATTAAAGACTCCCATAAGATTCAACCATGTCCATCGTATCGGTGCACCGCGCCGCCATGACCAAAGTGGTTCCACTCTTAATCACGACACGGAGCAATTTATAAATCGATCGTTATCTTACACTCCTAGCATTACCTGAAATTAAACATATGATCAATGATCTGGTACAGATTGCAAATTGCTCGCATACACCGCGCGCAATGAAGATCAAGATGGAGTCCACGTGATATAATTTCCCAGAAGTGCTGCGATCATCCAAAAGAGCACATGTTGCAGCTTCAGACATTGCCGGGCGGCCGCAATACGTGTCCAACCGTTTTATTGCATCCCATATTCCAGGTGGTAGTCTGACGGACAGTTAGTTGAACAAACTAACAGTTCTTGTGGTTTCTTATCGAGAATTGTTTTTTTTTTTTCAATTTGCAGGGAAGAGTGGAAGTTTCATCGCACCAATCAGTCCTAATGCGAGTGCATATGATTGGCCCCGCACCTCTCCTGTTTGTGCGCATGTGCAGTGTGACTACCTACCCGATGAAGTCGCTAGGTACTTAATTAATGGTGAATTTATTAAGCTCGGATTTAAAATATGCATCCACGCAACTATGCATCCACGCAACTCTGCATCCAACTGAAAACCTTCTGATCATTCATTAGGACAGGGAAGTGAATATTCTTCTAATGAAGCGGGAGCGTCTAATGCCTGAGATATTACTAGCTAGCGAGGAACACGACGGAAAACACACCGTACACGTGAAGATGATTCGCGAGCACTCCCCTATGTCTGGTATCGAGATGCATTCCAGAGGCCCATCCTGGTTTCACCATCATCATCATCTTTGCATAACAGCAGATGGCGTTGCTGAATCATTATCACATATTTCTGTAACGAATTTATGAAAAGTCTGTTGCTTCGTCTGGTGCGGATTTGTAATACCTACTACGTGCCATCGGGCTTGAGTTCCTAAATCAATATAGCAAACATGAGGAATTAGCGGAAGATACTAAGGTACTTGTAGGCTATAAATTCAACGTTAGATGAGGAAAATTGTTTTATAAAGGGGAAATGAAGAAACCTGCGACTGAGAGGAAGACTTTGCTTAATTACCCATGTACTTGTACACGTTCTTGTACTTGCAAGTTGTAATTATTTGGTTTTTTTTTTTACCGTGTGGGTATCTTCTTATAGGGCCGCTTAATGAAATTACTATTAGGTAGTGGTTTTGATTTGCGATTGTAAAGTTTGCGGTGGTTTGGTGCCTTGCGCTTTCCCATACATTTTTTTTTTTAATTTTCAACCATGTACCTATTAGATTGTAAGTGAAATCGCTATGGCAATTTGCATGACACTGTTTGTTTATGAGCAACCGGTTACCCTCAAAGAGTTCGAAATACACCACATGTACTAAGATACAAATAGTAACGGGTGATCCAAGTAGAGATACTTTTTTCAATAGCCTTTTTTGACAGATCACGTGTGAGTCGTGTCATGCTGTCATGTTATTTTTGTTTAGTATTGTTTGGCATTTCATAATGGAAAGACTTACGCGTGAACAACGTTTACAAATTGTTCAACTTTATTATGAAAATTCACGTTCTGTGAGGAATGTGTTTCGTGCACTTCGCTCAACTTATGGTCAACATAATCGGCCTACTGAGCGTACTATTCGCAACACCATCACCCATTTTGAGACCCAGCACTCATTATTGGATAATATTCGACCGAATAGACCACGTCCAGCACGCTGTGAAGAAAATATAGCGGCCGTAGCTGAGAGTGTACACGAAGACCGTAGAGAGTCGATTTGGCGCCGTTCGCAGCAACTCGGTCTGACGTATGGAACGACTTGGCGCATTTTACGTCAAGATCTTAAATTGAAAGCGTACAAAATACAGCTTGTGCAACAACTGAAGCCGTTCGACCTTCCCAAGCGACATCGCTTCGCTCTATGGGCTCTTGAAAAGTTCCAAGAAGATCCGACGTTTTCGAGGCAAATTTTGTTTAGCGATGAGGCCCATTTCTGGCTCAATGAGTATGTAAACAAACAAAATTGCCGCATTTGGGACGATGAGCAACCTGAAGAGATTGAAGAACTGCCACTTCATCCAGAAAAAAGGTTTGTGGGCCGGTGGAATCATCGGTCCATATTTCTTTAAAAGTTATGCCGGTGCGAACGTAACCGTCAATGGCGACCGTTATCGTGCCATGATAACCGACTATTTGATGCCTGAAATTGAAGCTCGTGATCTCGGCGACATTTGGTTTCAGCAAGACGGCGCCACTTCCCACACATCGCATCAATCAATGGACTTATTGAGAGAACATTTCGGTGAGCACATAATTTCACGTTTTGGGCCGGTCGATTGGCCACCAAGGTCGTGTGATATCACTTTTAGACTTTAGAGACTTTTTCCTGTGGGGATATGTAAAGTCAAAAGCTTATGCCGACAAACCCGCTTCGATTCAGGCCTTGGAGGAAAACATCACGCGTGTCATTCGCCAGTTACCAGTCGAAATGCTCGAACGAGTGATCGAAAATTGGACTCAACGGATGGACCATCTGCGACGTAGCAACGGCCAACATTTGATAGACATAATCTTCAAAAAATAAATGCCAAAGAATGTTTTTTCATATGATAAAAAACATTCTCCATTAAATTTGAATTTTCTGTGTTTTTTTCTTTAAAAAAGTAGGGAACCTCGAAATGGATCACCCTTTACTTTTGTAAGCGTACCCATGTGTATGTAATACAATTGGTGTCAAGAGTAATGCGGAAAACATGACTGACTTCACTGACATGTATGAACCTAAGCTAAGGTTTGCATAACCCTTTCGGTGCTATGGAAATGCGGTGACCGTCTGTCCTGTTTTTTTTCGGATGCAGTTCTGTATTTTAGCTCTTGTTCCTGAGATTTTTTTTAATACAAAAAAAAATTCGCACAACAGGCTTGTTACTAGCCATGACCTAGCTATTACCTTACAATAATTCACTTGCGCGAGTGACCTTCGTGCACATTGACGAGAACTCCTGTTTTTTACCAAATCCGAAATACTGGGTTGAGATTAACTGCTTGACAATTGATACTACTCGGCTAGGGGCGGCAATTCGGAGTGGTTAAATTATATATAATTTACCAACCCTGCTTCACCGTAAGTAATCAGACATTCCTTATGAGTATTAACAACAAAACTCAATGAACGACACTCCCGTCCCTAGTATGCAACTACATTTTATCAGAAATGTCAACGTGTGTGAAATGGATATTGCGTGTGTGCCAATGGATACAAATTACACGTCACGTACCCAGAAAGCCTCCTCCACTATTCACTGGCAAAGCTATTTACACATTGCATTGCTCGCACTTTAACCAAACTATGCAACGATCATCATAGCTTCTAACTTTCTCAGATATTTATCCATTCTCCAGTCTTTTGCAAAGTTCAACACACATACTGAGTAAAAACTCGCAATGTTGGATAGCTGGATAATTTTTGAAATTAGAACAAATATTTGATTAACTTTTCTCATTTGCAATGTTTGAAGATTTATTCAATACTTACTTACTTAAGTGGCACTATAGTCCGGAATGAACCTGGGCCGCAACCTGGGCCTCTCCAATTAGCCCGGTCCTTAGCTAACTGCCTCCAGTTGCGCACTCCAAGTTTCGTGAGGTCGGTTTCTACTTGTGCGCGCCATTCAAGATGACGTCTTCCTCTACTGCGGCCGACGTTTGGCTGGGAAGACTCTGCGAGCAGGATTATTGGTGCCCATTCGTTCTACGTGTCCTAGCCATCTTACGTCCAATGCGGTGTTTTTTCTGAAGGGGCATGTCGCTCGTATATTTCTTGGTTGAATATTCGTCTCCATAGGCCGTCAACGCAAACGGGGCTGAAGATTTTTCGAAGAATTTTTCTCTCGAATACACCAAGGATTTGTTTATGTGCTTTTGCGACGGTCCATGCTTCAGCGCCGTAGAGCAGGAATGGGATGAGCAGGGTCCTTATATAGGATCTCCTTAGTAGTTCGAGTGAGGGCTTTGCTACAGAATTGTCTTCTTAGCCCAAAGAAACAGCGGCTGACAAGAGTAATTCTTCGTTGAATTTCTGACGTCATGTTTTTGTCAGAGTTAATAGCGGAGCCGAGATAGATAAAGTCCCGTACTACCTCAAAGTTATATCTGTCAATGGTGACGTTCTGTCCAATTCGTCGATGTTGTGTGTCCTTTCTCGTTGTCAGCAAATACTTAGTCTTGCCCTCATTTACTGCTGAACCCATTTTTGCCGCTTCCTTCTCTATAATAGCAAACGTGGCTATGACATCACCTTAAGTCCTATCAAAAATATCAATATCGTCGGCGTATGCTAGTTGTTGCACCGATTTTTGGAAAATTGTTGCTCTAGTGTTGCGAGCCACGATCCTCTCAAGAATCACATGACAGCACATCGGCTTGCCTAAATCTTTTTTGTTATCGAATGTGTCGATGAGGTCGTTTCCGACCCTGATGGAGCAGGGACAATTCTCCATCGTCATCCTACACAAACAGACGAGTTTGGGCGGTATACCAAAACTAGACATGGCTCTGTATAGTTCGTCTCTATAAATGCTGTCATATTCGGCTTCGAAATCGATGAATAGGTGGTAGATATCGATTTGGACTTCTTGGGTTTTTTCTGGGATCTGCCGAAGTTTGAAAATTTCATCCGTTGTGGACTTTCCTGGCATAAAACCACACTGATAAGGACCAGTCAGGTTGTTGGTAAACGGTCTCTGTAATTAGCGCAGAACATAGGGTCTTCCTTTTTTTGGGTCGGGCAAACGATGCTTAGGCTTGAGTTTAGATATTGCTTTCCTCACTTCACTCAGGTCGGGTGGTTGACAGTTTTAGCTGTCGTTGCCAATATTGAATGGGTCGTTCTGCCTGACAGCGGAATGTTGTTCGTCATCGCCGTTTAACAGTCTGCAAAAGTGGTTCTTCCATATACTCATATACACACTTATGGGAATGTTTGGACAGCCAAAATACTGGATGCGTGCCTCCTGTCTCAGAACCTTAATGATTTTGCACTGGCCGTCCTCTCGTGATGATCTGACAAATCATCCGAGTAGTATCAGTTGTCAATAAAAGCTCATCTCAAATTCGCCGTTCGGAGTCGTCATAAAAAAGGATGTCCCACCTTCGTCCAAGAAGTACACACGCAAACATGAATGGTTGTTAGAAAGCTCGGCCCTTGGTATCGATGTGCGGAAACCGTGTGCTTACTGTAGTGGTGTTTCGTTCCGTGGCGAAGTCAATTAGCCCAAGTCCGATACCAGACAAGTTGTCGTGTCTTCTCTTCATACATTTGTGTTAAAATCACCCAGCACGATTTCAACATCGTATTTCTGTAGTCGCTTATAGGTTTTGTCAAGGAGCTCGTAGAAGCAATCCTTAGCCGTATCATATTTTTCCTCTGTTGGGGCGTGAGCGCATATAAGGCTTATGTTGGCGAATTTGGCCTTGATGCGAATTGTTACAGTGCGTTTGCTAATGTCTTTGAAACATACGACTTCTTGCCTTAGTCTGGCACTCATATCAAATCCGCATCCGAATAGTCGCGGTTTCTGTTCACTATAAAACGGTCCGTAGTAGACGTCACAGTTTTTCATTCTCTTTTTGCCCGGCCCATCCCATCGTATTTCCTGGATGGCAGTAATGTCTGCTTTATTAAAACACTAAATATAAAACATAAATAAAATTCCAACAAGTAAATGTTAAGGTTATACAAAACTTAAGTTTCACAATTATTTACACATCCATCGAACACAGGTAAAATGCTTTACACAAATCCAGTTTTTTCGTGACTATATTTGTGATCTCAAGTTATTTTTTAATAGAACAATCGGAATAGTCAAATAAAATATAGGATTTCACAATTTATATTTAAACTTGATAGACATTTCATGTGTAGACATTTTATTTGTTTTACATTTAAACTACGCAATTAAAAAAAAATTAATCATCTTACAAATAAAAACGGGAACCATCGGTCGGTATTACTAATTACCAACTAAATTATGTTAATATGTACAAATATGTTCAAATTATGATATTTGTAGCAATTCAAGATCTCCTGGAACTTCACCGATTGAAATGAAAAAATAAATTCCCACGTCAAGTTAAGACGAACAAATATGAACAAATACAAGTTTTCCATACAATTGAAATCCATTTTTGTGCGCTATAAACCGATCCAAACTATCGCAAGCTGTAATTAGTGGGTACACTGGTAAATTCCTTTCGCATTACGATGGAAATAATGCGGGAAAGATGTTTTGTTGGTATGCAATTTCCCTCTGTAAGGAGGGGTAAAGTTATATTCGCTACTTTTGCAGAAAATCTCGCTTCCTGGTATCTAATTGAAATTAAACTTGTGGGCTATGAGTTAGTTACCTGCAATAACAAGTATGTAATTCCTCATGAAGACCGCCATAAAGGAGTTTGTTTTTCACATTTGAGCGGAAGCTTGTAATTACAATTTAAAAAAACTCACTATATCACACAAAAATTCACGGAAATTTAATAAGGAAGGAAGTTGACTTTCTACAAATTATCAGCCAACTAATTTTTGAATTTCCATATTTCAAATCAATTGGAACGCCCATGCCAAAAACTACTCTTTGGTGGTAGCCTTATTCCTGTGGAACGATCGTTGATGGGAAAATACAAAAACCCGTCAGTATAAACGGAATAATTTTTTCAAACTTTTCGCTCAAAACTACCAAACATTTCTTCACCCGCTTTGCTTCAACGCCTTGAGCTGGGAGTGGGATGATCGCAATCTTATTTACGTTTTAGTTTGTTATTTATGGATTTAGCTTGCAGATTTTATTGACTTGAATCGTTGTAGATGGTATATTTGTTGAAATACGTCTTCTGGAAGTTCGGTCCGTCGATGGCTTGTTTTGGTATTGAGCTTCAACTGTGTGTTTTGAAGGTCCTTGAAATGCAACAAGTCTTGATATGTTTTCTCTTTTGAACATCCGCCTATATAATACAAATATTAAAGATTCGAGTCTTAACTGAGCCAAAGTTAAGATTCCAAGTAAGAGAACATTCTGTCGAAACATAGTTTAGAAAAAAAGTCTCCAAACGTGTATGACTGTGCTAATCTCGAGAACAGCTGAACGGATTTCGATGTGGTTTTCACTGTTAGGATGTACTTTTCTTTGGGAATGCTATAGTTATTCAAAATTGCTCTCTCATTTACAGGATCTTGTTAAGTGGCAGAAATAAATTTTCCGTCTTTAAAATTGCAACCCGGCGAAGTCGGGCTGGGTTTGCTAGTCATATATAAGGCGACTTTCTCGTCAATGAACAGAATCATGAGAGCATGCTTGGCTTTATATAACGTGTGATTTCTTAAGCGTGTTTTTTTTTAGCAGGAATGAACCTGGCCATCAACCAACATGCCTCTCCAATCAGCCCGGTCCTTAGCAAACTGCCTCCAGTTGCGCACTCCAAGTTGGTTGAGGTCGGTTTCTACTTGTGCGCAGCCACTTGAGGCGAGGCCTTCCTCTACTGCGTCCGACGTCTGGCTGGGAATCGAAGACTCTGCGAGCCGGAGTATTGGTGTCCATTCGTTCTACATGTCCTAGCCATCTTAAACGTCCAATGCGGAGTTTTTAGACCAGGAAGGTTCAACCTATACAGCTCGTATAGTTCTTGGTTGAATCTTCGTCTCCATAGCCCGTCAACGCAAACGGGACCGAAGATTTTTCGAAGAATTTTCCTCTCAAATCGACCAAGGATTTCTTCATCCGCTTTTGAGACGGTCCATGGTTCAGCGTCGTAGAGCAGCACTGGGATGATCAGGGTCTTATATAAGGTCTCCTTAGTAGTTCGAGTGAGGGCTTTACTACTGCATTGCCCTCTTAGCCCGAAGAAACAGCGGTTGGCAAGAGTAATTCTTCGTCTAATTTCTGACGAGATGTTGTTGTCAGAGTTAATACCGGAGCCGAGATAGATAAAGTCCCGTACTGCCTCATAGTTATATCTGTCAATGGACACGTTCTTTTCAATACGTCGATGTTGTGTCTCCTTTCGGGTTAACCGCATAGACTTGGTCTTGGCCTCATTTACTGCTTAACCCATTTTTACCGCTCTCTTCTCTATACTAGCAAACGTAGCTATGACATCATGTTGAGTCCTACCAATGATGTCAATATCGTCGGCGTATGCTAGTAGTTGTACCGATATTTGGAAAATTGTGCCTCTTGTCTTGGCTCGTGAGTTTTGCACAATCCTCTCAAGAATCCGATTGAAGAAGTCACATGACAGCGTATCGCCTTGCCTAAGTCCATTTTTGGTATCGAAATTGTCAGTGAGGTCGTTTCCAACCCTGATGGAGCAGCGAGCATTCTCCATCGTCATCCTACACAAACGGACAAGTTTGGACGGTATACTAAAACTATCAATGGCTCTGTATAGTTCGTCTCTATAAA
The DNA here is from genome assembly GCA_949824845.1 of Rhingia rostrata. Taxonomy (NCBI): domain Eukaryota; kingdom Metazoa; phylum Arthropoda; class Insecta; order Diptera; family Syrphidae; genus Rhingia; species Rhingia rostrata. The sequence continues at coordinate 28,974,110 of OX463758.1, forward strand.
TGTTGTCATATGCGGCTTTGAAATTGATGAATAGGTGGTGGGTATCGATTTGGACTTCTTGGTTTTTTTCCAGGATCTGCCGAAATGTGAATATTTGATCAGTTTTGGACTTTCCTGGCCTAAAACCACACTGATAAGGGCTGATCAGGTTGTTGGGAAACGTTTTCAGGCGTTCACATATTACGGAAGATGTTCAGGAGACTTATGCCTCTGTAGTTGGAGCATTTTAGAGGGTCTCCTTTTTTTTTTGGTCGGACCAACGACGCAGAGTTTCCATTATTTAGGCATACTTTTATCGGACCAGACTTGGCTTATGAGTTGGTGGATGTTACTTACCAGGTCATCTTCGTCGGCTTTATTAAGCTCGGCGGGAAGACCGTCATTTCCGGCAGCCTTATTAAGCTTGAGTTTATATATTGCTGTCCTCACTTCACTCAGGTCGGGTTGTTGGCAGTTCTCGCTGTCGTTGCCAACATTGGTATTACGTTGAATTTCATTTCTTTCGGATAGTCGATTAGATAAGGTCCGGTGCCAGCCGTTGCCAGCCGTTTAGTGCAGCGACTGCAGGCTCATAAGTTTTGCCGTGGAGCTCCCAAAAACCTTCTTTAATTGTGTCTCCTTTTTTCTCCATAGATTGCTTTGATGCGGACTGTTTCAATGCGTTCAATGCGACATTGGACCTTTCTTAAATGTTGGTCACATATAACCAAAGATCTAAATTTTGTGATTTCATTCGTTCTGACAAACACAGGTCATTCCTTAACGCCTGGCATCGCTCCCTCAGGTTCAAGTTAAGTCTCAAAGCATTCAAGTGGATTTTAAAAGCCCGTTGGCCAATCCATCTACCAGTGAAATGTATGCCTTATGGCGAAGTTAACTTTTTGGGTAGTTTACTAAATTGTCCTTAGAAAGCCTGTTGGTCAATCCATCTACCTGTGAAATGTCATTCTTGTACTCCTTCAAATTCCGCGTTAGATGTTGTTGACAGATTGGAACTCAATGTTGTAAAGGGTTTTTCAACGTCTTGCATCCCTCCATGATGGTAAAGCTAACTGTATGGGTAGTATAGTAAAGTGGATTTAGAAAGTTCGTTAGCCAATCTATTTACCTGCGATAAGTATTTCTTGCACTCTTTCCAATACTGCTGTTAGATGGAGTTGATCGATTGGAACTTAATGTTGTAAAGGGTTTTTTAACATTTTACATCGCTCTCTGATGGTAAAGTTAACTTTCTGGGTAGTATATTAGAGTGGCTTTGAAGTGGAAAGCCCGTTGGTAAAGTAATCCACCTGTGAAAAGTCATTCTTGTTTTGTTTCATATAGCACAGTAAAACGCAGTTGTAAAACATTTTTAACGTTTTGCAGCACTCCCTGGCGGTGAAGTTACTCTTTTGGGTAGCTTTTTAAATGGGATTTGCAAAGCCCGTTGGTCAGAGCTTCTATCTGTGAAATGTCTTCTTGTACTTTTTTCCAAACCCCTTCGGGTTAAAAAAAAAATATGGCGCCACAGGCTCGTTAGTACCCAGGGCCTAGCTTTTTTTCACAACCATTCATGTGTGCGTGTGTATTTTTTTGCACCTTGGCGGGACCTCCTGTTGAGGGGCTATCACTCGCAATACGGCCAGGGTGATAGCAATCGGTAGTGTCGTGGGATGGCCATCTCTTGCCAACAACACCAGGCGTGTTTCGAAGGTCATAGCGAACCTTCCACTGGTGAGAAAGAATCTGGGATCGAATATTGCGGTTAGGGTTTTCGCGGATTTAGTCTACGTTTAGTCACGCGAAGTGTTCCCAGATTTCTCACCGATGGAGGCATCGGTCATGAGTGGTGCTTTTTCCTTTTCATCTCTACTTTCCTATCTCTAGAGGTCCGTCCGTTGTCAACGTAACGTAGCTTCCTTCTTTTTTTTGTCTTTTTTTATATTTTGGCACGAACAAAATGTTTGTCGAGCAGGTGGTGTGTGGTGAGCGGGCAAGAACTACCCCGTCCGACGAGCTTAGCTGAGCAACCACAAGCGTGCCATGCCCTCCTCACCTCCACTGAAGATGCCCCTGTGGCCCGACCCTGACTCACAACAATGGACCTCCTGTTGAGGTCCCGCAACGGCCAAGTTGAGATAAGCTATTCATGACAATTGATACTACTCGGATGATTTGTCAGATCATCACGAGAGGATGAGTAAAAATCCACTCCCCGTATACCGAGTGTAAAGAGTATACAAAAAAACAAAAATGCAATTTTAATACCCCAGGTGTCAGTTCAGTATCACTGGAAATCCACCCTCTTCGGAGTTCGGCCCTACGGATTCTGGGGGGAGTCAATTATTTCAATTATGTAACCCTTTCGGTAAAAGCTCAAGGGAAACGAGGTCACCTACATCTCGATCTCAAAAAAAAATATATGTGTCTCAAGGAGCTCGACAACAGCAGAAATGTCAGCCCAAGAAAAGCGATTTTCAGTGAAAAAGAAGAGCCTTAAGGACGAAAACTACGTTCTTCGAACCAGGCTTAACAATGTCGAACTGCTCTGCCAAAAGCTTCGTAAAGAAATTCTCCACCTTAAGGAAGAAAATATGAACCTAAACAGTACCATTGAAAACATCTAATGAGCCAAATCCATTTACAAACTGCCCCGTGAATTCCGTATACCATACGAATGAAGAAAAACTCAGTCGCCAAACCGACTGGATTCAAAATAAAAGACCGGTTAAAAAAGGAAAGCTGTATCATCTCCTGAAATGTTAAACCGAGACAAAGAGATTGTTAAAAAAGCGAAAAAGCCGATACAACGGCCCCCATCGGAATGAATGTGATCACTTTAAAGGAGGTCCGATGTTTGTAAGCCTAAAAACTCATTTAACTGTTTCAGTAGAATTGTTCTATTCCTTTTGAATGCTAAGTGGACATTCACTTACAGCCTTTCAGCTAATTATATCCACTTCGTTTCAAAAAGCCATTCAAAACCTAAAATCGTTTACCGAAATTAAAACAAAAATAATTTCAAACAGCTTTTTATGTACACAAAATGCAAATAGACTCAATTTTATATTTTATCACAATGATAACGACCAAACACACATAATACAAAACTCAACAAAGCAATACGATTCGGGGTGTTCTTAGTCCTCATTAGTAGTTTAGGATTTTTTTTTTTAATTTCAAGTTCGTCTAGCCTATTGAGCGTAACAGAGCATACGATGTTCATGAATAATTTACATTCATTAGAATAGAATTTATGCCTAAAACGAGGTGTCAATTGCTGTCATAAAACCACCCAAGTTGGACAGATGGCCCGATCCCTCCATGAAAAAAAAAAAAAACAACATGGTGCATCATACACCGGTTTGGGTAATTTTTTTTGACTATAACTCATCAATTACTGATTTCTTACATAAGACCAATCACGTGCTGTCAGCGCAAGCCAAAAATATTCATTTGTCAAAGCCTTGCATTCAGCGCCACTGAACGTACCACATCTTGAGATGCTAATGTTCGCATTTCGTCAGTGGAAGCGTATAATTGCAATCGAATAATCAATCAAATCGAATCGGGAAATTAAACGTGGAATTTCAATTTCAAAACAATCCGTACAACGATTGGATAATTGCTTTGGATTTGATAATAATTGGATAATTACAAATGGACACGGTTTAGATGAACTTTCTAAATTCAGAGAGGAATTAATTTTATTCGCAATCGATTGAGACAAGTTTTTGCTTTGTCGGTTTTATAAAAGCGCATAACTTTTTTGAATGATTGATAGCACCATAGATTAGGGCCCATTTAAATGTATCAATGTAGATGTTGGTAGGAAGAGTCATTAAAATTGCAAGCAAATTGCAGTCAAAGAGGTAGACTGCATTCAAAGCAAATACGCAATAAAATATCATACCGAAGTAGCCATTGAGATATTAAGTCCGCGTTAGAATAAGGTAATATGTCTGGCAAACCAATGCATTAACCTTCCGAGTCTCCTAAATTTATTGGACAATATTAACATACGGTTGGTGAAGCTTGGCCAGCCGCACATGGGAGAGAGTCCCATAGTGAACATTTATTGTGATTATATATTGTAATTTATACAATCTAAACTTTAAGAAAAATATAGACAATCTAAAGAGTTATACGGTGGTCATACAAGGTGAGTCATACAAATCTTGAAGATTGTTAAAGAAGGTGGTCCTATTTTTCACGACACTGTTCCCTGTAGTTAGTTACAAATTCAAATACAAGTTTTAGGCGCAACAGTCTCCTAGCGCCTAGCTTTCTCATAACCATAAATGTATGCGTGTTCTTGTACGATAGCGGGGCCTCCTGTTTTATGCTTGGTACATAGTTTGTAACATAGAGAAATAATTTAGCTAGATATAACAGGTGATCCTCTCTACTTGGATCACCCGTTATATCTAGCTAAATTATTTCTCTATGTTACAAACTATGTACCAAGCATAAAACAGGAAGCCCCGCTATCGTACAGGAACTACTTTTTTCAATAGCCTTTTTTGACAGATCACGTGTGAGTCGTGTCATGCTGTCATGTTATTTTTGTTTAGTATTGTTTGGCATTTCATAATGGAAAGACTTACGCGTGAACAACGTTTACAAATTGTTCAACTTTATTATGAAAATTCACGTTCTGTGAGGAATGTGTTTCGTGTACTTCGCTCAACTTATGGTCAACATAATCGGCCTACTGAGCATACTATTCGCAACACCATCACCCATTTTGAGACCCAGCATTCAGTATTGGTTAATATTCGACCGAATAGACCACGTCCAGCACGCTGTGAAGAAAATATAGAGGCCGTAGCTGAGAGTGTACACGAAGACCGTAGAGAGTCGATTCGGCGCCGTTCACAGCAACTCGGACTGACGTATGGAACGACTTGGCGCATTTTACGTCAAGATCTTAAATTGAAAGCGTACAAAATACAGCTTGTGCAGCCGCCCGACCTTCCCAAGCGACATCGCTTCGCTGTATGGGCTCTTGAAAAGTTCCAAGAAGATCCGACGTTTTCGAGGCAAATTTTGTTTAGCGATGAGGCCCATTTCTGTCTCAATGGGTATGTAAACCAACAAAATTGACGCATTTGTGACAAAGAGCAACCTGAAGAGATTGAAGAACTGCCACTTCATCCAGAAAAAACAACGGTTTGGTGTGGTTTGTGGGCCGGTGGAATCATCGGTCCATATTTCTTTAAAAATTATGCCGGTGCGAACGTAACCGTCAATGGCGACCGTTATCGTGCCATGATAACCGACTATTTGATGCCTGAAATTGAAGCTCGTGATCTCGGCGACATTTGGTTTCAGCGAGACGGCGCCACTTCCCACACATCGCATCAATCAATGGACTTATTGAGAGAACATTTCGGTGAGCACATAATTTCACGTTTTGGGTCGGTCGATTGGCCACCAAGATCGTGTGATATCACACCGTTAGACTTTTTCCTGTGGGGATATGTAAAGTCAAAAGCTTATGCCGACGAACCCGCTTCGATTCAGGCCTTGGAGGAAAACATCACGCGTGTCATTCGCCAGTTACCAGCCGAAATGCTCGAACGAGTGATCGAAAATTGTACTCAACGGATGGACCATCTGCGACGTAGCAACGGCCAACATTTGATAGACATAATCTTCAAAAAATAAATGCCAAAGAATGTTCTTTCAAATGATAATAAACATTCTCCGTTAAATTTGAATTTTCTGTGTTTTTTTCTTTAAAAAAGTAGGGAACCTCGAAATGGATCACCCTTTACCTCAAAGTACCAGGTGGCGCAAAAATAACCTTCCGATGTTTTTTGGCTTTAATTTAAAAAAACAATGAAAAACGGTGCCGTGACATAAGGCCATGTGACATAAGACCATATCTCAAAATATGGCCTTATGACGCTTTCGCAAAGTGTCGTAAAGCCATATTTCGAGGTATGGCTTTATGTCGCTTTCGAAAAGCCATATTTTGAGATATGGTCTTATGTCACATGGCCTTATGTCACCGCACCATGAAAAACTTCGATTCTTCTTGTGGATTATTTTTATTTGGTCTTTTAATTTTTTTACATCAAGTCGAGAATATGTTGTCATGTAAATGGCCGCCGCCACAGTTGATTGTCATTTAAGCCCTTTTTATGGCATTTTCCATCACTTTGGCCAAAACTTCCGGCGATAGGTCCTCACATTCTTGACGGATATTTTCTTTAAGAGCTGCAAGAGTCTGAGGCTTGTTGACATAAACCCGCGACTTCAAAAAGCCCCACAAAAAGAAGTCTGGAGCGGTCAAATCAGGCGATCTTGCTGGCCAGTGCAAATCGCCAAAACGGGAAATTAGGCGCCCGGGAAATGCATCCTTCAGCATATCGGTTGTGGCACGTGCAGTTTGTGCCTTTGCACCGTCCTGTTGAACCACATGTTTTCCAATCCCAATTCATCAAGTTGCGGCAAAAAGAACTCGTTGATCACTGCTCTGTAGCGCTCACCATTCACAGTAACCGTTTGGCCCGCGATGTCTTCGAAGAAAAAAGTTCTGAACACTCCTCCAGCGAAAACAGCACACCATACAGTGACTTTGAGCGGGTGTAATGGCTCTTCGTGGGTTACACGCGGATTTTCAGTGCCCCAGAAGCGTAAATTTTGCTTTTTTACGTACCCGCTAAGATGGAAATGGGCCTCATCACTCATGACTATTTTTGATGAAAAATCATCTTCCTCTTGGTGGTGGTTAAGGATGGCTTGAGCGTATGTTAGACGCGATTGGCGGTCAGCAGCTAACAGCTGATGCACCGTCTGGACTTTGTACGGAAAACGTTGCCGTATAAACGTTGCCGTATGCGGCTTTGAAATCGATGACAAGATAGTTGTTATCGATTTGGATTTCTTGGGTTTTTTTCCAGGATCTGCCGAAGTGTGAAAATTTTATCGGTTGTGGACTTTTCTGGCCTAAAACCACACTGATAAGGGCCAATCAGGTTATTGGTAAATTGTTTAAGGCGTTCACATATTACGACAGATAGGATTTTGTAGGCTATGTTGAGGACGTAGCCTCTGTGGTTGGCGCAGTTTTTGTAGATCGGGCAAACAATGCTGCGGCTTAATTCTTCAGTCATACATTCATACGACCAGATTTGGCTTATGAGTTGGTGGACGTTACTTACCATGTCATCTCCACCGGCTTTATAAAGCTCAGCGGAAAGTCCGTCATTTCCGTCATTGCTATCCTCACTTCACTCAGGTCGGGCGGTTAGCAGTTTTCGCTATCGTTGCCAACATTGAATGGTTTGTTCTGCCGGACAGCAGAATGTTGTTCATCATCGCCGTTTAACAGTCTGCAGAAGTGGTTCTTTCATATCCTCAGCATCGAATGCGTCTCAACTACGAAATTTCCTTGTTCCTCTCGACAGGGTTTTGTTGGAGCCTTGGCTTTGATGTTTTACTTATTGGTAAAACTTGCGAACATCGTTCCTGCAGTGGCACCTCTCAATACCTCGATCCAGAAACGCGCTTTTCTGTTTTTTTTTCTTCTTTCTGAAAATCCGGTGTTCTTCCCTTCTGCTCTGCCTATAGAGCTCAATGGCAGCTCTCATCTTCACCTGCAGCGTAGCCTTGTAGGCCTCGTTGTTGGCTGCGAACATCCGTTGGCATTCCTCATCAAACCAGGATTGTCTAGCACATCAGTTGCAGCTGATCTAATGGTTTGTTGGCATGGTTGCCATTGTTCTTCAACATTCGATGTTGGTAGTGTGGTGCTAATTGAGACGTTGAGGGGTACGCGTTGCGCGAAGGTCTTGGCGGTCTCTTGCGATTGCAGTCTTTCGTCATTAAATTTGTTCACAGTATTTCTGGATTGTTATGGCGTGTTGAATATTTTCATTCTTACCTGGGCTGCAATAATGTAGTGGTCCGAGTAGATGCTAGCTCCATGGAGTGTTCGGACATCCCAAATACTTGATGCCTGTCTCTTGTCTATCGCAATGTGATCAATTTAGTTGACCGTTCGTTGATCTGGAGAGCGCCATGTCCCATTATGCATATTGAGGTGAGGAAACCTTGTGCTGGCTATAGAGGCATTTCGTTCCGGAGCGAAGTCAATTAGCCTAAATCCGTTACCAGACGTATTGTCGTGTAGGCTATGTTTTCCGACAATACTGCAAAGATGTCTTCTCTTCCTACCTCTGCGTTAAAATCTCCCAGCACGATTTTAACATCGTTTTTCGGCAGTCGCTCATAGGTTTTGTAAAGGAGCTCATAGAAGCAGTCCTTAGCTATATCAACCTTATACTCCGTCGGGGCGTGAGTGCATATTAGGATTATATGGGCGAATTTGGTCCTGATGCGAATTGTTGTAGTGCATTCGCTAATTTCTTAGAAACATAAGACTTCTTGCTTAAGTCTGGCTTTTATAACAAATCCGCATCCGAATAGTCGTTGTTTCTGCTCACTATAACACGGTCCATAGTTGATGCCACAGTTTTTTGTCCTCTTTTTGCCCGGCCCACCCCATTGTTCTAAAGCCAAGTCAAAATCTAATTTCCTGAAAAATGACGCTTAGTACATTTTCCGGGCTGTTATCGATGAAAAATCGGAAAAATATTGCATTGAGATAATGACAAAAAAAAACCCTTCATGAGGGTCTTCAGATATAAACCATGAACATGCTTAAAATTTTAAAGAAATTCTATTTGATTTCGATAAGCTGATCTCCTAGAAACGTACGGTCGTTAATCTTGATGCGGTTATTTACTGGCCTATAAGCGTGCTTTAGGTATCCATAAAATTTTCTCTAATTGTATTGTGTTTCATAGCACTTTAAATGGGCATCAAATCAATTTCAAACTTTAAGGAATCATAAAAACTGAATTTTTTCAACTTAAATGTACTGGAGTTCCCACAGCATTCCATAAACAATTCACTTAATTGCCGCATCCACTTAACGGATAGAAAATTCCTTGCTTTATCAACCCATTAAGTTACAACAAGTTTGATTCCTCTTACCTCTGTCTATTGGAAACTTGTCAATCGAATTCCACATTCATAAAATATTCATAAACAACCTGAAAATAATCATCAAAATGTGTATGCAAATCAAATCACCGGACATCGAACAGTTTTCGAATCTGGACAACCTTAGTGCTGAGATACCAGCAAAGTACCTACCCTGCCTCAAGTCTTTGAAAAAGAAAATAAAAAAAAATGTCACTTTCAGTTTTCTTCGTTCTTTCACTTTTGCAGTTCTCCAATCCTATGAATTCAATTTGGATGTGATATTTGCATATGAAATTCCCACAAAAAAAAAAAAAAACGTTTCACATTTATTTCAAAGACTTTTTCCAGAGTTCAACCGGGGAAGTCGGCGTTACACATTCAAAGTGGTTCTCGGTCCGATTTTTTATTGATGAATTATTCAGCAGCCGACTACGGACAGTATTTGCGGACGGAAAAATGGAAAGTTCAACAATTTTTTAGTTCGAATTCCATGTGGAATATCTTTCGCATGTGACGATGTGACTACAAAAATAACTGCAAACATTCTAGATAGACAACACTGATGTGAAAGTAATTTTGCAAAAAAAGTTCTCCAGTAATGTCCCACTTAACATCCGAAATGGGGGTTCTCCTCCCGGTTTTAAGTAGGCAATCGATCGTTTTATATTACTGGTAACGTCTCAGTTGGACCAGAGGTTAACACATGGAATACATTCTCTCCACAAATCCGTGACTGAGAGAGAGAGAGAGAGAGGGACAGTGATTCGTTTACTATATACACCAACTCTCATTCAAGAAATTTGCTATTTCAATCTGGAGGCACGATCGGGAATAACTGGTTGCATAAGGAAGCAATATTCGGGCAGTTGCCATTGCTACTCCACTTGTATACGGTCGATCTTCTGGCACGAGTATCTTTATACCCCGCGCACATTCTTTGCTATAGGCTTACGCATCTCACTGGCTGAGTGTATCCGCCATGGTGATGGCTTTATAGATACTTCTCAGGGATACTAGGTATGGTTGTTTCTTTTTTTTTTTTTTTTGCTCAGAATGTACCTGTTCTTCTATTGGGAGCATCTTTTTTTTCCATCTGCGGTGGTAAGCACCACACTTTTAAAAATACTGAGATACATTTGCGATGGAGGTTCTATATTTTCTCACTAAGCCAGGCGCACGAAATGGTGATTGTGCCTTTGGACCGTGCACCGCAACCACCTGCTCGATTTTGGACCGACGATACTAAGTACGGGCCGACAGATAATATGACGAGAGATTCATGATGTTCGCGATGATTTAAACTGGTAATTTATTTCCTGCATTGAGGATGATTAGAGGGGCACATAATTTCAATCTCTTGCTGCTTTGGGTGTTCCGATACGAGTGCAATAGTGCATATGGAGTTGGTGTAACATGTTATGGTGGAAAATATCGTGAGCGTTTAATCTTACCCGCATAATACCAACTTGGTTGGACCGTCCCATAGAATGTAAATTAAATTAACTTTGATTAGGGATTAACTGGCTTGATGAGACCGATCGGTGTTGTGGTCTAGAATTTATTTCACACTTTCACCAATTTCTTGAAAGATAAGCACCGACTTGAGTCGAATGAGACAAGTTCGTTGTGTAGATGTTTCCATAGATGTTTGAGATGCATTCAGTAGTGCACTCAAGAACGGCACTATACTTAGTAAGACGTAATTCTAAAATTTGTCAGGGTTTCTAATCCTTATCCTGAAAACACCGATAACACCCTTACCAGGTTAAACCTTAATAATAGTTTTCTGGTCAGAGTAGCAAACCTGTGCTAAACTACTCGATCGCTTTTTATACCGATGGCTCCAAAAAAAAAATGACAGAGTCGGTGCCGGTGTCTTCCCCCAACAAGCTAAATCTCAGCCTATCTTTCCGTCTTCCTGATCACTGTAGCGTGTTCCAACGGAACTCATGGCGATCAAAGAATGTAATATCTGCCAAGGATATTAGCATTTTCTCGGACAGCCAAGTAGTCATCGAATTCCTGGAATCGGTATCAACAGCTTCAAAGACAACCCTATCTCATCTCTGCAGGAGATGTAAATACATTTTTATATTCGCCTCTGCTGGCTGCCTGGGCATAGAAATATTCCAGGGAACTGAAAGGCTGATGAACTCGCCAGACATGCGATTAAATTATCAGTTATACCCGACACAAGTGCACTAGGTATTCCTCTCGCTACATGCAAAAGCTTACTAGCGCAACATGCTTATAGCTAATCAAACCTCAGATAGAGTCTGAGAAACGTCGCGGTCAACTTACCAAACGAATTTGGCCAAAGCTCGATTTAAGAGGACCAATGGGACTGATTTCGCTCGATAGACCGTATATTAGCGCCACCATAGGTTTCATCACAAGACACTGTTTAATTGGCAGGAACGCGAAAAGACTAGGCCAAATTTGGTCTTTGGTGGGCAATAACTTAACAAAAAAAAAATTGAAGTTATTTCCCATGTGAAGTTATTGCCTGTGAAGTTGTTTCCCTGCACCCAGTTGCTCACCCCAAGTTGGTTGAGGTCGGTTTCTACTTGTGCGCGCCGCTTAAGGCGAGGTCTTCCTCTACTGCGTCCGACGTCTAGCTGTGAATCGAAGACTCTGCGATCCGAAGTGTAAGTGTCCATTTGTTCTACATGTCCGAACCATCTTAAACGTCCAGTGCGGAGTTTTTTTTTTGACAAGGTATGCCGCTTTACAGCTCGTATAGTTCTTGGTTGAATTTTCGTGTCAACGCAAATGGGACCGAAGATTTTTCAATGAATTTTCCTCTCGCATCGACAAAGGATTTCTTCATCCGCTTTTGATACGGTCCATGCTTCTGCGAAATAAAGTAGGACTAGGATGATCATGGTCTTATATAGGGTCGCCTTAGTAGTTCGAGTGAAGGTTTTACTACTAAATTGCCCTCTAAGCCCAAAGAAATAGCGGTTAGTAAGAGTAATTCTTCGTTAAATTTCTAACGAGATGTGGTCTAGCGGAGCCGAGGTAGACAAAGTCCCGGACTACTATATCTGTCAATGGTGACGTTCTGTCCAATTCGTCGATGTTGTGTGTCCTTTCGTCTAGACAGCATATACTTTGTCTAGTCCTCATTTTCTGCTAAACGCATTTTTGCCGCTTCCTTATCTATGCTAGCAAACGTGGCTATGCCATCACGTTGAGTCCTACCAATGATGTCAATATCGTCGACGTAGTTGCACCGATTTTGTTAAAATTGTGCCTCTGGTGTTGGCTCGAGAGAATTCGATTTGAGTAGTCACATGTAAGCTCATCGCCGTTCCTAAATCCTTTGTTGATATCGACTCTGTCGGTGAGGTCGTTTCAGGCCCTGGTGCATCAGCCTTAACTCTCCATCATCATCCTACACAGGCGGACGAGTTTGGGCGGTATACCAAAACTTAGGAATCGATGATTAGGTGGTGATTATCGATTTGGACCTCTTGGGTTTTTTTTTCCGGGACCTGCGGAAGTGTGAAAATTTGATAGATCAGGTTCTTGGTAAACCGTTTCAGTCGTTCTCATAGTTGTTGGTGCAGTTCAGAGAGTATCCTTTTTCCTAGATCGGGCAAACGATGCTAAGGTTCCATTCTTCAGAAAAACTTTCATCCGACCAGATTTGGCTTAAGAGTTGGTGGATAGTACTTACCACGTCATCTCTGCCGGCTCAGTGGGAAGGCCGTGATTGCCAGCAGTCATATTAAGCTTGAGTTTAGATGTTGCTATCCTCACATCATTCAGGTCGGGTGGTTGGCAGCTTTCGTTGTCGTTGCCAATATTGAATGGTTCGTTCTGCCTGACAGCGGAATGTTGTTCGTCATCGCCGTTTAACAGTCTGCGGAAGTGGTTCTTCCATATCCTCAGCATCGACTATGTCTCAACTACGATGTTTCCTTGTTCGTCTCGACAGGATTCTTCTCGAGCCTTGTTCCTTGTTCGTCTCGACAGAATTCTTCTCGAGCCTTTTTTCCCTGGCTTTGACGTTTTACACTTTGACAAAAATTGCGAACATCGTTTCTGGAGTGGCACCTCTCCATATCCTCGATCGCGCGCTTTTCTTGCCCTATTTTCTTCTTTCTGAAAAGCTTAATGGCTCAAATTTTGGTTGAGTCCCAGGTCCACTAAATTGTAGCACCACTTAAGCAAATTTGTTTTCCCAAAAAAACAGGACTGATTCGTTGTTCCTTTCATCATCTGGTTTCAACTTCGGCAAATGCGTGGTAGTCCAGTAGGACGACTAATAAGTCGTCAAAATATCTTTTTTTAATTTTAGTGTGTGTGATATCAAGAGGTTTGGTTTTTAATTACATGGGCTAACGGGAAATGGTGCAGTAACAGCGTTCGTGTAGTAATGGATTTTTGCCACTTTCGCTATTTCGTTTCCAAGTTTGCATTGTGTGAGTCTTCCCATCACATAAAAACCCACCATTTATAGCCTCTAAACTCGCGCATCATTATACAGTTATTATTTAACGCCACAATGCGTGAATTAATTTTTTTAAACTTCCATATAATTATGTTAATCTTTTTGAAACACTGTTGCAAATTATAATTGTTTATCGTCATTCTTGTCTTCTTGCAGTTTTGCGCACACTAAAGCGAATGCCATGGAGTCAACGGTCTACTACACGCAAAGCGAACAAGACTTACATCGGCTGGATGAATCGCCACTGGCCAACCAACTGCAACCGGAATCTCAGCAATGCGCCGAAAATAACCCTGAATTACGTTTACGATCACTGGGCAGCAGCAGTTCGAGCAGCGGTGCAAACAACAGCACGACCACATCGGCGACTGGACAATTTTTGCCATTGCCGCAAAGAAGATGTGTTCCCCCGCCAAACCTGCCGCTGAGTACAACATCTTCACCACTTAGAAGCAATTACAAAAGTTATCACCACAGCCATCAGATGGACTTCCAAAGGAATTCACAGTCGGACGATGACAGTGGCTGTGCTTTGGAGGAGTACACGTGGGTTCCACCGGGACTCCGACCTGATCAGGTAAGCATACAAGCCTCGTGATTCATTTTCTGCATACACGCTGGATGGAAAGGGAAATACGTCAGTCTTTTTGGTTTCAATTTCGAAAACACGTTTACTCGGTAAAGAGCTTAGAGGCTGATGCTGGAGGCTTTGTTGTAAGATTCTGCAGATTCTGTTTGCTGTTCAAAATTTAGGTACTCGTTAGACTAAACAAATACTGCAAGACCACACATTTTGAATTTGAAATTATCACAAAAAACCCGAGATGCAGTGGATACCGTAAGGTAGGACTGGTAGCCGGTATGACTAGGGTTAAGAGTTTTGATCCAATTTGTTTTGCTAAACTGAAATAGCATAGGGATACTAGGGATGATAGTCTTCGTCGTATCTCCAATAAGTTGTAAATGGTTGCGTTGATGTGAAGTCCGAGATAGATGTTAAGAGTCCATCTATCCCGGACTCAACTAGGTTCCTCAAAATTGTTGCTCTCAACTGCGACATTTTGTCGAAGGTTGTGTGTGAACAGTCCTTCTGTTTGATAGCATATACTTTGTCTTGTCCTCGTTAACAACAAGACCAACGCGTTTCGCCTTTTCACCTATTCCTCTAAATGCTTCTAAGGGATGACCAATCAAGAGTTTTTTTTTTAAATGCAAAATGACACAAAAAAATAAAAATATCATGAAATCTTTGTTATTAACTTGTAGAACCATTCTTGACTTTAGTATTGAAAGATAAACGTTTTCAAATGTTGGCCGCAACTGCGCCATAGTTCGTCAATTCAGACGTTTCAATTTTTGATAACTCATTCGAGTTTATTCATCGTGGGTATCTCGCGAATAACCAACAAATGGAGCCAAATAGCCAAATACTGTCGACGCCTCGGGCTTCATTTTCAGGCAAAAACTTACCATAGCGCGATAACGACCTTCATTATCAGTAACGTTGGCGGCAATTTATTTTTTTATGAAATACAGACCGACAGTTTCAACGGCCTATAAAGCACACCACACAATTGTGAACGTAAGTGCAGCTCTTGAGCCTCTTTCGGTTGTTCCTCGTCCCATATACGGCAATTTAGCTAATTGACGTATCCTTTGAGTTAGAAATAGGCCTCATCGATGAACCAAATGGTAATCGAAAACAATTTATCTTCAGGAACTCTCTCGAAAGCCCATTCAGTGAATTGAATTGAAGAATTTGCCAACGTTGTTCGGGTGAGAGTCTATCGATGACGAATACTGAATAAAAAAACGCAATGTAACTTGACACGACAACCGCGCCATCTTTAAAAAAATAAAACCTTTTGAAAATAGTAACATTAAACATTGGGGACGACAGCGAAAACTGTTAACCACCCGACCTAAGTGAAGTGAGGATAGCAAGCTTAATAAGGCTGCCGGAAATGGCGTCCTCCCCGCTACGCTTTAAAAAGGCGGCCGAGATGACTTGGTAAGTAACATCCACCAACTCATAAGCCAAATTTGGTCGGATGAAAGTATGCCTTAAGAATGGATCCTCAGCATCATTTGCCCGATCCACGCTGTCATGTGTCTTCTCCAATTTGATTCTTGAGAGGATTGCGCAAAATTCCCGAGCCAACACCAGAGGGGCAATTTTCAAGAACCGGTGCAACTAATACCAGCATACGCCGACGATATTGAATTCATTGTTAGGACTCAACGTGATGTCATAACCGCGTTTGCTAGTATAGAGAAGAAAGCGGCAAAAATCGGTTTAGCAGTTAATGAGGGTCAGACTAAGTTTATGCTGTCAACACAAAAATACACACAACTTCGATGAATTAGACAGAACGTCACCATTGACTGATAAAATTTGATGTAGTACGGCATTTGTTCACATATACATAATTTTAAAATACATCTTGGGTAAATAACGTGAGATAAAGGCTGAACCAAATCCATGATCTCTTCCCACTATTTTAATAGCCACTTACCACTTGGAGCATCATTGGTGCAAGATTGTAATTAATAGTGGGCGCACCTCAGGGGCTTACATGCACACGTATATATTAAGGAGCTGATAAAAAAGTCTCACCAATATTACTTCTGTAGACCTAGAAGAACATTTTTGTCAAATTCGCAGAGAATCACTTGCGAGTTGCGAATATGCAAATATTCGGTTAATTTGAAATTTCACTCATATCAATATTTTTAAAACAGGCTGTCCAGATCATTTTTTTTAATTTTGCCAAAAAGAAAGCCTGAATTACGATTTGCCTATCGCTTTACGAGAAGATTTCTGAGATTAAGGCTTTATGTTCATCGACTTAATTTAAGAGGCACAAGAAGAAACAACCCAACAAGGAACGAATCTTATGGGGAAACTTGTCCGAAGTAGCTAAAGGGTGATCCATTTCGAGGTTCCCTACTTTTTAAAAGAAAAAAACACAGAAAATTCAAATTTAATGGAGAATGTTTGTTATCATTTGAAAGAACATTCTTTGGCATTTATTTTTTGAAGATTATGTCTATCAAATGTTGGCCGTTGCTACGTCGCAGATGGTCCATCCGTTGAGTCCAATTTTCGATCACTCGTTCGAGCATTTCGACTGGTAACTGGCGAATGACACGCGTGATGTTTTCCTCCAAGGCCTGAATCGAAGCGGGTTTGTCGGCATAAGCTTTTGACTTTACATATCCCCACAGGAAAAAGTCTAACGGTGTGATATCACACGATCTTGGTGGCCAATCGAACGGCCCAAAACGTGAAATTATGTGCTCACCGAAATGTTCTCTCAATAAGTCCATTGATTGATGCGATGTGTGGGAAGTGGCGCCGTCTTGCTGAAACCAAATGTCGCCGAGATCACGAGCTTCAATTTCAGGCATCAAATAGTCGGTTATCAGGGCACGATAACGGTCGCCATTGACGGTTACGTTCGCACCGGCATAATTTTTAAAGAAATATGGACCGATGATTCCGCCGGCCCACAAACCACACCAAACCGTTGTTTTTTCTGGATGAAGTGGCAGTTCTTCAATCTTTTCAGGTTGCTCTTCGTCCCAAATGCGGCAATTTTGTTTGTTTACATACTTATTGAGACAGAAATGGGCCTCATCGCTAAACAAACTTTGCCTCGAAAACGTCGGATCTTCTTGGAACTTTTCAAGAGCCCATAGAGCGAAGCGATGTCGCTAGGGAAGGTCGAGCGGCTTCAGTTGTTGCACAATCTGTATTTTGTACGCTTTCAATTTAAGATCTTGACGTAAAATGCGCCAAGTCGTTCCATACGTCAGTCCGAGTTGCAGCGAACGGCGCCGAATCGACTCTCTACGGTCTTCGTGTACACTCTCAGCTACGGCCGCTATATTTTCTTCACAGCGTGCTGGACGTGGTCTATTCGGTCGAATATTATCCAATAATGAATGCTGCGTCTCAAAATGGGTGATAGTGTTGCGAATGGAATGCTCAGTAGGCCGATTATGTTGACCATAAGTTGAGCGAAGTGCACGAAACACATTCCTCACAGAACGTGAATTTTCATAATAAATTTGAACAATTTGTAAACGTTGTTCACGCGTAAGTCTTTCCATTATGAAATGCCAAACAATACTAACCAAAAATAACATGACAACATGACACGACTCACACGTGATCTGTCAAAAAAGGCTATTGAAAAAAGTATCTCTACTTGGATCACCCGTTATTATTCTAACCAAATAGTGTTGTTGTACACACGTTGTTGTTGTAATTTGGAGCATACAATCGATAGTTTTAAAATTCCCCACCTGAAATTGCCAAATTCTGTCCCCCTTTGAGTTAGAATCGTTGTTGGGGTATGGCTAAGGGGTACCATACAAACAATTTTAAGTTTAAACTCGCAATATCGTTTTAGCCCGTGAATTGTACAAACTCCTACATACTAATACAAGGGTGCAGTGGCTTAGAGGTTAGCGCGTTTGACTACTATGAGTGTGCTCCCTAATTTAAGTCCCGTTAATACTCTGCATGACACACGACAGTAGGTCTAATACCGAGCTCTCACGTACAAGAGTTTAAAAAGTGACAGCTTCGGAAATTCTCTTTGGGTTGCCATTGCATTCAGCTAACATGTTCATTAACCTACGAAGGAAAAATAGGACCAAATTATTTGATGACTATAATATACATCGAACAGTGTAATGATAAATCTAAGGACTTAAAGAGGATACCAAAAAAAGAACATGTTCTCTTAAAAAAGAGGTGTCCAGCATGAATTCGTATGGAAAAACATTTGGCGCACGTTGAAGAATGTAATACTTCGATAAGACTTCTTTAAATACCTCTAAAATGCCTAGCAGAAAAAAACTATGGAAGCAAATTATAGGCTTCGCAAAAAGTCTTTCCGAAAATATTTGCAAGCCTACTCGAAGTCGAAATATAATATCATTTTTTATTTTTTACATTTCATTATATTATTTATTTTTATTAATTTACAACCCAATTGGTCATTGTGAAAGCATGAAATTCAATGAAAATAATTATAAAAACTCTCGTCTTACTGGGATTCGAACTCGTGTTCTCTCGCTCGGTAGTCCAACATGCTATCCACTGTACTGTGAAACATAAAAGAAAAATAAGTACAACGAAGTACTTGAATCGTGTCAATTCATTCTCCGATCGGTTTCCGATCTTTTAACCTTAGCTTTTTAAAACCTTCATTCATAAGCTCTATACATGCTTTGCTTCGGATTAACTTCTTGCGAATTTCTACTGAAACATTACATGTGCACACATCTTCGGAAGCTTAAAAACAACCTTACATAGGTTATATCATCATAACTTCGGTTATGCTTGTGAATTTTCCTGCATAATATCTTAAACAGGCTTCTACCTGACCAAACCGAATGCAAAAATGCTCAACCTCCGCGCACAAGTAAAGGGTTTTTCAATAAGAGCGCTACAAAAGTTTTTTTTTTTAAATAAAACAAAAACGGTTTTGGATATCAATGAAATTCTTTATTCCTGTGAAAGAACGTTCGATGCCATTATGTATGGAACTCGATTTCTTTTGCATGTCCACCACGGGCACGCTTGCAGAAGTCCAGACGCTGAACCCAATTTTCGACGGTTTTCAAGCATAAATCGGCCGATACTGCTGCAATTTCACGTTCGATATTCGTACGAAGTTCATCAATCGTCGCTGGCTTGTTGGCATAGACCATAGACTTGACGTAGCCCCATAGGAAATAGTCTAACGGCGTCAAATCGCACGACCGAGGCGGCCAAGCGACTGGACCATTTCGTGAGATAACACGTTCTCCAAACTTGGTTTCCAATAAATTGATTGTGGCATTCGCTGTGTGGCTTGTGGCGCCGTCCTGTTGGAACCACATGTCCTCCAAGTCCATATCATCCAATTGGGGCCAAAAATATTCGGTTACCATTGAACGGTAGCGATTCCCATTCACAGTAACGTGGCCGGTCTTGATCATCACGGGAGAAGTACGGCCCAATGACGCCGCCGGCCCATAAACCACACCGAACCGTAATTTTTTTCGGGATGCAATGATGACTCATGAAGTACGTGTGGATTGCTGCCTGACCAATACCGCATATTTTGTTTATTGACGAAGCCATTCAGCCAGAAATGAGCCTCATCGCTGAAGATGATTTTTCGATGAAAATCCGAATCATTTTCAAGTTGTTGCTCAGCCCAATTCACGAACATACGACGCTTCTGGTGGTCAAGCGGCTTCAGTTCTTGCGTCAATTTAATCTTGTAAGGATGTAGGCCAAGATGTTTCCGCAAAATTCGCCACAACGACGTCACAGAAATGCCCAACGCTCGAGAACGACGTGTGAGAGACACATTTGGGCTTTCTTCAACTGAAGCCTCAGCGGCACGGGAACATTTTGTATTGTGCCTGTGGATTCAAATTTTTCCACTAGACGCTCAATTGTTGATCTGCTAGGACGATTATGACGACCATAAATTGTACGTAGCGCTGTTAACGTTGAGGCCTCTGACTCCGAATTTCGGTTGTAAATTTTAATAATTTCGACTCGTTGTTGGATCGTATATCCTTCCATCATGAAATGGCAAATCTTACTGAAGAGAAATGTCAAAAGAGCGGCAAGAAATATGGCGTCGTTTGCTGTACCTGTCGCTCAACTTTTGTAGCGTCCCTGTTGAAAAACCCGATACTATATAAAGTCTACAGAAATAATTGCTTATGAAAAGTAAATTTTATTGCCATATAGAGGAATAATTGTTAGTTGGGCTATAGGGCAAACACTATAAAAGAGATATCAAGCTCGAAACCTAATGTTGAAAACTTCATTCAGAGTTGTTTTTGGATGAAAATTTGACATTTTTGAGGGCTTTTAGCGATTTCTTGCCACTAATTAAAATTACTTTAGCAGAGTAAATGGATTTCCCAGCATCACGAAATATTATCAACTATACAACGAGGAGATAGCGATTAGTATTATTATACCAAATCTGTACAGATCGGGTTTCAACACAAAAAGTAAACACATTTTGTAGTGGTCAATAATACCGTCAACTGGTTTTTTCAAGTTTCTAATCATTCCCCGCCTAATCATATCTACCAATCGACACGTTCGCTCTCGATTCAAATTAAAAAGATGCGTTCGTATTTTTAAATCGATCGTCGATCACAATCAAGCCTCTTTAATGAAAACATTCCATTGACAGACAAGAGCGTAAGCACATCTAACCAAAGCGCATGTGGATTAACTTTCATCGAAAGTTCAACATTCGGCCAACAAACCGCTTACAGTCTGCGGTTTGTTGTGTGCCCCCGGGCATATGTTTGGTTTGGTCAGTTTAATCGAAGCCCACCGCTTGCGCATTAAACTTTCTTTTGGGCGTGTAGCACCAGTCACAGACATGCAGAGAAAATATGCACATGACAAGCAGCAAGCAAGCAAGTTGATATATGGCTAGTGTTCAGTCGAAATGTCAGACTCCTAGGCATGTTGCACAGGCACACTCGACATGAAATCCACCCCACATCACCTAGTCAGCGAACCTGATTAAGCGGGCCACATTAAAAGGTTGATGGCTTGGCCGCATGTCCAAAGTAATGTCCCCCGCAGAGCATAGACGGGGGGGGGAGGAAAATTAATTGCTCTACTTTAAGTCGTTGCACCACCATCATCCCATCCACCCGCTGTTTTGCGGAGAAAGTTTTCGCATCATTAAGCGCCCAATAGAGAGGCAACTTACTAATTCCGACCGTCGCTATAACTTTGTTTTCCATTTTTTCACCCTTTTCTCTCATTGCAGGTTCGATTGTATTTCTCACAACTGCCGGACGATAAAGTTCCTTACGTTAACAGCGCCGGCGAAAAGTATCGAGTGAAGCAATTGTTGCATCAGCTTCCGCCGCAAGATAACGAAGTGAGTATGGCAATCGTGAAGAGTGCAAAACTTTACTATGTTCGGCGGTGCTATTGTGCATTCAGAACGTCTTTTTGAATTAAAACGAATGTAGCACGGTGCGCGTAAAATGTCTATAATCCTTGAGATACTTTTATTTTGATTTTTTTCCTTTCTTTCCAAAGGTTCGATATTGCCATTCGCTCAGCGACGAGGAACGAAAGGAGCTGCGGATATTTTCAGCACAAAGGAAACGCGAAGCTCTTGGCCGTGGAGCGGTGCGATTACTTTCGGATGAACGGCCATGCAAAGGGGTAAGGGGTTTTGCTATGAATTTAATTTTTTTTTTCTTTGTTTGGGTTTGTTGTTCGGAAGAGAAAAACTTTTAATAACTTTTACTCGGGAGGACTGCGTCGTCTGAAACTGGTAACAATGCAAATTTGATTAAAAACGAAAACTTTAATTTGAAGTTTTGTTTCTTCGAAGTCCTGCGGAGGTAGTTGCTTAAGGTTTTATTGTTTGTTAAGAACGAAGAAAATAATTCCAGTTGTCTTGAAATGAGGAGATTATATGGGTGTTAAGTTCAATAATCTGGCCTTGTATTTTTTAGAGTATATTTGGTGGTTTGTTCATCACCATTCCGGGTGTTTACTGCCTTGTGTCCTTTTGCTTTTGGAGAAACCTAACCCATTGAATGTCTGGGCTCCATCTTTGTTGTGAATACTTTTGAAAGATAACATTTTTTTTATTTTGTGACATTTTTTGACAGCTAGTTTGTAAGCTTTGTCTTCTTAATAACGGGTGTTTTTTTTTAGAGGTTAGTTTTTTTTCGAATAGAGATTAAACTGACATTTTGTGGTCAAATCGGGCAACTCTAATGTCATTTATGTTCAACTTCGTTTGCCATTTCAACGCTTGCAAATCGCGCAAATTTATTTCGAAAATAATGGTTCAGTTCGCGAAGTTTCCCGCAAGATCGACATAGTCGTCCATCAGAGCAGTTAATTCGGTTAACCATGGATAGTTTTCACACTACGTTTACTCTATAAAACGCATCCGCAGAGACATCGAAGAGTGCGCACCGAAGAAACAATTGCCGCTGTAGAGCAAAGTGTTGAAGAGGACCCGAATGAATCGATTCGCCACCGTGCACAGCAATTGGAGCTTTGTCCATCAACTTTATGGAAGATTTTGCGCAAAGACCTTCGCCTACGACCTTACAAGATTCAGCTTTTGCAAGAATTAAATCCGCGAGACCATGCAATGCGTCATGGTTTTGGTGTATGGGCCGAACATGAGATTGATCTCGATGCTGAATTTCTGAATTTTTGGTTGAATGGCCACGTTATAAAGCAAAATTGACGCATTTGGAGTGAAGAGAATCCACATGAGACTCTTGAGACGCCATTGCATCCACAAAAACTGACTGTTTGGTGTGCTCTCTGGGCTGGTGGAGTCATTGGGCCATACTTCTTCCGAAATGATGCTGGAGATTCAGTTACCGTTAATGGAGACCGGTATAGAGCCATGAATTGGATGGCATGGAATTGGATGAGATATGATTCCAACACGACGGCGCTACATGCCACACAGCGCACGTCACAATCGATTTATTGAAGAAAACATTCGATGAGCTCATAATTTCCGAATGGACCTGTCAATTGGCCACCAAGATTGTGTGATTTAACACCATTGGATTATTTTCTTTGGGAATATGTGAAGTCGCTAGTCTATGCCAACAAACCAGAAACGTAAAAGGACTTGGAAGCCAACATTCGTGGCGTTATTGCCGACATATGGCTCCAAATGCTCGAAAAAGTGGTTGAAAATTGTACCTCTAGACTTGGCTTTATTCGAACCAGCCGCGGCAGCCACTAGCCCGAAATCAATAATGGCATAAATTTATCCTTCCAATAAAGCAAAATTGATGGACATTCAAACGATTTTCTTGTGTTTAATTTCAATTCGAAGTTCTATGCCTCCAAAAAAACCACCCTTTGTTGAAAAATGAATCGTTGAGGACACTTGGTAATCGCCGAAATTTCTATAATTCTAGCCAATGTTGTTTGTACGCAAGTTGTTCTTGTAATTTCGTTCATTCAATTTATAATCGGCAAAAATTTCGCAACAGAAATTGACAGAGGCTGCCCGAAGAATTTTCCTCTCAAAACGACCAAGGATTTCTTCATCCGCTTTTGGGACGGCCCATGCTTCAGCGCTGTAGAGCAGTACTGGGATGATCATATAGGATATATAGGATCTCCTAAGTAGTTCCAATGTGGGCTTAACTACTAAATTGCCTTCTTAGCCCGAAGAAACAGCGGTTGGCAAGAGTAATTCTTCGTCTAATTTCTGACGAGATGTTGTTGTCAGAGTTAATAGCGGAGCCGAGATAGATAAAGTCCCGTACTACCTCAAAGTTATATCTGTCAATGGTGACGTTCTGTCCAATTCGTCGATGTTTTGTGTCCTTTCGTGTTGACAGCATATACTTCGTCTTGCCCTCATTTACTGCTAAACCCATTTTTGCAGCTTCCTTCTCTATAATAGCAACGTGGCTATGACATCACGTTGGGTCCTACCAATGATGTCAATATCGTCGGCGTATGCTAGTAGTTGTACCGATTTTTGGAAAACTGTGCTTCTTGTCTTGGATCGTGAGTTTGCACAATCCTCTCAAGAATCAGATTGAAGAAGTCACATGACAGCGCATCGCCTTGCCTAAATCCTTTTTTGGTATCGAATGTCTCAGTGAGGTCGTTTACGACCCTGATGGAGCAGCGAAAATTGAAAATTCTACATCGTCATCCTACACAAACGGACAAGTTTGGGCGGTATAACAAAACTAGACATGGCTCTGTATAGTTCGTCTCTATAAATGCTGTCGTATGCGGTTTTGAAATCGATGAATAGGTGGTAGATATCGATTCGGACTTCTTGGGTTTTTTCTGGGATCTGCCGAAGTTTGAAAATTTGATCGGTTGTGGACTTTCCTGGCCTAAAACCACACTGATAAGGGCCGATCAGTTTGTTGGTAAACGGTTTCAGGCGTTCACATATTACGGCAGATAGGATCTTTTAGACGATGTTGACGAGACGTATGCCTCTGTATTAGGCGCAGTTTAGAGGGTCTCCTTTTTTGTGGATCGGACAATCGATGATGAGGTTCCATTCTTCAGGCATACTTTCTTCCGACCAGATTTTGCTGATGAATTCGTGGGTCTTACTTACCAAATCATCTCTGCCGGCTTGATAAAGCTCGGCGGGAAGGCCGTCATTTCCGGCAGCCATATTAAGCTTCAGTTTAGATATTGCTATCCTCACTTCTCTCAGGTCGGGTGGTTGGCAGCTTTCGCTGTCGTTGCCAGTATTGAATGGTTCGTTCTGCCTGACAGCGGAATTTTGCTCGTCATCGCCGTTTAACAGTCTGCAGAAGTGGTTCTTTCATATTTTCAGCATCGACTGTGTCTCAACTGCGATATTTCCTTGTTCATCTCGACAGGATTTTGTTCGAGCCCTGTATCCTTGGCTTTGACGTTTTACACTTTGGTAAAACTTGCGAACATCTTTCCTGGAGTGGCACCTCTCTATATCCTCGATCGCGCGCTTTTCTTGCTCTTTTTTCTTCTTTCTAAAAAGCCGGTGTTCTTCCCTTCTTCTCTGCCTACAGAGCTCAACGGCAGCCCTCGTGTTCATCTGCAGCTTAGCCTTGTAGGCCTCGGTCTTGGCTGCGAGCATCTGTCGGCATTCCTCAACAAACCAGGGGTTTCTTGCTGGTGGGCGCGAGAAACCTAGCACATCAGTTGCGGCTGATCTAATTGCTTGTTGGCATCGTTGCCATAGTTCTTCGACATTCGATGCTGGTGGTATGGTGTTAATCGAGAGGTTTATGGATACGCCTTGGCGGTCTCTTGCGATTGCAGTCTTTCGACATTAAATTTTTTTACAGTATTTCTGTATTGTTATGGCATGTTGGATATCCGCATTCTTACCTGGGCTGCAATAATGTAGTGGTCCGAGTCGATGCTAGCTCCACGGAGTGTTCGGACATCCCAAATACTGGATGCGTGTCTCTTGTCTATCGCAATGTGATCAATTTGGTTGGCAGTTCGTTGATCTGCAGACCGCCATGTCCCCTTATGGATATCGAGGTGAGAAAACCGTGTGCTAGCTATAGTGGCATTTCGTTTCGTAGCGAAGTCAATTGCTTAAGTCCGTTACCAGACGTGTTGTCGTGTAGGCTATGGTTTCCGACAATACTGCTAAAGATGTCTTCTCTTCCTACCTTTGCGTTAAAATCTCCCAGCACGATTTTAACATCGAACTTCGGTAATCGCTCATAGGTTTTGTCAAGGAGCTCGTAGAAGCAGTCCTTAGCTATATCATCTTTTTCCTCCGTTGGGGCGTGAGCGCATATAAGGCTAATGTTGGTGAATTTGGCCTTGATGAGGATCGTTACAATGCGTTCGCTAATGTCTTGGAAACATAAGACTTCTTGCCTAAGTCTGACACTTATAACAAATCCGCATCCGAATAGTCGCTGTTTCTGCTCACTATAACACGGTCGTTGTAGTAGATGTCACAGTTTTTCATCTTCTTTTGCCCGGCCCATCCCATCGTATTTCCTGGATGGCAGTAATGTCTGCTTTGTAGCAGTTTAGGGCTTCCGCTAGTTGTTCGCTTGCACCTCTCCTGTTTAATGTTCTCACATTCCAGGTGCAGGTACGAATGTCGTTGTCCTTTTTCGTTTAGCCGTGTCGTCAACAATAAAATCAGTCCTTTCCGAGGCTTTTGGTTGCTTCGTAACCGTTAGATTTTTCCATGATTGGGTAGTTAACACACTGCACAACCCCCAACCTGGAGGGCCAGTTCCAATTTATTAGATACCCCTAGGACACGGGGCCAACAGTACCTGTCCACTTCGGGATTGAGCGCTGTCGTTGGCCTTTCGGTTCATCCGCCACCAGCTCTGTTCAAGGGGCCTGACTAACCCTTGAAATTCCTAGACAACCTGTTGTCCGAATATGTCGAAGCAGCTTGTCTAGGTTCGCCTGGGACAGCAGGCCGGGTATTCATTCCTTGCCATTCTGACCTGGCTGTTTATAGTGTTGCTGTTTTTCGTCGTGTTATCAACACTCGCGCTTATCGTTTAGCAAGTCAAATCCGGTTGGATGAGACCAGTACCCGATGGTTACCACTTGGAGGAAGAAATAAGCAGTTGATGTGTAGTCAGAGTTACAACACTGGGCATTGCCAAGTTAAAGCCAATCAGAGTCTACCCTCGTTCTACAACACCCAACCATCAAGGGACTCGCCAATACGTAATCCAACCGCATGCCAATTGAAGCTGCGAACGATATTGGTTTTGGTGCTGACTCGCAGAGAAACTTACAGTACTTGGACAACACGAATTCGTGTAATTTCACATTCTTACAATTAAGCCCAGAGTCAGATTTGCAAGGAATAACCAAAATTGTAAACGTACAAATTTTTGAGATCTCTCTTACATAAATAACGATTTTGAGCACAAACGTCTCCTACGCATGTTAACAAGCCTAATAAATGTCATTAATTCCAAACACTCAATTATCTCATCAAATAGACCCACCCCCATCATATACTTAAGAAAACGAGATTTTTAATTAAAAGATGACATTATCTCACTTCCCAGCACTGTTAAAATGTTAAATATTGGCAATCATTTATCTCCTCGGTTTATCGCAAGCAAACAACCCAGGAATTCACTTCTTTTATATTTCGTATTCCTTAGATTTCAATCACCAATGGAACCTCTCTTTAACTTGTTAAGTAACCTCGTCACTACGTTCACCCTTCAGTACGCGTTGTTACGATATTTTTTTTTTGTTGAAATCCACATCCGAAATCCTGTAGAATTATTAATGACACTCGTTATCGTGCCTTTCGGTACATAAAATTTTGGACCCAAAAAGGAAAAAACAAACACCCAAACGCTGCAAGGGGCTACTTAATACAACCGCCGCGCCAGGGAGTTTTCGTTTCGGCATTGCGCCCTTCATCTTTTTATGGATTCTTCCTCAACGACTCGTGTAGACCTCATTCTTATCTTCATTGTTCCAAATGACAGAGTCTTCACCTCAGTACACATGAGTGCGCAATTGGACGAATGCGCAAAATGTATTTTACGAGAATTCTGGTCGTCTTCTTGGTGTAGATTTGATTGCTCATTCCTTAAAGGAATTCTCGTAGAACAGTGTCACGTTGAGAAGCTAGGCTGGCGGTAATAATTTACACTCGGATAAGGTAAATAGATCCATCGATTGAAATCATTTAAAAGTTGGTTGTTGGTAACTGACATCAACAAAAAAAAAGGATGTTATAGGCCATATGATTTTAGGTCCTTTTTTAATAAATTATTTTGCTCAATTTAAGGATTTTCAGTAGATACTATTCCATAATTAAAATGTACATGCGTAGGTACTACTCCTGGAATTAATTTCAGACCGATATGAATATTATTCTGTGTTTTATGTCAAAATCGATATACTCACAGAGCCCTAACAACATGTCAAGGCATAGAATAAACATATGAGAAAGCTTCAATCCGCTATGCGAATGGTTGAATACTATCCGTCCCGTCTTTAAAATGAACTTACCCAAAATGTGGGAGGGGCTAAAAACTGAATAGGGTTGGAATATGTATGGATGTGACATTGTCAGCCCATCTTGTTCAGATAGTTTATCTAAATAATTTATGGGTCGACAAAAATACAACGTTTTTTCTATTGCATATGTTATGTGGTAGGGCCATAGATTCCCGAACATTTATAACCGCCCCCCGCCATAAAAACAATTCAAAAACTACTTACCCACATTTTTGTCAAAAAAAAAAACAAAAAGTATCAACACGCACTGTTCCGAAAAAAAAATTTCAAAGTAATTTCGCTTTTCTTAAAATGGATATTAAAATAAAAAAGAACATTTCAATGAGACGGATGTGCCTGGAGAATATTTGTAAGTTTCAGATTATCTGGTTCAAATTTAGTCATGTATGTATGATTTTGGATAGCTCAGATTAACAAAATGACGCTTATTTCTGACTGTGGGTAGTTTTTTTTTGTAAAAACTTTCTTACGTTAACTAGACCTGCTCAGCTTTATAATAAGTGGTCGAACATCAAAATCGGTCAAAGCATTAGCTGGGAATTCGAATCGCAAATCATGGTAGACGTCCGAACCAATATAAAAAATTCTAAAATTTAACCCGAAAAATAATTTTTTAAAAACGTCATAAGTCACTTCGCTTCGTTATTTGCCGTTTATTCCTCTTCTTTGTAAGTCAGGAAACCGCCCTCAGCTAAGTATGAAGATGCAAAAATTAATTTTTGAACAATTTGCCCTTAACTGGGGTACAAGACTCGTATATTTTTCTTGAGCCAGAACTGCTGGTATTTGCATTTAAACTTTATTTTAAGTTCCTCAAGTGTTGTTAGCTCAATACGCTCTTCTTCAAAATGGGACGATACATCCGAGTTATTTGCGAATTACTCATTTTGAGAATATTCAGGAATCGTTTTTTTTAGATCCTCATGAAGCATTTCTCAGATCGCAGTTATAGCTATCGTTGAACAACTTCATTGCAACCACAACACATGATGGAATTGAAATGACAGTTTTTTTAAAACGGGGCAATATAGACCCCCTCCCATAGTAAAAGTGCTTGTTTTTGACCACTCTGCTAAAAACCGTTATCATATTTCAGGTCGTGCAAAATTTCATCAATGTAGCTCAACATTTAAGGCTCAAAAATCGGTCACATACAGACGGACGCACGGAGGGACAGCCAGACATAGATAGATTGACTCAGCTAGCGATTCTGAGTTCAGCTACGGCCGCTATATTTTCTTCACAGCATACTGGACGTGGTCTATTCGGTCGAATATTATCCAATAATGAATGCTGGGTCTCAAAATGGGTGATGGTATTGCGAATAGTACGCTAAGTAGTCCGATTATGTTGACCATAAGTTGAGCGAAGTGCACGAAACACATTCCTCACAGAACGTGAATTTTCATAATAAAGTTGAACAATTTGTAAACGTTGTTCACGCGTAAGTCTTTCCATTATGAAATGCCAAACAATACTAAACAAAAATAACATGACAGCATGACACGACTCACACGACTCACACGTGATCTGTCAAAAAAGGCTATTGAAAAAAGTATCTCGACTTGGATCACCTGTTACTTTGAGGTATATCTAGCGACAAACTTACAAACTTAATGATAATACCCTATGGGACAGGGTATAAAAACAAGTTCGTAGTTACTCCTAAAAGTATATACCAACTTGAAACTTCTGCGAATACGAATTAATAATACAGTAACATCCATGGAGGAATTCTATACTTTCTCTTTCTTCATCTTCTTTAACGACTACAGGGTGGTTAAACATTTAAAGGGTATTCATAACCCTTTGAGTGTGCGCAAATTATAAAAAAAAAATGATTCCAAAAATAAAGCTATATCCAGGGCTTTAACTAGCCGTATGTACCAAAAATTTGATATTTGTTAGGTCTCAGGTTCACAGTAACCCAAAATGGTGAAAGTGTGCTGGCGACCACTGGCAGCCGCTCTAACTTAGGTCTCAGGTGTTATTTCTTTTTAAATCACGAGATATTTTTCGGACCCATGTTTATAGTTGTGGTCTATATAACAATAGGAAATATCCTTTACATCTCTTTTGCTAATATCGCTTAAATGTGGATTATTTACTGCTTTTCCTGATAAAAGGTTGCATTGTCATACGTAGCGTAGGTTTGATGGGTTGTTGACACTCAGGTGAGTCGTCAAACCCGCAAAGGCCTACTTGGGTCCATAGCAATACCGCTCCAAAGTCCATCCCGATTTTCAGCAGCAACTGACTATTTTTGCTATAGGTCAGCTCCTCGAAGTAGAAACTACCAAGGAGTTTATTACGACTGTTGCTGATCACGGAGCAATGACATAGTTGGTGTGGGATGTCCTCCTCGACCTCTGGGACGCCGCACTTTCTGCAAAGTTGGTGGGAGTTAGTCAGTCTGATTCTACCGGGTGTTTTTTTTTTATAGGTGTAGAACTTCGAATTCAAATAAAATACAAGAAAATCGTTTTAATGTCCATCAATTTGGCTTTATTGGAAGGATAATTTTATGCCTTTAATATGTAAATATGATTTCGCGGCTAGTTCGAATAAAGCCAAGTCTAGAGGTCCAATTTTCAACCACTTTTTCGAGCATTTGGCGTCGTATGTCGGCTACAACGCCACGAATGTTGGCTTCCAAGTCCCCTAACGGTTTGTAGGCGTAGACGAGCGACTTCACATATCCCCAAAGAAAATAATCCAATGGTGTCAAATCACACGATCTTGGTTGCCAATTGACAGGTAAATTCCGCGAAATTATGCGCTCATCGAATGTTTTCTTCAATAAATCGATTGTGACGTGCGCTGTGTGGGATCTAGCGGCGTCTTGTTGGAATCACATCTCATCCAATTTCATGCCATCCAATTCGGGAACAAAACAGTCGGTTATCATGGCTCTATACCGGTCTCCATTAACGGTAACTGAATCTCCAGCATAATTTCGGAAGAAGTATGGCCCAATGACTCCACCAGCCCAGAGAGCACACCAAACAGTCAGTTTTTGTGGATGCAATGGCGTCTCAAGGGTCTCATGTGGATTCTCTTCACTCCAAATGCGGAAATTTTGCTTTATAACGTGGCCATTCAACCAAAAATTCAGAAATTCAGCATCGAGATCAATCTCATGTTCGGCCCATACACCACAACCACTACGCATTGCATGGTCTCGCGGCTTTAATTCTTGCAAAAGCTGAATCTTGTAAGGTCGTAGGCGAAGGTCTTTGCGCAAAATCTTCCATAAAGTTGATGGACAAAGCTCCAATTCCTGTGCACGGTGGCGAATGGGTTCCTTTGGGTCCTCTTCAACACTTTGCTCTACAGCGGCAATTGTTTTTTCGGTGCGCACTGTTCGACATCTCTGCGGATACGTATTATCGCATACAGTAAACGAAGTGCGAAAACGATCCATGGTTAATCGAATTAATTGCTCTGATGGACGATTATGTCGACCATTAAATGGACGGAGCATGCGGTATACTTCGCAAACTGAACCATTATTTTCGAAGTAAATTTTCACGATTTGCAAGCTTTGTTCATCTTTCAAACTGTTAATGATGAAATGGCAAACAAAACTGAACATAATTGACATTAGAGTTGCCCGATTCGACCACAAAATGTCAGTTTTATCTGTGTTCGAAAAACCAACCTCTAAAAAAAAACACCCGTTATAAAAGCGCTTACCTAACAGATGGTGGCCTGTTGTCACTCTCATCGCTATAAAATTGGAGGCTTTATTCAGAGCTATAAGCTCCACTTAATTCCGGCCATAGATCTTTGGTAACCTTGCAAGTGTTAAGGTTTTGCCACCTAGATTTATTTACACTTTGCCTGTATCTAGTTATAACTTGTTTTTTAGAAGCAAATGGGGGTCCAACCCTAGGATGGGGGTCCAACCCTAGGATCCTATTCTAGCTGGCTCGTATGCTTTCTCATTTTCTGTAATGTTATTGTTTCCAGTAACCCAAATAATTTGGACTTTATTCAAGTTGCATAGATCCCTTAGCCTTGTGCGGCAGCGTCCAACTACTCGTGATTTGTGTTGGATTCTAGAGTCTTTATGGTCGCTTAACTATAAGTGGATAAATCCTCTTGTGATATATGTCCCATATTCTAGCCGATTGGGCAGCTTCGAGTGTGGCTAGGATCTCTGCTTAAACTACACCTTACGAAATTGCTAGTCGAATGGCTGTGGTTAACCCAATTTTGTCGAGGTAAACCTTTGAGTGCTCACTTCTAATTCCAGTTTGGACCCGTCAGCATAAATTGCCATTTCAGTGTTGGATACCACAGTGTTTGAAAAACATACGTCTCTACTTGGTATTCTTATCGAGTATTTAATATGAAAATCGTGATATGGGAGTGTCATACAGTAAATAGCTATTCTGTGGAAACTTTTAATAACAGTCGACTGAAATCAGCTCGTCGCATGAACACTATTGTATAAGAAAACTAAAAAAAAATATCAAACATGAACAAAAGATGTCACTAGTTATTAACGAATCATACAAAAGGTTCAACATTCCATGAACGTGAAAATCCACGCGGTGAAAGGAAGTCCCTCTATAGACTCTATAGAAAGACCACATCTCCAGCTATTCCTTTATGTATCCTATTTTGTAGTCGGTAAGTACACAGTGGCACAAAAGAAAATCCTTGCAAATTCCAAACTATCTCCCACCTCCGTTCAAGAAAACGATTCTTCTTTGTCTTATCGCAAAGTGAAATCTTTCCTGAAATAGCGGATACGGAAGCCTCCAAAAGCGGTTTCCGCCTTTTACCCAACATTCTCCCTTCCACCAGTCAATTCTTATTTATATACGTTAACATGCCTGCAGCGGATAGAACGAACAAAAAGGATAGGAAGACATTACGTAGTTCACCCATCTAACCCTCTATTAAAGTTTAAGGAGTAAATTACTTTGGGTAAAACCTTCACTTTGGCCAAAAGCCCAAATGAGTGCCAAATGGCTGAGGTTAAATAGTCTGGAAATCTTGAAGCTATTTGTTTTCATGGACTTATGCAAGGTAGCCCCGCTCAATGAAGCCATTTGAAGGTAAGTTGGCGGGTGAATAGTGTATGTGGACAAGACTCAATTAACTTTTGTTTGTTAAGTGCCTTTACTTTGAGCTTATGGTAAATTAGCTGCTATTATTCATTCGGCCTCCAAATGCTCGTTGGGAGTTTTTATTTATTTATTTTTTTTTAAGTATCCCAACCTCCTTGGGGAAAATTCCCCGTTTACCTATTGTATTCCAGTACGGGATAGGACTTTCCGCTTATCATTAAATGATTTGACTGTGGCACAGTTAATGAGTTTAGGGACGTTGGTGACTGAGAGGAGAGACAGTCCTTTGGGGGCATTTTTAAATAGCTTTTCTTCAAATTGAAGCTATAACTGGAAGTGTTTTTTTTTTTTTTTTTTTTGCAGTGTGAAGACCAACTTTCGCCTGGAGATATCGTGGTGTTTGCACAGAGATTGGGATCAAATGTATGCTGGCATCCGGGATGTTTTGTGTGTTCGGTGTGCAAGGAGCTGCTCGTGGACTTGATTTACTTTTACAAGGATGGAAATTTGTTTTGCGGCAGACACCATGCGGAAACCATGAAACCACGCTGTACCGCCTGCGATGAGGTAAGACATTTCTTACTCAAATTTTAGTATAAACTTAATCCTTAAGGATTCCCAAATATTACGCAACGCTTATTCACATAATTGCATAACAAACCCATTTCCATTCTTTTTAGATTATTTTCTCTGATGAATGCACCGAAGCGGAGGGTAATACGTGGCATATGAAGCATTTCGCCTGCTTTGAGTGCGACAATCAACTGGGTGGTCAGCGATATATAATGCGCGATGGGAAGCCATTCTGTTTGGGCTGTTTTGACACAATGTTCGCCGAATACTGTGATTACTGCGGCGAGGTGATAGGTGTCGACCAGGGTCAGATGAGTCATGACGGCCAGCATTGGCATGCGACGGATCAGTGTTTCTCCTGCTGTACTTGCCGGTGTTCACTTTTAGGACGACCATTTTTGCCAAGACGAGGAACCATATACTGTTCGATTGCGTGTAGTAAAGGTGAGCCTCCAACACCATCGGATAGCTCAGGCCCAGGACCAAGACCATCAAAACGGACATCAAACAACACTGATGCGGCCAAGTCTCCGCGGGTGGGCAAAAGAACTACATCCAATGTGAACCAAAAAGACACGATGAATAAAAACCTCGATAGACTAATACTCGAACGGAATATGGAAAGAGCCGTTCAGGATCAGGAGTCCCCATCGAGAGACCATCGAAGAGAACCAATAGACTTATCGGAACTGGGTGTAAGCCTAGATAATCTCCGATCCAGCGAAAGAACTGTATTTCCGGATCAAAATTTAACCTCCTCCCTGCCGGAACTTCTTATGTCAAAAGCTGAGGATTCTCACAGCTACCAAAGCATCGATAAGATCAACATCAACTCGCCAAGTGCATCTGAGATCACACAGAGCACCCAAGAGCTAACCCAGAACGACAACGACGACATTGACAACGAAAACGTGAACGCCAACGACATTGACGATGACGGTCATGAATGTAGTCTCGAAGACGATGAGAATAATTACCACCAGCATCACCATAACCATCATCATCACCATCATCCGGCCAAAGAAGTGCGATTTCATAGTGGTCACGATACTATGTCGCGATCCAAGAGCTACACAGACAACTCTAGTGCGCGTCGACGGAGACGAAGGCGCAATCAAAATCGTAGCGCATCCGAGATGCATATCAATCAAAAGACCCTAAAGATGCACAACACTCAGCAGCAAACTCCTGAACGGCCAGTTTATGAAAACGCAACCGATGTGTCGAGTGTATGTTCCACATGTTCGTCTAGCTCATCCAGTCTGGATGAATACGTATACCGTATCCCAGCCCGTAAGCACTACGGTGGAGTTCGAGTCTCATACGTGCCGAACGATGCTATTGCCTACGAGCGTAAGCGAAAACAGAATGCCCCCAGTGACGTCGACAACAAGAACTGTATCATATCATGACCACCTGAGCAGCAAACTGAAAAGTCATCATCCTGTCGTAGCGGATGTTTCAAAGGACTTTTAAAATTTTTTCAAAAGCCCTGCCATCCTATACATTCCGTTTAGTCCCAGATAATCTTGTACATACAAGCGAAGAGAAAGTATTTTAAAATTTAGTGTTAAGGGCACCTGTTACACTTAGTACGTAGGATCCATTTTATTTTATTTTTTTTTTGTTTTTTTTTTTTAACAACGAATTGTACAGAATGTCAATGTACAAATGAAATTGTGAACTAATAATCTAGAAGTTAATATTTTAATGTAGTTTCGTAACCATTGTATAGAATT
Organism: Rhingia rostrata; assembly: GCA_949824845.1. Lineage (NCBI taxonomy): Eukaryota > Metazoa > Arthropoda > Insecta > Diptera > Syrphidae > Rhingia > Rhingia rostrata. The sequence goes on from OX463758.1 coordinate 29,009,495, forward strand.
TACAGTTAAGTCAATGTTAGCTGTTTTAAGGATACGAACATTTCAATAAATCGAATGAATGCTTCCAATATATCAATGTTAACCTCATATCATAGACTCACAAAGGTCGATCATATAATCAGAAGAAACGACTAGATTAACGAATTGTAAAGGAATTTAACATATTATTGTAGTAAATATCCTGCCGTTGATTTTACATATTGTTTTCATATCATTTGAGTAATAAATAATAATATATGCATGTAGTTTAGATGCATTGCAATGTCACAACATATACATGTAAGGAGAATAAAATATATCAAGGAGAGTAAAATATATCATTTTGATAATAAAATAAAATTTAAATTGAAAATACTGAAAACGGACGTTATTTAACTTTTTTTTTTCTTATTTTGCACTGGAAGGGTGAATACTTTACGAATACTCTGCTGCCTGTGCTACGAGTTATGCCAGATCCCATGCTAGTGCATGTATACGTGGCTAAAACATCCCCCTATTCTGTCCTGTAAGTCCCTACGTTACCGCCTCTCAAGGCATTCCTTCATAGGTCAGGTGTTGACATCATGTCTTTTGATCTTACTGATCAGGGTCGTTGCCGTCTTGGGGACTCATTTGGCTTTCCCGCCTCAGGTCTTCCATTATATTTGCAATGATCCTATATGCAGTTTCCCATGCTTTTGCTTAATTTGTCATACAGTCATTCAGATGACACATTAAGAACAAAAAACAGAAACCATCTTCATGGTACTGGCGGGCAGTGTGCACGTGCGCACATGAGAAACGAGATCCAAACATATGGCGGGTGTATAGAACTACATAGAGTACGCATCACAGCTAACAAATTTGTAGCCGTTTCTGATGCGGCGGTAAGTGCGAAGGGGAAATTTCGTAGATCGTATGCGTCGGCAAAGCTGTTGTTTGATGCTGGGGTTGGCGTTACTTACCATATCATCTCCGCCGACTTTATAAAGCTCAGTGGGAAGGCCGTCATTTCCGGCAGCCTTATTAAGCTTGAGTTTAGATATTGCTTTCCTCACCTCACTCGTTACCAATATTGAATGGTTCGTTCTGCATGTCTTCGGGATGTTGTCCATCATCCCCGTTTAACAGTCTGCAGTAGTGGTTCTTGTTTATCCTCAGCATCGACTGTGTCTCAACTACGAAGTTTCCTTGTTCATCTCGAAAGGGTTCTGTTCGAGCCTTGTATCCTTGGCTTTGATGTTTAACAATTTGGGAAAAATTGGCCGCGTCGACCGCGCGCTTTTCTTTCTAGTCTTTCTTCTATCTGAAAAGCTGGTGTTCTTCCATTTTTTCTGCCTTTAGAGCTCAATTGTAGCTCTCGCCTTCACCTGCAGCTTCGCCTTGATTTGTCAGATCATTACGAGAGGAGGGCTAGTGAAAAATCATTTAGATGTTGCTACGGCTGGAAATCGAACCCAGACCTTCTGTACGGCAGCTCATCGCACTAACCATCGCGCCACTGAGCCCGTTAAGCAGGGTCACCAACAATAAAATCAGTCCCTTCCCAGGCTTATGGTTGCTTCGTTACATACAGTTTATTAAATGGTTGGGTAGTTAACCCAAATCACAACACCCAACTTGGAGGACCAGTTCCTCTGAAACAGGCCGGGTATTCATTTCGTACCATTCTTACCCGGCTGCTTGTAGTTTGGAGGTAAAAACAAGCACATTAGATGTGTAGTCAGAGTTACAACCCGTTGTGGTAGGTATACATTTTGAATTGCTACTTGTATTACCTTTCACCACAGCCTGTTTAATATTTTTTATTAAAACGCAAAAATTAGTAAAGCGGCTTACCTGGAATACCTGATAACACTTCTGTCTGTTTCGTAAACTGTTGTAATAACTACCCAATCAATAATGAAATATTTAAGATGGTCGTAAAATCCAGAAAATCATTTTCCTGTATACAATAAGATCCCTAGTAAGGCCAGTTACCAACCAAATGCATCCCTTCCTTCTATAATGTCACCATCATTAAATCTTTGACTCCTACTTCTGTTTTATAGCCCTTTAAGTTGTCGTAAAGAGAATCACTTTCGATGATGGTCGACCGATTTCCCCCCCCAACAACGTCTTCCCCAAGGACTCTCAAATAAAAGCTCACGAAATCAATAATTCGTGGGCCAACTTCTGCTGCCATTGCAGGAGTGGCAGAGTTGGGGTGGGTGTTGTTTCAACATAGCTATACAGCACCTTGAACCTCGAACTTGCGTGTCAGCGAGAATTTCTCAAGGTCGTAAATTACACCTTTTCACCAGGTAGTATGGCGTGTCTGCTGAAATCACCCAAGAGATACTTTATTGATGGAAGTGCGGCAGTGGGGTAGGAGTATCCCGCAACCACATGCGTATGAGAGTGTGTCTGAAAGTCACTGATGAGCATTCTTGCAAAGGATCCACTTACACTCCTCACGGAGTGGAAAGTAAATATTTTATGAGGCAATTTTAAGAGGAGTCGTGATTGCATCTGCGGGCGGAAGATACTCCCCGTCATCCACAACTGGCTGAACGTGATGAGATTTTACTGCCGCATGGCTTTAATATCTGGAGCTCGTTCTAGGAGATGGTGAAACATTTAATTAGCTTTCGTTAAAATGACATTCCAATGTCAATAAACCCGAATACTTTTCTATGAATGCCCGATGAAAATGCTAGCCCAACCAAAGGTCAGCAAATTGAAATGTTATTGGAAAGTCAATTCGGATACCACAAAGAGAGTCGCCCGTATCCTCCAACTCCGACTGTCATAACGAACTTTGTGTAGTTCAATGTCAGGTCCACTTGACTGATTTCAGTCGCAATTGAAATTGGATTGGAGTTGACCAGTATCTCCAGCTTATTACAAATTCTCTTGGTCTGCGTTACTTCATCGGTTGGGTGAGCTTTTTGGCGTGCTGAAGGGAGGCAACTGCTCGTTACGATACTTGCCAGACTTGTGCGGTTGACGTATCTGCGGCGGAAAGTCTCATTTATTGCACCAACTACTGGTATATAACGTGGTGTGCTACTGTAGCGGCCAGCACTGCATGATCTATTATTCTGTCATAATGGAAATTTTCGATTGGGATTTGTAATTTTATCGATAAACCTTTCAAATCAATACGACGGAAATTCAGTATGCCTGAGTTGGATCCGCCTGACTGCACTTTGCGTCTGTAATGGAGCAAGTAATTTGATCTGTGCAGATAGCGGCGTTTATCGATGGTCCAATGGGTTGCGTTTTATGCAGGGTTTAATTAAGTTCAGAGGATATTGCGAATAGCTCACTAATGAGATATGATTCAAGCGAATTGATAAAATAATAAAAGAATTCTGTTTGTACGACATTCACGAAAGACATAGTATGCCATTAGTAAGTAGACAGCTAAAACTTTTCTTTTTGTTGGGAGACAAAAAACATTATAAAAGCACAGAAAGACACAGTTGCATTAATGAAACAAGATGTGGCTCTGGTCGCTGGTGCCATAATGGCAGAATAAGCCTTTTATTCGAGTCTTAATCACTTTGATTATGAAAAAAATTCTATGCTGCTACTTCATTCAAAAAGTCAATAAAAGATTAGTTCCAAAGAACAATACTTAGAAAGACATGTTATTGACTTAGGATTCTGAAATAAACTGTTTAGAGCATCACATGGTTTTGTTACAATTTGCTATACCGGAAAAAATCGTTATGCTTAGCACGGTTAAATAGACCCTACTAATCCTTAGGTTGGCAAATCACTAGTACTCACACTTGCTGAGACCTCCTTCCTTTCTTTTTCGGAGTTAGTTTTTCAATTTTCAAGAACACTTGCTTAGCCTTTGCCAAACATCTTTTCAAATATCTTTCGATTCAAAAATAATTCAATTTTATGGACAGCATTTTCATATTTTCAACAGGCTGTTCATAAAATCGTTTCAAAAATAAATCGATTATATGGACAGAATTTTCATGATTTTCAATAGACCGTTCATAAAATCGATTCAATAATAATTTTTTGGTATGTAAAATTGTAGAGTATATTAAAAATAGAAAATAAAAGCTATTTCTGAATTTTTATAAATTTTTTTATAGGTGTTTTAGGTACATTTTAAAGAAATGTTTGATTTTAGCGTTTCATGACGTCATATTGAGACTAATTCATGCTCCGCTTTTAATGATATACCCCCTATATTGAAGCTAAGGAAATCTAGTTATGTAACAAACTATAAAATGTACAAATTACAGGGCATTTATGGCAGTTTGATGACATGAACTGCAAAAATCAAACACTTACCCGTTTTTTCTCCTAAAACACCTAAAAAATATGTTTAAAAATTCAGAAAGTGTTTTTTTCTACTATTTTTAATATGCTCTTCAATTGTGCATACCAAAACATTTTTTTAAAAAACATCGATTTTTTGAGTCAAAAAAAATATAAGGGGTACCCCTTGTCATTTTTTTGACTCAAAAAACCGACATTTTTTAAAATTTTTTTTTGGTATGCAGAATTGTAGAGCATATTAAAAATAGAAAATAAAAGCTATTTCTGAATTTTTATAAATTTTTTATAGGTGTTTTAGGTACATTTTAAAGAAATGTTTGATTTTAGCGTTTCATGACGTCATATTGAGACTAATTCATGCTCCGATTTTAATGATATACCCCCTATATTGAAGCTTAAGACATCTAGTTATGTAACAACTATAAAATGTACAAATTACAGGGCATTTATGGCAGTTTGATGACATGAACTGCAAAAATCAAACACTTACCCGTTTTTTCTCCTAAAACACCTAAAAATATGTTTAAAAATTCAAAAAGTGTTTTTTTCTACTATTTTAAATATGCTCTTCAATTGTGCATACCAAAAAAAATTTTTAAAAAACATCGATTTTTGGAGTCAAAAAAAGTATAAGGGGTACCCCTTGTCATTTTTTTGACTCAAAAAACCGACATTTTTTAAAATATTTTTTTGGTATGCAGAATTGTAGAGCATATTAAAAATAGAAAATAAAAGCTATTTCTGAATTTTTATAAATTTTATATAGGTGTTTTAGGTACATTTTAAGAAATGTTTGATTTTAGCGTTTCATGACGTCATATTGAGACTAATTCATGCTCCGATTTTAATGATATACCCCCTATATTGAAGCTTAAGACATCTAGTTATGTAACAAACTATAAAATGTACCAATTACAGGGCATTTATGGCAGTTTGATGACATGAACTGCAAAAATCAAACACTTACCCGTTTTTTTCTCCTAAAACACCTAAAAAATATGTTTAAAAATTCAGAAAGTTTTTTTTTCTACTATTTTTAATATGCTCTTCAATTGTGCATACCAAAAAAAACATTTTAAAAAACATCGATTTTTTGAGTCAAAAAAAGTATAAGGGGGTACCCCTTGTAATTTTTTTGACTCAAAAAACCGACATTTTTAAAAATTTTTTTTTGGTATGCAGAATTGTAGAGCATATTAAAAATAGAAAATAAAAGCTATTTCTGAATTTTTATAAATTTTTTTATAGGTGTTTTAGGTACATTTTAAAGAAATGTTTGATTTTAGGGTTTCATGACGTCATATTGAGACTAATTCATGCTCCGATTTTAATGATATACCCCCTATATTGAAGCTTAAGCCATCTAGTTATGTAACAAACTATAAAATGTACAAATTACAGGGCATTTGTGGCAGTTTGATGACATGAACTGCAAAAATCAAACACTTACCCGTTTTTTTCTCCTAAAACACCTAAAAAACATGTTTAAAAATTCAGAAAGTGTTTTTTTCTACTATTTTTAATATGCTCTTCAATTGTGCATACCAAAAACATTTTTTAAAAAACATCGATTTTTTGAGTCAAAAAAAGTATAAGGGGTACCCCTTGTCATTTTTTTGACTCAAAAAACCGACATTTTTTAAAATTTTTTTTTGGTATGCAGAATTGTAGAGCATATTAAAAATAGAAAATAAAAGCTATTTCTGAATTTTTATAAATTTTTTATAGGTGTTTTAGGTACATTTTAAAGAAATGTTTGATTTTAGCGTTTCATGACGTCATATTGAGACTAATTCATGCTCCGATTTTAATGATATACCCCCTATATTGAAGCTTAAGACATCTAGTTATGTAACAAACTATAAAATGTACAAATTACAGGGAATTTGTGGCAGTTTGATGACATGAACTGCAAAAATCAAACACTTACCCGTTTTTTTCTCCTAAAACACCTAAAAAACATGTTTAAAATTTCAGAAAGTGTTTTTTTCAACTATTTTTAATATGCTCTTCAATTGTGCATACCAAAAAAAAATTTTAAAAAACATCGATTTTTTGAGTCAAAAAAAATATAAGGGGTACCCCTTGTCATTTTTTTGACTCAAAAAACCGAAATTTTTTAAAATTTTTTTTTGGTATGCAGAATTGTAGAGCATATTAAAAATAGAAAATAAAAGCTATTTCTGAATTTTTATAAATTTTTTATGGGTGTTTTAGGTACATTTTAAAGAAATGTTTGATTTTAGCCTTTCATGACGTCATATTGAGACTAATTCATGCTCCGATTTTAATGATATACCCCCTATATTGAAGCTAAAGAAATCTAGTTATGTAACAAACTATAAAATGTACAAATTACAGGGCATTTATGGCAGTTTGATGACATGAACTGCAAAAATCAAACACTTACCCGTTTTTTCTCCTAAAACACCTAAAAAATATGTTTAAAAATTCAGAAAGTGTTTTTTTCTACTATTTTTAATATGCTCTTCAATTGTGCATACCAAAAAAAATTTAAAAAAAAAATCGATTTTTTGAGTCAAAAAAAATATAAGGGGTACCCCTTGTCATTTTTTTGACTCAAAAAACCGAAATTTTTTAAAATTTTTTTTTGGTATGCAGAATTGTAGAGCATATTAAAAATAGAAAATAAAAGCTATTTCTGAATTTTTATAAATTTTTTATGGGTGTTTTAGGTACATTTTAAAGAAATGTTTGATTTTAGCCTTTCATGACGTCATATTGAGACTAATTCATGCTCCGATTTTAATGATATACCCCCTATATTGAAGCTAAAGAAATCTAGTTATGTAACAAACTATAAAATGTACAAATTACAGGGCATTTATGGCAGTTTGATGACATGAACTGCAAAAATCAAACACTTACCCGTTTTTTTCTCCTAAAACACCTAAAAAATATGTTTAAAAATTCAGAAAGTGTTTTTTTCTACTATTTTTAATATGCTCTTCAATTGTGCATACCAAAAAAAATTTTTAAAAAACATCGATTTTTGGAGTCAAAAAAAGTATAAGGGGTACCCCTTGTCATTTTTTTGACTCAAAAAACCGACATTTTTTAAAATTTTTTTTTGGTATGCAGAATTGTAGAGCATATTAAAAATAGAAAATAAAAGCTATTTCTGAATTTTTATAAATTTTTTATAGGTGTTTTAGGTACATTTTAAAGAAATGTTTGATTTTAGGGTTTCATGACGTCATATTGAGACTAATTCATGCTCCGATTTTAATGATATACCCCCTATATTGAAGCTTAAGCCATCTAGTTATGTAACAAACTATAAAATGTACAAATTACAGGGCATTTGTGGCAGTTTGATGACATGAACTGCAAAAATCAAACACTTACCCGTTTTTTTCTCCTAAAACACCTAAAAAACATGTTTAAAAATTCAGAAAGTGTTTTTTTCTACTATTTTTAATATGCTCTTCAATTGTGCATACCAAAAACATTTTTTAAAAAACATCGATTTTTTGAGTCAAAAAAAGTATAAGGGGTACCCCTTGTCATTTTTTTGACTCAAAAAACCGACATTTTTTAAAATTTTTTTTTGGTATGCAGAATTGTAGAGCATATTAAAAATAGAAAATAAAAGCTATTTCTGAATTTTTATAAATTTTTTATAGGTGTTTTAGGTACATTTTAAAGAAATGTTTGATTTTAGCGTTTCATGACGTCATATTGAGACTAATTCATGCTCCGATTTTAATGATATACCCCCTATATTGAAGCTTAAGACATCTAGTTATGTAACAAACTATAAAATGTACAAATTACAGGGAATTTGTGGCAGTTTGATGACATGAACTGCAAAAATCAAACACTTACCCGTTTTTTTCTCCTAAAACACCTAAAAAACATGTTTAAAATTTCAGAAAGTGTTTTTTTCAACTATTTTTAATATGCTCTTCAATTGTGCATACCAAAAAAAAATTTTAAAAAACATCGATTTTTTGAGTCAAAAAAAATATAAGGGGTACCCCTTGTCATTTTTTTGACTCAAAAAACCGAAATTTTTTAAAATTTTTTTTTGGTATGCAGAATTGTAGAGCATATTAAAAATAGAAAATAAAAGCTATTTCTGAATTTTTATAAATTTTTTATGGGTGTTTTAGGTACATTTTAAAGAAATGTTTGATTTTAGCCTTTCATGACGTCATATTGAGACTAATTCATGCTCCGATTTTAATGATATACCCCCTATATTGAAGCTAAAGAAATCTAGTTATGTAACAAACTATAAAATGTACAAATTACAGGGCATTTATGGCAGTTTGATGACATGAACTGCAAAAATCAAACACTTACCCGTTTTTTCTCCTAAAACACCTAAAAAATATGTTTAAAAATTCAGAAAGTGTTTTTTTCTACTATTTTTAATATGCTCTTCAATTGTGCATACCAAAAAAAATTTAAAAAAAAAATCGATTTTTTGAGTCAAAAAAAATATAAGGGGTACCCCTTGTCATTTTTTTGACTCAAAAAACCGAAATTTTTTAAAATTTTTTTTTGGTATGCAGAATTGTAGAGCATATTAAAAATAGAAAATAAAAGCTATTTCTGAATTTTTATAAATTTTTTATGGGTGTTTTAGGTACATTTTAAAGAAATGTTTGATTTTAGCCTTTCATGACGTCATATTGAGACTAATTCATGCTCCGATTTTAATGATATACCCCCTATATTGAAGCTAAAGAAATCTAGTTATGTAACAAACTATAAAATGTACAAATTACAGGGCATTTATGGCAGTTTGATGACATGAACTGCAAAAATCAAACACTTACCCGTTTTTTTCTCCTAAAACACCTAAAAAATATGTTTAAAAATTCAGAAAGTGTTTTTTTCTACTATTTTTAATATGCTCTTCAATTGTGCATACCAAAAAAAATTTTTAAAAAACATCGATTTTTGGAGTCAAAAAAAGTATAAGGGGTACCCCTTGTCATTTTTTTGACTCAAAAAACCGACATTTTTTAAAATTTTTTTTTGGTATGCAGAATTGTAGAGCATATTAAAAATAGAAAATAAAAGCTATTTCTGAATTTTTATAAATTTTATATAGGTGTTTTAGGTACATTTTAAAGAAATGTTTGATTTTAGCGTTTCATGACGTCATATTGAGACTAATTCATGCTCCGATTTTAATGATATACCCCATATATTGAAGCTTAAGACATCTAGTTATGTAACAAACTATAAAATGTACAAATTACAGGGCATTTATGGCAGTTTGATGACATGAACTGCAAAAATCAAACACTTACCCGTTTTTTTCTCCTAAAACACCTAAAAAATATGTTTAAAAATTCAGAAAGTGTTTTTTTCTACTATTTTTAATATGCTCTTCAATTGTGCATACCAAAAAAAAATTTTAAAAAACATCGATTTTTTGAGTCAAAAAAAGTATAAGGGGGTACCCCTTGTAATTTTTTTGACTCAAAAAACCGACATTTTTAAAAATTTTTTTTTGGTATGCAGAATTGTAGAGCATATTAAAAATAGAAAATAAAAGCTATTTCTGAATTTTTATAAATTTTTTTATAGGTGTTTTAGGTACATTTTAAAGAAATGTTTGATTTTAGCGTTTCATGACGTCATATTGAGACTAATTCATGCTCCGCTTTTAATGATATACCCCCTATATTGAAGCTAAGGAAATCTAGTTATGTAACAAACTATAAAATGTACAAATTACAGGGCATTTATGGCAGTTTGATGACATGAACTGCAAAAATCAAACACTTACCCGTTTTTTTCTCCTAAAACACCTAAAAAACATGTTTAAAAATTCAGAAAGTGTTTTTTTCTACTATTTTTAATATGCTCTTCAATTGTGCATACCAAAAATTTTTTTTAAAAAACATCGATTTTTTGAGTCAAAAAAAGTATAAGGGGTACCCCTTGTCATTTTTTTGACTCAAAAAACCGACATTTTTTAAAATTTTTTTTTGGTATGCAGAATTGTAGAGCATATTAAAAATAGAAAATAAAAGCTATTTCTGAATTTTTATAAATTTTTTATAGGTGTTTTAGGTACATTTTAAAGAAATGTTTGATTTTAGCGTTTCATGACGTCATATTGAGACTAATTCATGCTCCGATTTTAATGATATACCCCCTATATTGAAGCTTAAGCCATCTAGTTATGTAACAAAACTATAAAATGTACAAATTACAGGGCATTTGTGGCAGTTTGATGACATGAACTGCAAAAATCAAACACTTACCCGTTTTTTTCTCCTAAAACACCTAAAAAATATGTTTAAAAATTCAGAAAGTGTTTTTTTCTACTATTTTTAATATGCTCTTCAATTGTGCATACCAAAAAAATTTTTTAAAAAACATCGATTTTTTGAGTAAAAAAAAATATAAGGGGTACCCCTTGTCATTTTTTTGACTCAAAAAACCGACATTTTTTAAAATTTTGTTTTGGTATGCAGAATTGTAGAGCATATTAAAAATAGAAAATAAAAGCTATTTCTGAATTTTTATAAATTTTTTATAGGTGTTTTAGGTACATTTTAAAGAAATGTTTGATTTTAGCGTTTCATGACGTCATATTGAGACTAATTCATGCTCCGATTTTAATGATATACCCCCTATATTGAAGCTTAAGACATCTAGTTATGTAACAAACTATAAAATGTACAAATTACAGGGCATTTGTGGCAGTTTGATGACATGAACTGCAAAAATCAAACACTTACCCGTTTTTTTCTCCTAAAACACCTAAAAAATATGTTTAAAAATTCAGAAAGTGTTTTTTTCTACTATTTTTAATATGCTCTTCAATTGTGCATACATAAAAAATTTTTTAAAAAACATCGATTTTTTGAGTCAAAAAAAGTATAAGGGGTACCCCTTGTCATTTTTTTGACTCAAAAAACCGACATTTTTTAAAAATTTTTTTGGTATGCAGAATTGTAGAGCATATTAAAAATAGAAAATAAAAGCTATTTCTGAATTTTTATAAATTTTTTATAGGTGTTTTAGGTACATTTTAAAGAAATGTTTGATTTTAGCGTTTCATGACGTCATATTGAGACTAATTCATGCTCCGATTTTAATGATATACCCCCTATATTGAAGCTTAACACATCTAGTTATGTAACAAACTATAAAATGTACAAATTACAGGGCATTTGTGGCAGTTTGATGACATGAACTGCAAAAATCAAACACTTACCCGTTTTTTTCTCCTAAAACACCTAAAAAACATGTTTAAAATTTCAGAAAGTGTTTTTTTCTACTATTTTTAATATACTCTTCAATTGTGCATACCAAAAAAATTTTTCAAAAAACATCGATTTTTTGAGTCAAAAAAAGTATAAGGGGTACCCCTTGTCATTTTTTTGACTCAAAAAACCGAAATTTTTTAAAATTTTTTTTTGGTATGCAGAATTGTAGAGCATATTAAAAATAGAAAATAAAAGCTATTTCTGAATTTTTATAAATTTTTTATAGGTGTTTTAGGTACATTTTAAAGAAATGTTTGATTTTAGCCTTTCATGACGTCATATTGAGACTAATTCATGCTCCGATTTTAATGATATACCCCCTATATTGAAGCTAAAGAAATCTAGTTATGTAACAAACTATAAAATGTACAAATTACAGGGCATTTATGGCAGTTTGATGACATGAACTGCAAAAATCAAACACTTACCCGTTTTTTTCTCCTAAAACACCTAAAAAATATGTTTAAAAATTCAGAAAGTGTTTTTTTCTACTATTTTTAATATGCTCTTCAATTGTGCATACCAAAAAAAATTTTTAAAAAAAATCGATTTTTTGAGTCAAAAAAAATATAAGGGGTACCCCTTGTCATTTTTTTGACTCAAAAAACCGACATTTTTTAAAAATTTTTTTTGGTATGCAGAATTGTAGAGCATATTAAAAATAGAAAATAAAAGCTATTTCTGAATTTTTATAAATTTTTTATAGGTGTTTTAGGTACATTTTAAAGAAATGTTTGATTTTAGGGTTTCATGACGTCATATTGAGACTAATTCATGCTCCGATTTTAATGATATACCCCCTATATTGAAGCTAAAGAAATCTAGTTATGTAACAAACTATAAAATGTACAAATTACAGGGCATTTATGGCAGTTTGATGACATGAACTGCAAAAATCAAACACTTACCCATTTTTTTCTCCTAAAACACATAAAAAATATGTTTAAAAATTCAGAAAGTGTTTTTTTCTACTATTTTTAATATGCTCTTCAATTGTGCATACATAAAAAAATTTTTTAAAAAACATCGATTTTTTGAGTCAAAAAAAGTATAAGGGGTACCCCTTGTCATTTTTTTGACTCAAAAAACCGACATTTTTTAAAATTTTTTTTGGTATGCAGAATTGTAGAGCATATTAAAAATAGAAAATAAAAGCTATTTCTGAATTTTTATAAATTTTTTATAGGTGTTTTAGGTACATTTTAAAGAAATGTTTGATTTTAGCGTTTCATGACGTCATATTGAGACTAATTCATGCTCCGATTTTAATGATATACCCCCTATATTGAAGCTTAAGACATCTAGTTATGTAACAAACTATAAAATGTACAAATTACAGGGCATTTGTGGCAGTTTGATGACATGAACTGCAAAAATCAAACACTTACCCGTTTTTTTCTCCTAAAACACCTAAAAAACATGTTTAAAATTTCAGAAAGTGTTTTTTTCTACTATTTTTAATATGCTCTTCAATTGTGCATACCAAAAAAATTTTTCAAAAAACATCGATTTTTTGAGTCAAAAAAAGTATAAGGGGTACCCCTTGTCATTTTTTTGACTCAAAAAACCGAAATTTTTTAAAATTTTTTTTTGGTATGCAGAATTGTAGAGCATATTAAAAATAGAAAATAAAAGCTATTTCTGAATTTTTATAAATTTTTTATAGGTGTTTTAGGTACATTTTAAAGAAATGTTTGATTTTAGCCTTTCATGACGTCATATTGAGACTAATTCATGCTCCGATTTTAATGATATACCCCCTATATTGAAGCTAAGGAAATCTAGTTATGTAACAAACTATAAAATGTACAAATTACAGGGCATTTATGGCAGTTTGATGACATGAACTGCAAAAATCAAACACTTACCCGTTTTTTTCTCCTAAAACACCTAAAAAATATGTTTAAAAATTCAGAAAGTGTTTTTTTCTACTATTTTTAATATGCTCTTCAATTGTGCATACCAAAAAAAATTTTTAAAAAAAATCGATTTTTTGAGTCAAAAAAAATATAAGGGGTACCCCTTGTCATTTTTTTGACTCAAAAAACCGACATTTTTTAAAAAATTTTTTTTGGTATGCAGAATTGTAGAGCATATTAAAAATAGAAAATAAAAGCTATTTCTGAATTTTTATAAATTTTTTATAGGTGTTTTAGGTACATTTTAAAGAAATGTTTGATTTTAGCCTTTCATGACGTCATATTGAGACTAATTCATGCTCCGATTTTAATGATATACCCCCTATATTGAAGCTAAGGAAATCTAGTTATGTAACAAACTATAAAATGTACAAATTACAGGGCATTTATGGCAGTTTGATGACATGAACTGCAAAAATCAAACACTTACCCGTTTTTTTCTCCTAAAACACCTAAAAAATATGTTTAAAAATTCAGAAAGTGTTTTTTTCTACTATTTTTAATATGCTCTTCAATTGTGCATACCAAAAAAAATTTTTAAAAAAAATCGATTTTTTGAGTCAAAAAAAATATAAGGGGTACCCCTTGTCATTTTTTTGACTCAAAAAACCGACATTTTTTAAAAATTTTTTTTTGGTATGCAGAATTGTAGAGCATATTAAAAATAGAAAATAAAAGCTATTTCTGAATTTTTATAAATTTTTTATAGGTGTTTTAGGTACATTTTAAAGAAATGTTTGATTTTAGCCTTTCATGACGTCATATTGAGACTAATTCATGCTCCGATTTTAATGATATACCCCCTATATTGAAGCTAAGGAAATCTAGTTATGTAACAAACTATAAAATGTACAAATTACAGGGCATTTATGGCAGTTTGATGACATGAACTGCAAAAATCAAACACTTACCCGTTTTTTTCTCCTAAAACACCTAAAAAATATGTTTAAAAATTCAGAAAGTGTTTTTTTCTACTATTTTTAATATGCTCTTCAATTGTGCATACCAAAAACATTTTTTACAAAACATCGATTTTTTGAGTCAAAAAAAGTATAAGGGGTACCCCTTGTCATTTTTTTGACTCAAAAAACCGAAATTTAAAAAAATTTTTTTTTGGTATGCAGAATTGTAGAGCATATTAAAAATAGAAAATAAAAGCTATTTCTGAATTTTTATAAATTCTTATAGGTGTTTTAGGTACATTTTAAAGAAATGTTTGATTTTAGCCTTTCATGACGTCATATTGAGACTAATTCATGCTCCGATTTTAATGATATACCCCCTATATTGAAGCTAAAGAAATCTAGTTATGTAACAAACTATAAAATGTACAAATTACAGGGCATTTATGGCAGTTTGATGACATGAACTGCAAAAATCAAACACTTACCCGTTTTTTTCTCCTAAAACACCTAAAAAATATGTTTAAAAATTCAGAAAGTGTTTTTTTCTACTATTTTTAATATGCTCTTCAATTGTGCATACCAAAAAAAATTTTTAAAAAAAATCGATTTTTTGAGTCAAAAAAAATATAAGGGGTACCCCTTGTCATTTTTTTGACTCAAAAAACCGACATTTTTTAAAATTTTTTTTTGGTATGCAGAATTGTAGAGCATATTAAAAAATAGAAAATAAAAGCTATTTCTGAATTTTTATAAATTTTTTATAGGTGTTTTAGGTACATTTTAAAGAAATGTTTGATTTTAGCGTTTCATGACGTCATATTGAGACTAATTCATGCTCCGATTTTAATGATATACCCCCTATATTGAAGCTAAAGAAATCTAGTTATGTAACAAACTATAAAATGTACAAATTACAGGGCATTTATGGCAGTTTGATGACATGAACTGCAAAAATCAAACACTTACCCGTTTTTTTCTCCTAAAACACCTAAAAAATATGTTTAAAAATTCAGAAAGTGTTTTTTTCTACTATTTTTAATACGCTCTTCAATTGTGCATACCAAAAAAAATTTTTAAAAAACATCGATTTTTTGAGTCAAAAAAAGTATAAGGGGTACCCCTTGTCATTTTTTTGACTCAAAAAACCGACATTTTTTAAAATTTTTTTTGGTATGCAGAATTGTAGAGCATATTAAAAATAGAAAATAAAAGCTATTTCTGAATTTTTATAAATTTTTTATAGGTGTTTTAGGTACATTTTAAAGAAATGTTTGATTTTAGCGTTTCATGACGTCATATTGAGACTAATTCATGCTCCGATTTTAATGATATAACCCCTATATTGAAGCTAAAGAAATCTAGTTATGTAACAAACTATAAAATGTACAAATTACAGGGCATTTATGGCAGTTTGATGACATGAACTGCAAAAATCAAACACTTACCCATTTTTTTCTCCTAAAACACCTAAAAAATATGTTTAAAAATTCAGAAAGTGTTTTTTTCTACTATTTTTAATATGCTCTTCAATTGTGCATACATAAAAAATTTTTTTAAAAAACATCGATTTTTTGAGTCAAAAAAAGTATAAGGGGTACCCCTTGTCATTTTTTTGACTCAAAAAACCGACATTTTTTAAAATTTTTTTTTGGTATGCAGAATTGTAGAGCATATTAAAAATAGAAAATAAAAGCTATTTCTGAATTTTTATAAATTTTTTATAGGTGTTTTAGGTACATTTTAAAGAAATGTTTGATTTTAGCGTTTCATGACGTCATATTGAGACTAATTCATGCTCCGATTTTAATGATATACCCCCTATATTGAAGCTTAAGACATCTAGTTATGTAACAAACTATAAAATGTACAAATTACAGGGCATTTGTGGCAGTTTGATGACATGAACTGCAAAAATCAAACACTTACCCGTTTTTTTCTCCTAAAACACCTAAAAAACATGTTTAAAATTTCAGAAAGTGTTTTTTTCTACTATTTTTAATATGCTCTTCAATTGTGCATACCAAAAAAATTTTTCAAAAAACATCGATTTTTTGAGTCAAAAAAAGTATAAGGGGTACCCCTTGTCATTTTTTTGACTCAAAAAACCGACATTTTTTAAAATTTTTTTTTGGTATGCAGAATTGTAGAGCATATTAAAAATAGAAAATAAAAGCTATTTCTGAATTTTTATAAATTTTTTATAGGTGTTTTAGGTACATTTTAAAGAAATGTTTGATTTTAGCGTTTCATGACGTCATATTGAGACTAATTCATGCTCCGATTTTAATGATATACCCCCTATATTGAAGCTAAAGAAATCTAGTTATGTAACAAACTATAAAATGTACAAATTACAGGGCATTTATGGCAGTTTGATGACATGAACTGCAAAAATCAAACACTTACCCGTTTTTTTCTCCTAAAACACCTAAAAAATATGTTTAAAAATTCAGAAAGTGTTTTTTTCTACTATTTTTAATATGCTCTTCAATTGTGCATACCAAAAAAAATTTTTAAAAAACATCGATTTTTTGAGTCAAAAAAAGTATAAGGGGTACCCCTTGTCATTTTTTTGACTCAAAAAACCGACATTTTTTAAAATTTTTTTTTGGTATGCAGAATTGTAGAGCATATTAAAAATAGAAAATAAAAGCTATTTCTGAATTTTTATAAATTTTTTATAGGTGTTTTAGGTACATTTTAAAGAAATGTTTGATTTTAGCGTTTCATGACGTCATATTGAGACTAATTCATGCTCCGATTTTAATGATATAACCCCTATATTGAAGCTAAAGAAATCTAGTTATGTAACAAACTATAAAATGTACAAATTACAGGGCATTTATGGCAGTTTGATGACATGAACTGCAAAAATCAAACACTTACCCATTTTTTTCTCCTAAAACACCTAAAAAATATGTTTAAAAATTCAGAAAGTGTTTTTTTCTACTATTTTTAATATGCTCTTCAATTGTGCATACATAAAAAATTTTTTTAAAAAACATCGATTTTTTGAGTCAAAAAAAGTATAAGGGGTACCCCTTGTCATTTTTTGACTCAAAAAACCGACATTTTTTAAAATTTTTTTTTGGTATGCAGAATTGTAGAGCATATTAAAAATAGAAAATAAAAGCTATTTCTGAATTTTTATAAATTTTTTATAGGTGTTTTAGGTACATTTTAAAGAAATGTTTGATTTTAGCGTTTCATGACGTCATATTGAGACTAATTCATGCTCCGATTTTAATGATATACCCCCTATATTGAATCTTAAGACATCTAGCTATGTAACAAACTATAAAATGTACAAATTACAGGGCATTTGTGACAGTTTGATGACATGAACTGCAAAAATCAAACACTTACCCGTTTTTTTTCTCCTAAAACACCTAAAAAACATGTTTAAAAATTCAGAAAGTGTTTTTTCTACTATTTTTAATATGCTCTTCAATTGTGCATACCAAAAAAAAATTTTAAAAAACATCGATTTTTTGAGTCAAAAAAAGTATAAGGGGTACCCCTTGTCATTTTTTTGACTCAAAAAACCGACATTTTAAAAAATTTTTTTTTGGTATGCAGAATTGTAGAGCATATTAAAAATAGAATATAAAAGCTATTTCTGAATTTTTATAAATTTTTTTATAGGTGTTTTAGGTACATTTTAAAGAAATGTTTGATTTTAGCGTTTCATGACGTCATATTGAGACTAATTCATGCTCCGCTTTTAATGATATACCCCCTATATTGAAGCTAAGGAAATCTAGTTATGTAACAAACTATAAAATGTACAAATTACAGGGCATTTATGGCAGTTTGATGACATGAACTGCAAAAATCAAACACTTACCCGTTTTTTTCTCCTAAAACACCTAAAAAACATGTTTAAAAATTCAGAAAGTGTTTTTTTCTACTATTTTTAATATGCTCTTCAATTGTGCATACCAAAAATTTTTTTTAAAAAACATCGATTTTTTGAGTCAAAAAAAGTATAAGGGGTACCCCTTGTCATTTTTTTGACTCAAAAAACCGACATTTTTTAAAATTTTTTTTTGGTATGCAGAATTGTAGAGCATATTAAAAATAGAGAAAATAAAAGCTATTTCTGAATTTTTATAAATTTTTTATAGGTGTTTTAGGTACATTTTAAAGAAATGTTTGATTTTAGCGTTTCATGACGTCATATTGAGACTAATTCATGCTCCGATTTTAATGATATACCCCCTATATTGAAGCTTAAGCCATCTAGTTATGTAACAAACTATAAAATGTACAAATTACAGGGCATTTGTGGCAGTTTGATGACATGAACTGCAAAAATCAAACACTTACCCGTTTTTTTCTCCTAAAACACCTAAAAAATATGTTTAAAAATTCAGAAAGTGTTTTTTTCTACTATTTTTAATATGCTCTTCAATTGTGCATACCAAAAAAATTTTTTAAAAAACATCGATTTTTTGAGAAAAAAAATATAAGGGGTACCCCTTGTCATTTTTTTGACTCAAAAAACCGACATTTTTTAAAATTTTGTTTTGGTATGCAGAATTGTAGAGCATATTAAAAATAGAAAATAAAAGCTATTTCTGAATTTTTATAAATTTTTTATAGGTGTTTTAGGTACATTTTAAAGAAATGTTTGATTTTAGCGTTTCATGACGTCATATTGAGACTAATTCATGCTCCGATTTTAATGATATACCCCCTATATTGAAGCTTAAGACATCTAGTTATGTAACAAACTATAAAATGTACAAATTACAGGGCATTTGTGGCAGTTTGATGACATGAACTGCAAAAATCAAACACTTACCCGTTTTTTTCTCCTAAAACACCTAAAAAATATGTTTAAAAATTCAGAAAGTGTTTTTTTCTACTATTTTTAATATGCTCTTCAATTGTGCATACATAAAAATTTTTTTTAAAAAACATCGATTTTTTGAGTCAAAAAAAGTATAAAGGGTACCCCTTGTCATTTTTTTGACTCAAAAAACCGACATTTTTTAAAAATTTTTTTGGTATGCAGAATTGTAGAGCATATTAAAAATAGAAAATAAAAGCTATTTCTGAATTTTTATAAATTTTTTATAGGTGTTTTAGGTACATTTTAAAGAAATGTTTGATTTTAGCGTTTCATGACGTCATATTGAGACTAATTCATGCTCCGATTTTAATGATATACCCCCTATATTGAAGCTTAACACATCTAGTTATGTAACAAACTATAAAATGTACAAATTACAGGGCATTTGTGGCAGTTTGATGACATGAACTGCAAAAATCAAACACTTACCCGTTTTTTTCTCCTAAAACACCTAAAAAACATGTTTAAAATTTCAGAAAGTGTTTTTTTCTACTATTTTTAATATACTCTTCAATTGTGCATACCAAAAAAATTTTTCAAAAAACATCGATTTTTTGAGTCAAAAAAAGTATAAGGGGTACCCCTTGTCATTTTTTTGACTCAAAAAACCGAAATTTTTTAAAATTTTTTTTTGGTATGCAGAATTGTAGAGCATATTAAAAATAGAAAATAAAAGCTATTTCTGAATTTTTATAAATTTTTTATAGGTGTTTTAGGTACATTTTAAAGAAATGTTTGATTTTAGCCTTTCATGACGTCATATTGAGACTAATTCATGCTCCGATTTTAATGATATACCCCCTATATTGAAGCTAAAGAAATCTAGTTATGTAACAAACTATAAAATGTACAAATTACAGGGCATTTATGGCAGTTTGATGACATGAACTGCAAAAATCAAACACTTACCCGTTTTTTTCTCCTAAAACACCTAAAAAATATGTTTAAAAATTCAGAAAGTGTTTTTTTCTACTATTTTTAATATGCTCTTCAATTGTGCATACCAAAAAAAATTTTAAAAAAAAATCGATTTTTTGAGTCAAAAAAAATATAAGGGGTACCCCTTGTCATTTTTTTGACTCAAAAAACCGACATTTTTTAAAATTTTTTTTTGGTATGCAGAATTGTAGAGCATATTAAAAATAGAAAATAAAAGCTATTTCTGAATTTTTATAAATTTTTTATAGGTGTTTTAGGTACATTTTAAAGAAATGTTTGATTTTAGGGTTTCATGACGTCATATTGAGACTAATTCATGCTCCGATTTTAATGATATACCCCCTATATTGAAGCTAAAGAAATCTAGTTATGTAACAAACTATAAAATGTACAAATTACAGGGCATTTATGGCAGTTTGATGACATGAACTGCAAAAATCAAACACTTACCCATTTTTTTCTCCTAAAACACATAAAAAATATGTTTAAAAATTCAGAAAGTGTTTTTTTCTACTATTTTTAATATGCTCTTCAATTGTGCATACATAAAAAAATTTTTTAAAAAACATCGATTTTTTGAGTCAAAAAAAGTATAAGGGGTACCCCTTGTCATTTTTTTGACTCAAAAAACCGACATTTTTTAAAATTTTTTTTGGTATGCAGAATTGTAGAGCATATTAAAAATAGAAAATAAAAGCTATTTCTGAATTTTTATAAATTTTTTATAGGTGTTTTAGGTACATTTTAAAGAAATGTTTGATTTTAGCGTTTCATGACGTCATATTGAGACTAATTCATGCTCCGATTTTAATGATATACCCCCTATATTGAAGCTTAAGACATCTAGTTATGTAACAAACTATAAAATGTACAAATTACAGGGCATTTGTGGCAGTTTGATGACATGAACTGCAAAAATCAAACACTTACCCGTTTTTTTTCTCCTAAAACACCTAAAAAACATGTTTAAAATTTCAGAAAGTGTTTTTTTCTACTATTTTTAATATGCTCTTCAATTGTGCATACCAAAAAAATTTTTCAAAAAACATCGATTTTTTGAGTCAAAAAAAGTATAAGGGGTACCCCTTGTCATTTTTTTGACTCAAAAAACCGAAATTTTTTAAAATTTTTTTTTGGTATGCAGAATTGTAGAGCATATTAAAAGTAGAAAATAAAAGCTATTTCTGAATTTTTATAAATTTTTTATAGGTGTTTTAGGTACATTTTAAAGAAATGTTTGATTTTAGCCTTTCATGACGTCATATTGAGACTAATTCATGCTCCGATTTTAATGATATACCCCCTATATTGAAGCTAAAGAAATCTAGTTATGTAACAAACTATAAAATGTACAAATTACAGGGCATTTATGGCAGTTTGATGACATGAACTGCAAAAATCAAACACTTACCCGTTTTTTTCTCCTAAAACACCTAAAAAATATGTTTAAAAATTCAGAAAGTGTTTTTTTCTACTATTTTTAATATGCTCTTCAATTGTGCATACCAAAAAAAATTTTTAAAAAAAATCGATTTTTTGAGTCAAAAAAAATATAAGGGGTACCCCTTGTCATTTTTTTGACTCAAAAAACCGACATTTTTTAAAAATTTTTTTTTGGTATGCAGAATTGTAGAGCATATTAAAAATAGAAAATAAAAGCTATTTCTGAATTTTTATAAATTTTTTATAGGTGTTTTAGGTACATTTTAAAGAAATGTTTGATTTTAGCCTTTCATGACGTCATATTGAGACTAATTCATGCTCCGATTTTAATGATATACCCCCTATATTGAAGCTAAGGAAATCTAGTTATGTAACAAACTATAAAATGTACAAATTACAGGGCATTTATGGCAGTTTGATGACATGAACTGCAAAAATCAAACACTTACCCGTTTTTTTCTCCTAAAACACCTAAAAAATATGTTTAAAAATTCAGAAAGTGTTTTTTTCTACTATTTTTAATATGCTCTTCAATTGTGCATACCAAAAAAAATTTTTAAAAAAAATCGATTTTTTGAGTCAAAAAAAATATAAGGGGTACCCCTTGTCATTTTTTTGACTCAAAAAACCGACATTTTTAAAAAATTTTTTTTTGGTATGCAGAATTGTAGAGCATATTAAAAATAGAAAATAAAAGCTATTTCTGAATTTTTATAAATTTTTTATAGGTGTTTTAGGTACATTTTAAAGAAATGTTTGATTTTAGCCTTTCATGACGTCATATTGAGACTAATTCATGCTCCGATTTTAATGATATACCCCCTATATTGAAGCTAAGGAAATCTAGTTATGTAACAAACTATAAAATGTACAAATTACAGGGCATTTATGGCAGTTTGATGACATGAACTGCAAAAATCAAACACTTACCCGTTTTTTTCTCCTAAAACACCTAAAAAATATGTTTAAAAATTCAGAAAGTGTTTTTTTCTACTATTTTTAATATGCTCTTCAATTGTGCATACCAAAAACATTTTTTACAAAACATCGATTTTTTGAGTCAAAAAAAGTATAAGGGGTACCCCTTGTCATTTTTTTGACTCAAAAAACCGAAATTTTAAAAAATTTTTTTTTGGTATGCAGAATTGTAGAGCATATTAAAAATAGAAAATAAAAGCTATTTCTGAATTTTTATAAATTCTTATAGGTGTTTTAGGTACATTTTAAAGAAATGTTTGATTTTAGCCTTTCATGACGTCATATTGAGACTAATTCATGCTCCGATTTTAATGATATACCCCCTATATTGAAGCTAAAGAAATCTAGTTATGTAACAAACTATAAAATGTACAAATTACAGGGCATTTATGGCAGTTTGATGACATGAACTGCAAAAATCAAACACTTACCCGTTTTTTTCTCCTAAAACACCTAAAAAATATGTTTAAAAATTCAGAAAGTGTTTTTTTCTACTATTTTTAATATGCTCTTCAATTGTGCATACCAAAAAAAATTTTTAAAAAAAATCGATTTTTTGAGTCAAAAAAAATATAAGGGGTACCCCTTGTCATTTTTTTGACTCAAAAAACCGACATTTTTTAAAATTTTTTTTTGGTATGCAGAATTGTAGAGCATATTAAAAATAGAAAATAAAAGCTATTTCTGAATTTTTATAAATTTTTTATAGGTGTTTTAGGTACATTTTAAAGAAATGTTTGATTTTAGCGTTTCATGACGTCATATTGAGACTAATTCATGCTCCGATTTTAATGATATACCCCCTATATTGAAGCTAAAGAAATCTAGTTATGTAACAAACTATAAAATGTACAAATTACAGGGCATTTATGGCAGTTTGATGACATGAACTGCAAAAATCAAACACTTACCCGTTTTTTTCTCCTAAAACACCTAAAAAATATGTTTAAAAATTCAGAAAGTGTTTTTTTCTACTATTTTTAATACGCTCTTCAATTGTGCATACCAAAAAAAATTTTTAAAAAACATCGATTTTTTGAGTCAAAAAAAGTATAAGGGGTACCCCTTGTCATTTTTTTGACTCAAAAAACCGACATTTTTTAAAATTTTTTTTTGGTATGCAGAATTGTAGAGCATATTAAAAATAGAAAATAAAAGCTATTTCTGAATTTTTATAAATTTTTTATAGGTGTTTTAGGTACATTTTAAAGAAATGTTTGATTTTAGCGTTTCATGACGTCATATTGAGACTAATTCATGCTCCGATTTTAATGATATAACCCCTATATTGAAGCTAAAGAAATCTAGTTATGTAACAAACTATAAAATGTACAAATTACAGGGCATTTATGGCAGTTTGATGACATGAACTGCAAAAATCAAACACTTACCCATTTTTTTCTCCTAAAACACCTAAAAAATATGTTTAAAAATTCAGAAAGTGTTTTTTTCTACTATTTTTAATATGCTCTTCAATTGTGCATACATAAAAAATTTTTTTAAAAAACATCGATTTTTTGAGTCAAAAAAAGTATAAGGGGTACCCCTTGTCATTTTTTTGACTCAAAAAACCGACATTTTTTAAAATTTTTTTTTGGTATGCAGAATTGTAGAGCATATTAAAAATAGAAAATAAAAGCTATTTCTGAATTTTTATAAATTTTTTATAGGTGTTTTAGGTACATTTTAAAGAAATGTTTGATTTTAGCGTTTCATGACGTCATATTGAGACTAATTCATGCTCCGATTTTAATGATATACCCCCTATATTGAAGCTTAAGACATCTAGTTATGTAACAAACTATAAAATGTACAAATTACAGGGCATTTGTGGCAGTTTGATGACATGAACTGCAAAAATCAAACACTTACCCGTTTTTTTCTCCTAAAACACCTAAAAAATATGTTTAAAAATTCAGAAAGTGTTTTTTTTCTACTATTTTTAATATGCTCTTCAATTGTGCATACCAAAAAAAAATTTTAAAAAAAATCGATTTTTTGAGTCAAAAAAAATATAAGGGGTACCCCTTGTCATTTTTTTGACTCAAAAAACCGACATTTTTTAAAATTTTTTTTTGGTATGCAGAATTGTAGAGCATATTAAAAATAGAAAATAAAAGCTATTTCTGAATTTTTATAAATTTTTTATAGGTGTTTTAGGTACATTTTAAAGAAATGTTTGATTTTAGCGTTTCATGACGTCATATTGAGACTAATTCATGCTCCGATTTTAATGATATACCCCCTATATTGAAGCTAAAGAAATCTAGTTATGTAACAAACTATAAAATGTACAAATTACAGGGCATTTATGGCAGTTTGATGACATGAACTGCAAAAATCAAACACTTACCCGTTTTTTTCTCCTAAAACACCTAAAAAATATGTTTAAAAATTCAGAAAGTGTTTTTTTCTACTATTTTTAATATGCTCTTCAATTGTGCATACCAAAAAAAATTTTTAAAAAACATCGATTTTTTGAGTCAAAAAAAGTATAAGGGGTACCCCTTGTCATTTTTTTGACTCAAAAAACCGACATTTTTTAAAATTTTTTTTTGGTATGCAGAATTGTAGAGCATATTAAAAATAGAAAATAAAAGCTATTTCTGAATTTTTATAAATTTTTTATAGGTGTTTTAGGTACATTTTAAAGAAATGTTTGATTTTAGCGTTTCATGACGTCATATTGAGACTAATTCATGCTCCGATTTTAATGATATAACCCCTATATTGAAGCTAAAGAAATCTAGTTATGTAACAAACTATAAAATGTACAAATTACAGGGCATTTATGGCAGTTTGATGACATGAACTGCAAAAATCAAACACTTACCCATTTTTTTCTCCTAAAACACCTAAAAAATATGTTTAAAAATTCAGAAAGTGTTTTTTTCTACTATTTTTAATATGCTCTTCAATTGTGCATACATAAAAAATTTTTTTAAAAAACATCGATTTTTTGAGTCAAAAAAAGTATAAGGGGTACCCCTTGTCATTTTTTTGACTCAAAAAACCGACATTTTTTAAAATTTTTTTTTGGTATGCAGAATTGTAGAGCATATTAAAAATAGAAAATAAAAGCTATTTCTGAATTTTTATAAATTTTTTATAGGTGTTTTAGGTACATTTTAAAGAAATGTTTGATTTTAGCGTTTCATGACGTCATATTGAGACTAATTCATGCTCCGATTTTAATGATATACCCCCTATATTGAATCTTAAGACATCTAGCTATGTAACAAACTATAAAATGTACAAATTACAGGGCATTTGTGACAGTTTGATGACATGAACTGCAAAAATCAAACACTTACCCGTTTTTTTTCTCCTAAAACACCTAAAAAACATGTTTAAAAATTCAGAAAGTGTTTTTTCTACTATTTTTAATATGCTCTTCAATTGTGCATACCAAAAAAAAATTTTAAAAAACATCGATTTTTTGAGTCAAAAAAAGTATAAGGGGTACCCCTTGTCATTTTTTTGACTCAAAAAACCGACATTTTAAAAAATTTTTTTTTGGTATGCAGAATTGTAGAGCATATTAAAAATAGAATATAAAAGCTATTTATGAATTTTTATAATTTTTTTATAGGTGTTTTAGTTACATTTTAAAGATATGTTTGATTTTAGCGTTTCATGACGTCATATTGAGACTAATTCATGCTCCGATTTTAATGATATACCCCCTATATTGAAGCTAAAGAAATCTAGTTATGTAACAAACTATAAAATGTACAAATTACAGGGCATTTATGGCAGTTTGATGACATGAACTGCAAAAATCAAACACTTACCCATTTTTTTCTCCTAAAACACCTAAAAAATATGTTTAAAAATTCAGAAAGTGTTTTTTTCTACTATTTTTAATATGCTCTTCAATTGTGCATACATAAAAAATTTTTTTAAAAAACATCGATTTTTTGAGTCAAAAAAAGTATAAGGGGTACCCCTTGTCATTTTTTTGACTCAAAAAACCGACATTTTTTAAATTTTTTTTTTGGTATGCAGAATTGTAGAGCATATTAAAAATAGAAAATAAAAGCTATTTCTGAATTTTTATAAATTTTTTATAGGTGTTTTAGGTACATTTTAAAGAAATGTTTGATTTTAGCGTTTCATGACGTCATATTGAGACTAATTCATGCTCCGATTTTAATGATATACCCCCTATATTGAATCTTAAGACATCTAGTTATGTAACAAACTATAAAATGTACAAATTACAGGGCATTTGTGACAGTTTGATGACATGAACTGCAAAAATCAAACACTTACCCGTTTTTTTTCTCCTAAAACACCTAAAAAACATGTTTAAAAATTCAGAAAGTGTTTTTTTCTACTATTTTTAATATGCTCTTCAATTGTGCATACCAAAAACATTTTTTAAAAAACATCGATTTTTTGAGTCAAAAAAAGTATAAGGGGTACCCCTTGTCATTTTTTTGACTCAAAAAACCGACATTTTTTAAAATTTTTTTTGGTATGCAGAATTGTAGAGCATATTAAAAATAGAAAATAAAAGCTATTTCTGAATTTTTATAAATTTTTTATAGGTGTTTTAGGTACATTTTAAAGAAATGTTTGATTTTAGCGTTTCATGACGTCATATTGAGACTAATTCATGCTCCGATTTTAATGATATACCCCCTATATTGAAGCTAAAGAAATCTAGTTATGTAACAAACTATAAATTGTACAAATTACAGGGCATTTATGGCAGTTTGATGACATGAACTGCAAAAATCAAACACTTACCCGTTTTTTTCTCCTAAAACACCTAAAAAATATGTTTAAAAATTCAGAAAGTGTTTTTTTCTAATTTTTTTAATATGCTCTTCAATTGTGCATACCAAAAAATTTTTTTAAAAAACATCGATTTTTGGAGTCAAAAAAAGTATAAGGGGTACCCCTTGTCATTTTTTTGACTCAAAAAACCGACATATTTAAAAAAATTTTTTTGGTATGCAGAATTGTAGAGCATATTAAAAATAGAAAATAAAAGCTATTTCTGAATTTTTATAAATTTTTTATAGGTGTTTTAGGTACATTTTAAAGAAATGTTTGATTTTAGCGTTTCATGACGTCATATTGAGACTAATTCATGCTCCGATTTTAATGATATACCCCCTATATTGAAGCTTAAGACATCTAGTTATGTAACAAATTATAAAATGTACAAATTACAGGGCATTTATGGCAGTTTGATGACATGAACTGCAAAAATCAAACACTTACCCGTTTTTTTCTCCTAAAAACACGTCATATTGAGACTAATTCATGCTCCGATTTTAATGATATACCCCCTATATTGAAGCTAAAGACATCTAGTTATGTAACAAACTAGAAAATGTACAAATTACAAGGCATTTATGGCAGTTTGATGACATGAACTGCAAAAATCAAACACTTACCCGTTTTTTCTCCTAAAACACCTAAAAATATGTTTAAAAATTCAAAAAGTGTTTTTTCTACTATTTTAAATATGCTCTTCAATTGTGCATACCAAAAAAAATTTTTAAAAAACATCGATTTTTGGAGTCAAAAAAAGTATAAGGGGTACCCCTTGTCATTTTTTTGACTCAAAAAACCGACATTTTTTTAAATTTTTTTTTGGTGGGCAGAATTGTAGAGCATATTAAAAATAGAAAATAAAAGCTATTTCTGAATTTTTATAAATTTTATATAGGTGTTTTAGGTACATTTTAAAGAAATGTTTGATTTTAGCGTTTCATGACGTCATATTGAGACTAATTCATGCTCCGATTTTAATGATATACCCCCTATATTGAAGCTTAAGACATCTAGTTATGTAACAAACTATAAAATGTACAAATTACAGGGCGTTTATGGCAGTTTGATGACATGAACTGCAAAAATCAAACACTTACCCGCTTTTTCCTCCTAAAACACCTAAAAAACATGTTTAAAAATTCAGAAAGTGTTTTTTTCTACTATTTTTAATATGCTCTTCAATTGTGCATACCAAAAACATTTTTTAAAAAACATCGATTTTTTGAGTCAAAAAAAGTATAAGGGCCCTTGTCATTTTTTTGACTCAAAAAACCGAAATTTTTTAAAAATTTTTTTTGGTATGCAGAATTGTAGAGCATATTAAAAATAGAAAATAAAAGCTATTTCTGAATTTTTATAAATTTTTTATAGGTGTTTTAGGTACATTTTAAAGAAATGTTTGATTTTAGCGTTTCATGACGTCATATTGAGACTAATTCATGCTCCGATTTTAATGATATACCCCCTATATTGAAGCTAAAGAAATCTAGTTATGTAACAAACTATAAAATGTACAAATTACAGGGCATTTATTTCAGTTTGATGACATGAACTGCAAAAATCAAACACTTACCCGTTTTTTTCTCCTAAAACACCTAAAAAATTTGTTTAAAAATTCAGAAAGTGTTTTTTTCTACTATTTTTAATATGCTCTTCAATTGTGCATACCAACAATTTTTTTTAAAAAACATCGATTTTTTGAGTCAAAAAAAATATAAGGGGTACCCCTTGTCATTTTTTTGACTCAAAAAACCGACATTTTTTAAAATTTTTTTTTGGTATGCAGAATTGTAGAGCATATTAAAAATAGAAAATAAAAGCTATTTCTGAATTTTTATAAATTTCTTATAGGTGTTTTAGGTACATTTTAAAGAAATGTTTGATTTTAGCGTTTCATGACGTCATATTGAGACTAATTCATGCTCCGATTTTAATGATATACCCCCTATATTGAAGCTAAAGAAATCTAGTTATGTAACAAACTATAAAATGTACAAATTACAGGGCATTTATGGCAGTTTGATGACATGAACTGCAAAAATCAAACACTTACCCGTTTTTTTTCTCCTAAAACACCTAAAAAATATGTTTAAAAATTCAGAAAGTGTTTTTTTCTACTATTTTTAATATGCTCTTCAATTGTGCATACCAAAAAAATTTTTTAAAAAACATCGATTTTTTGAGTCAAAAAAAGTATAAGGGGTACCCCTTGTCATTTTTTTGACTCAAAAAACCGACATTTTTTAAAAAATTTTTTTGGTATGCAGAATTGTAGAGCATATTAAAAATAGAAAATAAAAGCTAACAAACTATAAAATGTACAAATTACAGGGCATTTATGGCAGTTTGATGACATGAACTGCAAAAATCAAACACTTACCCGTTTTTTTCTCCTAAAACACCTAAAAAACATGTTTAAAAATTCAGAAAGTGTTTTTTTCTAATTTTTTTTAATATGCTCTTCAATTGTGCATACCAAACATTTTTTTTAAAAAACATCGATTTTTGGAGTCAAAAAAAGTATAAGGGGTACCCCTTGTCATTTTTTTGACTCAAAAAACCGACATATTTAAAAAAAATTTTTTTGGTATGCAGAATTGTAGAGCACATTAAAAATAGAAAATAAAAGCTATTTCTGAATTTTTATAAATTTTTTATAGGTGTTTTAGGTACATTTTAAAGAAATGTTTGATTTTAGCGTTTCATGACGTCATATTGAGACTAATTCATGCTCCGATTTTAATGATATACCCCCTATATTGAAGCTTAAGACATTTAGTTATGTAACAAACTATAAAATGTACAAATTACAGGGCATTTATGGCAGTTTGATGACATGAACTGCAAAAATCAAACACTTACCCGTTTTTTTCTCCTAAAAACACGTCATATTGAGACTAATTCATGCTCCGATTTTAATGATATACCCCTATATTGAAGCTAAAGACATCTAGTTATGTAACAAACTAGAAAATGTACAAATTACAGGGCATTTATGGCAGTTTGATGACATGAACTGCAAAAATCAAACACTTACCCGTTTTTTTCTCCTAAAACACCTAAAAAATATGTTTAAAAATTCAGAAAGTGTTTTTTTCTACTTTTTTTAATATGCTCTTCAATTGTGCATACCAAAAAAATGTTTTAAAAAACATCGATTTTTGGAGTCAAAAAAAGTATAAGGGGTACCCCTTGTCATTTTTTTGACTCAAAAAACCGACATTTTTTAAAATTTTTTTTTGGTATGCAGAATTGTAGAGCATATTAAAAATAGAAAATAAAAGCTATTTCTGAATTTTTATAAATTTTTTATAGGTGTTTTAGGTACATTTTAAAGAAATGTTTGATTTTAGCGTTTCATGACGTCATATTGAGACTAATTCATGCTCCGATTTTAATGATATAACCCCTATATTGAAGCTAAAGAAATCTAGTTATGTAACAAACTATAAAATGTACAAATTACAGGGCATTTATGGCAGTTTGATGACATGAACTGCAAAAATCAAACACTTACCCGTTTTTTTCTCCTAAAACACCTAAAAAATATGTTTAAAAATTCAGAAAGTTTTTTTTTCTACTATTTTTAATATGCTTTTCAATTGTGCATACCAAAAAAATTTTTTAAAAAACATCGATTTTTTGAGTCAAAAAAAGTATAAGGGGTATTATTTTGACTCAAAAAACCGACATTTTTTAAAATTTTTTTTTGGTATGCAGAATTGTAGAGCATATTAAAAATAGAAAATAAAAGCTATTTCTGAATTTTTATAAATTTTTTATAGGTGTTTTAGGTACATTTTAAAGAAATGTTTGATTTTAGCGTTTCATGACTTCATATTGAGACTAATTCATGCTCCGATTTTAATGATATAGCCCCTTTTTGAAGCTAAAGAAATCTAGTTATGTAAAAAACTATAAAATGTACAAATTACAGGGCATTTATGGCAGTTTGATGACATGAACTGCAAAAATCAAACACTTACCCGTTTTTTTCT
This sequence comes from Rhingia rostrata, assembly GCA_949824845.1. Lineage (NCBI taxonomy): Eukaryota > Metazoa > Arthropoda > Insecta > Diptera > Syrphidae > Rhingia > Rhingia rostrata. The sequence goes on from OX463758.1 coordinate 29,040,857, forward strand.
TCTAAAACACCTAAAAAATATGTTTAAAAATTCAGAAGTGTTTTTTTCTACTATTTTTAATATGCTCTTCAATTGTGCATACCAAAAAAATTTTTTAAAAAACATCGATTTTTTGAGTCAAAAAAAATATAAGGGGTACCCCTTGTCATTTTTTTGACTCAAAAAACCGACATTTTTTAAAATTTTGTTTTGGTATGCAGAATTGTAGAGCATATTAAAAATAGAAAATAAAAGCTATTTCTGAATTTTTATAAATTTTTTATGTGTTTTTTTTACGTACATTTTAAAGAAATGTTTGATTTTAGCGTTTCATGACGTCATATTGAGACTAATTCATGCTCCGATTTTAATGATATTCCCCCTATATTGAAGCTAAAGAAATCTAGTTATGTAACAAACTATAAAATGTACAAATTACAGGGCATTTATGGCAGTTTGATGACATGAACTGCAAAAATCAAACACTTACCCGTTTTTTTCTCCTAAAACACCTAAAAAATATGTTTAAAAATTCAGAAAGTGTTTTTTTCTACTATTTTTAATATGCTCTTCAATTGTGCATACCAAAAATTTTTTTTAAAAAACATCGATTTTTTGAGTCAAAAAAAATATAAGGGGTACCCCTTGTCATTTTTTTGACTCAAAAAACCGACATTTTTTAAAATTTTGTTTTGGTATGCAGAATTGTAGAGCATATTAAAAATAGAAAATAAAAGCTATTTCTGAATTTTTATAAATTTTTTATAGGTGTTTTAGGTACATTTTAAAGAAATGTTTGATTTTAGCGTTTCATGACGTCATATTGAGACTAATTCATGCTCCGATTTTAATGATATACCCCCTATATTGAAGCTAAAGAAATCTAGTTATGTAACAAACTATAAAATGTACAAATTACAGGGCATTTATGGCAGTTTGATGACATGAACTGCAAAAATCAAACACTTACCCGTTTTTTTCTCCTAAAACACCTAAAAAATATGTTTAAAAATTCAGAAAGTGTTTTTTTCTACTATTTTTAATATGCTCTTCAATTGTGCATACCAAAATAATTTTTTAAAAAACATCGATTTTTTGAGTCAAAAAAAATATAAGGGGTACCCCTTGTCATTTTTTTGACTCAAAAAACCGACATTTTTTAAAATTTTATTTTGGTATGCAGAATTGTAGAGCATATTAAAAATAGAAAATAAAAGCTATTTCTGAATTTTTATAAATTTTTTATAGGTGTTTTAGGTACATTTTAAAGAAATGTTTGATTTTAGCGTTTCATGACGTCATATTGAGACTAATTCATGCTCCGATTTTAATGATATACCCCCTATATTGAAGCTTAAGACATCTAGTTATGTAACAAACTATAAAATGTACAAATTACAGGGCATTTATGGCAGTTTGATGACATGAACTGCAAAAATCAAACACTTACCCGTTTTTTTCTCCTAAAACACCTAAAAAATATGTTTAAAAATTCAGAAAGTTTTTTTTTCTACTATTTTTAATATGCTCTTCAATTGTGCATACCAAAAAATTTTTTTAAAAAACATCGATTTTCTGAGTCAAAAAAAATATAAGGGGTACCCCTTGTCATTTTTTTGACTCAAAAAACCGACATTTTTTAAAATTTTGTTTTGGTATGCAGAATTGTAGAGCATATTAAAAATAGAAAATAAAAGCTATTTCTGAATTTTTATAAATTTTTTATAGGTGTTTTAGGTACATTTTAAAGAAATGTTTGATTTTAGCGTTTCATGACGTCATATTGAGACTAATTCATGCTCCGATTTTAATGATATACCCCCTATATTGAAGCTTAAGACATCTAGTTATGTAACAAACTATAAAATGTACAAATTACAGGGCATTTATGGCAGTTTGATGACATGAACTGCAAAAATCAAACACTTACCCGTTTTTTTCTCCTAAAACACCTAAAAAATATGTTTAAAAATTCAGAAAGTTTTTTTTTCTACTATTTTTAATATGCTCTTCAATTGTGCATACCAAAAAATTTTTTTAAAAAACATCGATTTTCTGAGTCAAAAAAAGTATAAGGGGTACCCCTTGTCATTTTTTTGACTCAAAAAACCGACATTTTTAAAAATTTTTTTTTGGTATGCAGAATTGTAGAGCATATTAAAAATAGAAAATAAAAGCTATTTCTGAATTTTTATAAATTTTTTATAGGTGTTTTAGGTACATTTTAAAGAAATGTTTGATTTTAGCGTTTCATGACGTCATATTGAGACTAATTCATGCTCCGATTTTAATGATATACCCCCTTTATTGAAGCTAAAGAAATCTAGTTATGTAAAAAACTATAAAATGTACAAATTACAGGGCATTTATGGCAGTTTGATGACATGAACTGCAAAAATCAAACACTTACCCGTTTTTTTCTCCTAAAACACCTAAAAAATATGTTTAAAAATTCAGAAAGTGTTTTTTTCTACTATTTTTAATATGCTCTTCAATTGTGCATACCAAAAAAAAATTTTTAAAAAACATCGATTTTTTGAGTCAAAAAAACCGACATTTTTTAAAATTTTTTTTGGTATGCAGAATTGTAGAGCATATTAAAAATAGAAAATAAAAGCTATTTCTGAATTTTTATAAATTTTTTATAGGTGTTTTAGGTACATTTTAAAGAAATGTTTGATTTTAGCGTTTCATGACGTCATATTGAGACTAATTCATGCTCCGATTTTAATGATATACCCCCTATATTGAAGCTAAAGAAATCTAGTTATGTAACAAACTATAAAATGTACAAATTACAGGGCATTTATGGCAGTTTGATGACATGAACTGCAAAAATCAAACACTTACCCGTTTTTTTCTCCTAAAACACCTAAAAAATATGTTTAAAAATTCAGAAAGTTTTTTTTTCTACTATTTTTAATATGCTCTTCAATTGTGCATACCAAAAAAATTTTTTAAAAAACATCGATTTTTTGAGTCAAAAAAAGTATAAGGGGTACCCCTTGTCATTTTTTTGACTCAAAAAACCGACATTTTTTAAAATTTTTTTTTGGTATGCAGAATTGTAGAGCATATTAAAAATAGAAAATAAAAGCTATTTCTGAATTTTTATAAATTTTTTATAGGTGTTTTAGGTACATTTTAAAGAAATGTTTGATTTTAGCGTTTCATGACGTCATATTGAGACTAATTCATGCTCCGATTTTAATGATATACCCCCTTTTTGAAGCTAAAGAAATCTAGTTATGTAAAAAACTATAAAATGTACAAATTACAGGGCATTTATGGCAGTTTGATGACATGAACTGCAAAAATCAAACACTTACCCGTTTTTTTCTTCTAAAACACCTAAAAAATATGTTTAAAAATTCAGAAAGTGTTTTTTTCTACTATTTTTAATATGCTCTTCAATTGTGCATACCAAAAAATTTTTTTAAAAAACATCGATTTTTTGAGTCAAAAAAAGTATAAGGGGTACCCCTTGTCATTTTTTTGACTCAAAAAACCGACATTTTTTAAAATTTTTTTTTGGTATGCAGAATTGTAGAGCATATTAAAAATAGAAAATAAAAGCTATTTCTGAATTTTTATAAATTTGTTATAGGTGTTTTAGGTACATTTTAAAGAAATGTTTGATTTTAGCGTTTCATGACGTCATATTGAGACTAATTCATGCTCCGATTTTAATGATATACCCCCTTTATTGAAGCTAAAGAAATCTAGTTATGTAAAAAACTATAAAATGTACAAATTACAGGGCATTTATGGCAGTTTGATGACATGAACTGCAAAAATCAAACACTTACCCGTTTTTTTCTCCTAAAACACCTAAAAAATATGTTTAAAAATTCAGAAAGTGTTTTTTTCTACTATTTTTAATATGCTCTTCAATTGTGCATACCAAAAAAAATTTTAAAAAACATCGATTTTTTGAGTCAAAAAAAGTATTGTCATTTTTTTGACTCAAAAAACCGACATTTTTTAAAATTTTTTTTTGGTATGCAGAATTGTAGAGCATATTAAAAATAGAAAATAAAAGCTATTTCTGAATTTTTATAAATTTTTTATAGGTGTTTTAGGTACATTTTAAAGAAATGTTTGATTTTAGCGTTTCATGACGTCATATTGAGACTAATTCATGCTCCGATTTTAATGATATACCCCCTATATTGAAGCTTAAGACATCTAGTTATGTAACAAACTATAAAATGTACAAATTACAGGGCATTTATGGCAGTTTGATGACATGAACTGCAAAAATCAAACACTTACCCGTTTTTTTCTCCTAAAACACCTAAAAAATATGTTTAAAAATTCAGAAAGTTTTTTTTTCTACTATTTTTAATATGCTCTTCAATTGTGCATACCAAAAAATTTTTTTAAAAAACATCGATTTTTTGAGTCAAAAAAAGTATAAGGGCCCCTTGTCATTTTTTTGACTCAAAAAACCGACATTTTTTAAAATTTTTTTTTGGTATGCAGAATTGTAGAGCATATTAAAAATAGAAAATAAAAGCTATTTCTGAATTTTTATAAATTTTTTATAGGTGTTTTAGGTACATTTTAAAGAAATGTTTGATTTTAGCGTTTCATGACGTCATATTGAGACTAATTCATGCTCCGATTTTAATGATATACCCCCTTTATTGAAGCTAAAGAAATCTAGTTATGTAAGAAACTATAAAATGTACAAATTACAGGGCATTTATGGCATTTTGATGACATTAACTGCAAAAATCAAACACTTACCCGTTTTTTTCTTCTAAAACACCTAAAAAATATGTTTAAAAATTCAGAAAGTGTTTTTTTCTACTATTTTTAATATGCTCTTCAATTGTGCATACCAAAAAATTTTTTTAAAAAACATCGATTTTTTGAGTCAAAAAAAGTATAAGGGGTACCCCTTGTCATTTTTTTGACTCAAAAAACCGACATTATTTAAAATTTTTTTTTGGTATGCAGAATTGTAGAGCATATTAAAAATAGAAAATAAAAGCTATTTCTGAATTTTTATAAATTTTTTATAGGTGTTTTAGGTACATTTTAAAGAAATGTTTGATTTTAGCGTTTCATGACGTCATATTGAGACTAATTCATGCTCCGATTTTAATGATATACCCCCTTTTTGAAGCTAAAGAAATCTAGTTATGTAAAAAACTATAAAATGTACAATTTACAGGGCATTTATGGCAGTTTGATGACATGAACTGCAAAAATCAAACACTTACCCGTTTTTTTCTTCTAAAACACCTAAAAAATATGTTTAAAAATTCAGAAAGTGTTTTTTTCTACTATTTTTAATATGCTCTTCAATTGTGCATACCAAAAAATTTTTTTAAAAAACATCGATTTTTTGAGTCAAAAAAAATATAAAGGGTACCCCTTGTCATTGTTTTGACTCAAAAAACCGACATTTTTTAAAATTTTTTTTTGGTATGCAGAATTGTAGAGCATATTAAAAATAGAAAATAAAAGCTATTTCTGAATTTTTATAAATTTTTTATAGGTGTTTTAGGTACATTTTAAAGAAATGTTTGATTTTAGCGTTTCATGACGTCATATTGAGACTAATTCATGCTCCGATTTTAATGATATACCCCCTTTATTGAAGCTAAAGAAATCTAGTTATGTAAAAAACTATAAAATGTACAAATTACAGGGCATTTATGGCAGTTTGATGACATGAACTGCAAAAATCAAACACTTACCCGTTTTTTTCTTCTAAAACACCTAAAAAATATGTTTAAAAATTCAGAAAGTGTTTTTTTCTACTATTTTTAATATGCTCTTCAATTGTGCATACCAAAAAAAATTTTAAAAAACATCGATTTTTTGAGTCAAAAAAAGTATTGTCATTTTTTTGACTCAAAAAACCGACATTTTTTAAAATTTTTTTTTGGTATGCAGAATTGTAGAGCATATTAAAAATAGAAAATAAAAGCTATTTCTGAATTTTTATAAATTTTTTATAGGTGTTTTAGGTACATTTTAAAGAAATGTTTGATTTTAGCGTTTCATGACGTCATATTGAGAGTAATTCATGCTCCGATTTTAATGATATACCCCCTATATTGAAGCTTAAGACATCTTGTTATGTAACAAACTATAAAATGTACAAATTACAGGGCATTTATGGCAGTTTGATGACATGAACTGCAAAAATCAAACACTTACCCGTTTTTTTCTCCTAAAACACCTAAAAAATATGTTTAAAAATTCAGAAAGTTTTTTTTTCTACTATTTTTAATATGCTCTTCAATTGTGCATACCAAAAAAATTTTTTAAAAAACATCGATTTTTTGAGTCAAAAAAAGTATAAGGGTACCCCTTGTCATTTTTTTGACTCAAAAAACCGACATTTTTTAAAATTTTTTTTTGGTATGCAGAATTGTAGAGCATATTAAAAATAGAAAATAAAAGCTATTTCTGAATTTTTATAAATTTTTTATAGGTGTTTTAGGTACATTTTAAAGAAATGTTTGATTTTAGCGTTTCATGACGTCATATTGAGACTAATTCATGCTCCGATTTTAATGATATACCCCCTTTATTGAAGCTAAAGAAATCTAGTTATGTAAAAAACTATAAAATGTACAAATTACAGGGCATTTATGGCAGTTTGATGACATTAACTGCAAAAATCAAACACTTACCCGTTTTTTTCTTCTAAAACACCTAAAAAATATGTTTAAAAATTCAGAAAGTGTTTTTTTCTACTATTTTTAATATGCTCTTCAATTGTGCATACCAAAAAATTTTTTTAAAAAACATCGATTTTTTGAGTCAAAAAAAGTATAAGGGGTACCCCTTGTCATTTTTTTGACTCAAAAAACCGACATTATTTAAAATTTTTTTTTGGTATGCAGAATTGTAGAGCATATTAAAAATAGAAAATAAAAGCTATTTCTGAATTTTTATAAATTTTTTATAGGTGTTTTAGGTACATTTTAAAGAAATGTTTGATTTTAGCGTTTCATGACGTCATATTGAGACTAATTCATGCTCCGATTTTAATGATATACCCCCTTTTTGAAGCTAAAGAAATCTAGTTATGTAAAAAACTATAAAATGTACAAATTACAGGGCATTTATGGCAGTTTGATGACATGAACTGCAAAAATCAAACACTTACCCGTTTTTTTCTTCTAAAACACCTAAAAAATATGTTTAAAAATTCAGAAAGTGTTTTTTTCTACTATTTTTAATATGCTCTTCAATTGTGCATACCAAAAAATTTTTTTAAAAAACATCGATTTTTTGAGTCAAAAAAAATATAAAGGGTACCCCTTGTCATTTTTTTGACTCAAAAAACCGACATTTTTTAAAATTTTTTTTTGGTATGCAGAATTGTAGAGCATATTAAAAATAGAAAATAAAAGCTATTTCTGAATTTTTATAAATTTTTTATAGGTGTTTTAGGTACATTTTAAAGAAATGTTTGATTTTAGCGTTTCATGACGTCATATTGAGACTAATTCATGCTCCGATTTTAATGATATACCCCCTTTATTGAAGCTAAAGAAATCTAGTTATGTAAAAAACTATAAAATGTACAAATTACAGGGCATTTATGGCAGTTTGATGACATGAACTGCAAAAATCAAACACTTACCCGTTTTTTTCTTCTAAAACACCTAAAAAATATGTTTAAAAATTCAGAAAGTGTTTTTTTCTACTATTTTTAATATGCTCTTCAATTGTGCATACCAAAAATTTTTTTTAAAAAACATCGATTTTTTGAGTCAAAAAAAGTATAAGGGGTACCCCTTGTCATTTTTTTGACTCAAAAAACCGACATTATTTAAAATTTTTTTTTGGTATGCAGAATTGTAGAGCATATTAAAAATAGAAAATAAAAGCTATTTCTGAATTTTTATAATTTTTTTATAGGTGTTTTAGGTACATTTTAAAGAAATGTTTGATTTTAGCGTTTCATGACGTCATATTGAGACTAATTCATGCTCCGATTTTAATGATATACCCCCTTTTTGAAGCTAAAGAAATCTAGTTATGTAAAAAACTATAAAATGTACAAATTACAGGGCATTTATGGCAGTTTGATGACATGAACTGCAAAAATCAAACACTTACCCGTTTTTTTCTCCTAAAACACCTAAAAAATATGTTTAAAAATTCAGAAAGTGTTTTTTTCTACTATTTTTAATATGCTCTTCAATTGTGCATACCAAAAAAAATTTTTAAAAAACATCGATTTTTTGAGTCAAAAAAAGTATAAGGGGTACCCCTTGTCATTTTTTTGACTCAAAAAACCGACATTTTTTAAAATTTTTTTTTGGTATGCAGAATTGTAGAGCATATTAAAAATAGAAAATAAAAGCTATTTCTGAATTTTTATAAATTTTTTATAGGTGTTTTAGGTACATTTTAAAGAAATGTTTGATTTTAGCGTTTCATGACGTCATATTGAGACTAATTCATGCTCCGATTTTAATGATATACCACCTTTATTGAAGCTAAAGAAATCTAGTTATGTAAAACACTATAAAATGTACAAATTACAGGGCATTTATGGCAGTTTGATGACATGAACTGCAAAAATCAAACACTTACCCGTTTTTTTCTCCTAAAACACCTAAAAAATATGTTTAAAAATTCAGAAAGTTTTTTTTTCTACTATTTTTAATATGCTCTTCAATTGTGCATACCAAAAAATTTTTTTAAAAAACATCGATTTTTTGAGTCAAAAAAAGTATAAGGGGTACCCCTTGTCATTTTTTTGACTCAAAAAACCGACATTTTTTAAAATTTTTTTTTGGTATGCAGAATTGTAGAGCATATTAAAAATAGAAAATAAAAGCTATTTCTGAATTTTTATAAATTTTTTATAGGTGTTTTAGGTACATTTTAAAGAAATGTTTGATTTTAGCGTTTCATGACGTCATATTGAGACTAATTCATGCTCCGATTTTAATGATATACCCCCTTTTTGAAGCTAAAGAAATCTAGTTATGTAAAAAACTATAAAATGTACAAATTACAGGGCATTTATGGCAGTTTGATGACATGAACTGCAAAAATCAAACACTTACCCGTTTTTTTCTTCTAAAACACCTAAAAAATATGTTTAAAAATTCAGAAAGTGTTTTTTTCTACTATTTTTGATATGCTCTTCAATTGTGCATACCAAAAAATTTTTTTAAAAAACATCGATTTTTTGAGTCAAAAAAAGTATAAGGGGTACCCCTTGTCATTTTTTTGACTCAAAAAACCGACATTATTTAAAATTTTTTTTTGGTATGCAGAATTGTAGAGCATATTAAAAATAGAAAATAAAAGCTATTTCTGAATTTTTATAAATTTTTTATAGGTGTTTTAGGTACATTTTAAAGAAATGTTTGATTTTAGCGTTTCATGACGTCATATTGAGACTAATTCATGCTCCGATTTTAATGATATACCCCCTTTATTGAAGCTAAAGAAATCTAGTTATGTAAAACACTATAAAATATACAAATTACAGGGCATTTATGGCAGTTTGATGACATGAACTGCAAAAATCAAACACTTACCCGTTTTTTTCTTCTAAAACACCTAAAAAATATGTTTAAAAATTCAGAAAGTGTTTTTTTCTACTATTTTTAATATGCTCTTCAATTGTGCATACCAAAAATTTTTTTAAAAAACATCGATTTTTTGAGTCAAAAAAAGTCATTTTTTTGACTCAAAAAACCGACATTATTTAAAATTTTTTTTTGGTATGCAGAATTGTAGAGCATATTAAAAATAGAAAATAAAAGCTATTTCTGAATTTTTATAAATTTTTTATAGGTGTTTTAGGTACATTTTAAAGAAATGTTTGATTTTAGCGTTTCATGACGTCATATTGAGACTAATTCATGCTCCGATTTTAATGATATACCCCCTTTTTGAAGCTAAAGAAATCTAGTTATGTAAAAAACTATAAAATGTACAAATTACAGGGCATTTATGGCAGTTTGATGACATGAACTGCAAAAATCAAACACTTACCCGTTTTTTTCTCCTAAAACACCTAAAAAATATGTTTAAAAATTCAGAAAGTGTTTTTTTCTACTATTTTTAATATGCTCTTCAATTGTGCATACCAAAAAAAATTTTTAAAAAACATCGATTTTTTGAGTCAAAAAAAGTATAAGGGGTACCCCTTGTCATTTTTTTGACTCAAAAAACCGACATTTTTTAAAATTTTTTTTTGGTATGCAGAATTGTAGAGCATATTAAAAATAGAAAATAAAAGCTATTTCTGAATTTTTATAAATTTTTTATAGGTGTTTTAGGTACATTTTAAAGAAATGTTTGATTTTAGCGTTTCATGACGTCATATTGAGACTAATTCATGCTCCGATTTTAATGATATACCCCCTTTATTGAAGCTAAAGAAATCTAGTTATGTAAAAAACTATAAAATGTACAAATTACAGGGCATTTATGGCAGTTTGATGACATGAACTGCAAAAATCAAACACTTACCCGTTTTTTTCTCCTAAAACACCTAAAAAATATGTTTAAAAATTCAGAAAGTTTTTTTTTCTACTATTTTTAATATGCTCTTCAATTGTGCATACCAAAAATTTTTTTTAAAAAACATCGATTTTTTGAGTCAAAAAAAATATAAGGGGTACCCCTTGTCATTTTTTTGACTCAAAAAACCGACATTTTTTAAAATTTTGTTTTGGTATGCAGAATTGTAGAGCATATTAAAAATAGAAAATAAAAGCTATTTCTGAATTTTTATAAATTTTTTATAGGTGTTTTAGGTACATTTTAAAGAAAATCTGAATTTTTATAAATTTTTTATAGGTGTTTTAGGTACATTTTAAAGAAATGTTTGATTTTAGCGTTTCATGACGTCATATTGAGACTAATTCATTATTCGATTTTAATGATATACCCCCTTTTTGAAGCTAAAGAAATCTAGTTATGTAAAAAACTATAAAATGTACAAATTACAGGGCATTTATGGCAGTTTGATGACATGAACTGCAAAAATCAAACACTTACCCGTTTTTTTCTTCTAAAACACCTAAAAAATATGTTTAAAAATTCAGAAAGTGTTTTTTTCTACTATTTTTGATATGCTCTTCAATTGTGCATACCAAAAAATTTTTTTAAAAAACATCGATTTTTTGAGTCAAAAAAAGTATAAGGGGTACCCCTTGTCATTTTTTTGACTCAAAAAACCGACATTATTTAAAATTTTTTTTTGGTATGCAGAATTGTAGAGCATATTAAAAATAGAAAATAAAAGCTATTTCTGAATTTTTATAAATTTTTTATAGGTGTTTTAGGTACATTTTAAAGAAATGTTTGATTTTAGCGTTTCATGACGTCATATTGAGACTAATTCATGCTCCGATTTTAATGATATACCCCCTTTTTGAAGCTAAAGAAATCTAGTTATGTAAAAAACTATAAAATGTACAAATTACAGGGCATTTATGGCAGTTTGATGACATGAACTGCAAAAATCAAACACTTACCCGTTTTTTTCTCCTAAAACACCTAAAAAATATGTTTAAAAATTCAGAAAGTGTTTTTTTCTACTATTTTTAATATGCTCTTCAATTGTGCATACCAAAAAAAATTTTTAAAAAACATCGATTTTTTGAGTCAAAAAAAGTATAAGGGGTACCCCTTGTCATTTTTTTGACTCAAAAAACCGACATTTTTTAAAATTTTTTTTTGGTATGCAGAATTGTAGAGCATATTAAAAATAGAAAATAAAAGCTATTTCTGAATTTTTATAAATTTTTTATAGGTGTTTTAGGTACATTTTAAAGAAATGTTTGATTTTAGCGTTTCATGACGTCATATTGAGACTAATTCATGCTCCGATTTTAATGATATACCCCCTATATTGAAGCTTAAGACATCTAGTTATGTAACAAACTATAAAATGTACAAATTACAGGGCATTTATGGCAGTTTGATGACATGAACTGCAAAAATCAAACACTTACCCGTTTTTTTCTCCTAAAACACCTAAAAAATATGTTTAAAAATTCAGAAAGTTTTTTTTTCTACTATTTTTAATATGCTCTTCAATTGTGCATACCAAAAAATTTTTTTAAAAAACATCGATTTTTTGAGTCAAAAAAAATATAAGGGGTACCCCTTGTCATTTTTTTGACTCAAAAAACCGACATTTTTTAAAATTTTGTTTTGGTATGCAGAATTGTAGAGCATATTAAAAATAGAAAATAAAAGCTATTTCTGAATTTTTATAAATTTTTTATAGGTGTTTTAGGTACATTTTAAAGAAAATCTGAATTTTTATAAATTTTTTATAGGTGTTTTAGGTACATTTTAAAGAAATGTTTGATTTTAGCGTTTCATGACGTCATATTGAGACTAATTCATGCTCCGATTTTAATGATATACCCCCTTTTTGAAGCTAAAGAAATCTAGTTATGTAAAAAACTATAAAATGTACAAATTACAGGGCATTTATGGCAGTTTGATGACATGAACTGCAAAAATCAAACACTTACCCGTTTTTTTCTTCTAAAACACCTAAAAAATATGTTTAAAAATTCAGAAAGTGTTTTTTTCTACTATTTTTGATATGCTCTTCAATTGTGCATACCAAAAAATTTTTTTAAAAAACATCGATTTTTTGAGTCAAAAAAAGTATAAGGGGTACCCCTTGTCATTTTTTTGACTCAAAAAACCGACATTATTTAAAATTTTTTTTTGGTATGCAGAATTGTAGAGCATATTAAAAATAGAAAATAAAAGCTATTTCTGAATTTTTATAAATTTTTTATAGGTGTTTTAGGTACATTTTAAAGAAATGTTTGATTTTAGCGTTTCATGACGTCATATTGAGACTAATTCATGCTCCGATTTTAATGATATACCCCCTTTTTGAAGCTAAAGAAATCTAGTTATGTAAAAAACTATAAAATGTACAAATTACAGGGCATTTATGGCAGTTTGATGACATGAACTGCAAAAATCAAACACTTACCCGTTTTTTTCTCCTAAAACACCTAAAAAATATGTTTAAAAATTCAGAAAGTGTTTTTTTCTACTATTTTTAATATGCTCTTCAATTGTGCATACCAAACAAAATTTTTAAAAAACATCGATTTTTTGAGTCAAAAAAAGTATAAGGGGTACCCCTTGTCATTTTTTTGACTCAAAAAACCGACATTTTTTAAAATTTTTTTTTGGTATGCAGAATTGTAGAGCATATTAAAAATAGAAAATAAAAGCTATTTCTGAATTTTTATAAATTTTTTATAGGTGTTTTAGGTACATTTTAAAGAAATGTTTGATTTTAGCGTTTCATGACGTCATATTGAGACTAATTCATGCTCCGATTTTAATGATATACCCCCTATATTGAAGCTTAAGACATCTAGTTATGTAACAAACTATAAAATGTACAAATTACAGGGCATTTATGGCAGTTTGATGACATGAACTGCAAAAATCAAACACTTACCCGTTTTTTTCTCCTAAAACACCTAAAAAATATGTTTAAAAATTCAGAAAGTGTTTTTTTCTACTATTTTTAATATGCTCTTCAATTGTGCATACCAAAAAAAATTTTTAAAAAACATCGATTTTTTGAGTCAAAAAAAGTATAAGGGGTACCCCTTGTCATTTTTTTGACTCAAAAAACCGACATTTTTTAAAATTTTTTTTTGGTATGCAGAATTGTAGAGCATATTAAAAATAGAAAATAAAAGCTATTTCTGAATTTTTATAAATTTTTTATAGGTGTTTTAGGTACATTTTAAAGAAATGTTTGATTTTAGCGTTTCATGACGTCATATTGAGACTAATTCATGCTCCGATTTTAATGATATACCCCCTTTATTGAAGCTAAAGAAATCTAGTTATGTAAAAAACTATAAAATGTACAAATTACAGGGCATTTATGGCAGTTTGATGACATGAACTGCAAAAATCAAACACTTACCCGTTTTTTTCTCCTAAAACACCTAAAAAATATGTTTAAAAATTCAGAAAGTTTTTTTTTCTACTATTTTTAATATGCTCTTCAATTGTGCATACCAAAAATTTTTTTTAAAAAACATCGATTTTTTGAGTCAAAAAAAATATAAGGGGTACCCCTTGTCATTTTTTTGACTCAAAAAACCGACATTTTTTAAAATTTTGTTTTGGTATGCAGAATTGTAGAGCATATTAAAAATAGAAAATAAAAGCTATTTCTGAATTTTTATAAATTTTGTATAGGTGTTTTAGGTACATTTTAAAGAAAATCTGAATTTTTATAAATTTTTTATAGGTGTTTTAGGTACATTTTAAAGAAATGTTTGATTTTAGCGTTTCATGACGTCATATTGAGACTAATTCATGCTCCGATTTTAATGATATACCCCCTTTTTGAAGCTAAAGAAATCTAGTTATGTAAAAAACTATAAAATGTACAAATTACAGGGCATTTATGGCAGTTTGATGACATGAACTGCAAAAATCAAACACTTACCCGTTTTTTTCTTCTAAAACACCTAAAAAATATGTTTAAAAATTCAGAAAGTGTTTTTTTCTACTATTTTTGATATGCTCTTCAATTGTGCATACCAAAAAATTTTTTTAAAAAACATCGATTTTTTGAGTCAAAAAAAGTATAAGGGGTACCCCTTGTCATTTTTTTGACTCAAAAAACCGACATTATTTAAAATTTTTTTTTGGTATGCAGAATTGTAGAGCATATTAAAAATAGAAAATAAAAGCTATTTCTGAATTTTTATAAATTTTTTATAGGTGTTTTAGGTACATTTTAAAGAAATGTTTGATTTTAGCGTTTCATGACGTCATATTGAGACTAATTCATGCTCCGATTTTAATGATATACCCCCTTTTTGAAGCTAAAGAAATCTAGTTATGTAAAAAACTATAAAATGTACAAATTACAGGGCATTTATGGCAGTTTGATGACATGAACTGCAAAAATCAAACACTTACCCGTTTTTTTCTCCTAAAACACCTAAAAAATATGTTTAAAAATTCAGAAAGTGTTTTTTTCTACTATTTTTAATATGCTCTTCAATTGTGCATACCAAAAAAAATTTTTAAAAAACATCGATTTTTTGAGTCAAAAAAAGTATAAGGGGTACCCCTTGTCATTTTTTTGACTCAAAAAACCGACATTTTTTAAAATTTTTTTTTGGTATGCAGAATTGTAGAGCATATTAAAAATAGAAAATAAAAGCTATTTCTGAATTTTTATAAATTTTTTATAGGTGTTTTAGGTACATTTTAAAGAAATGTTTGATTTTAGCGTTTCATGACGTCATATTGAGACTAATTCATGCTCCGATTTTAATGATATACCCCCTTTATTGAAGCTAAAGAAATCTAGTTATGTAAAAAACTATAAAATGTACAAATTACAGGGCATTTATGGCAGTTTGATGACATGAACTGCAAAAATCAAACACTTACCCGTTTTTTTCTGCTAAAACACCTAAAAAATATGTTTAAAAATTCAGAAAGTGTTTTTTTCTACTATTTTTAATATGCTCTTCAATTGTGCATAACAAAAAAAATTTTTAAAAAACATCGATTTTTTGAGTCAAAAAAAGTATAAGGGGTACCCCTTGTCATTTTTTTGACTCAAAAAACCGACATTTTTTAAAATTTTTTTTTGGTATGCAGAATTGTAGAGCATATTAAAAATAGAAAATAAAAGCTATTTCTGAATTTTTATAAATTTTTTATAGGTGTTTTAGGTACATTTTAAAGAAATGTTTGATTTTAGCGTTTCATGACGTCATATTGAGACTAATTCATGCTCCGATTTTAATGATATACCCCCTATATTGAAGCTTAAGACATCTAGTTATGTAACAAACTATAAAATGTACAAATTACAGGGCATTTATGGCAGTTTGATGACATGAACTGCAAAAATCAAACACTTACCCGTTTTTTTCTCCTAAAACACCTAAAAAATATGTTTAAAAATTCAGAAAGTTTTTTTTTCTACTATTTTTAATATGCTCTTCAATTGTGCATACCAAAAAATTTTTTAAAAAACATCGATTTTTTGAGTCAAAAAAAGTATAAGGGGTACCCCTTGTCATTTTTTTGACTCAAAAAACCGACATTTTTTAAAATTTTTTTTTTGGTATGCAGAATTGTAGAGCATATTAAAAATAGAAAATAAAAGCTATTTCTGAATTTTTATAAATTTTTTATAGGTGTTTTAGGTACATTTTAAAGAAATGTTTGATTTTAGCGTTTCATGACGTCATATTGAGACTAATTCATGCTCCGATTTTAATGATATACCCCCTTTATTGAAGCTAAAGAAATCTAGTTATGTAAAAAACTATAAAATGTACAAATTACAGGGCATTTATGGCAGTTTGATGACATGAACTGCAAAAATCAAACACTTACCCGTTTTTTTCTTCTAAAACACCTAAAATATATGTTTAAAAATTCAGAAAGTGTTTTTTTCTACTATTTTTAATATGCTCTTCAATTGTGCATACCAAAAATTTTTTTTAAAAAACATCGATTTTTTGAGTCAAAAAAAATATAAGGGGTACCCCTTGTCATTTTTTTGACTCAAAAAACCGACATTTTTTAAAATTTTGTTTTGGTATGCAGAATTGTAGAGCATATTAAAAATAGAAAATAAAAGCTATTTCTGAATTTTTATAAATTTTTTATAGGTGTTTTAGGTACATTTTAAAGAAATGTTTGATTTTAGCGTTTCATGACGTCATATTGAGACTAATTCATGCTCCGATTTTAATGATATACCCCCTTTATTGAAGCTAAAGAAATCTAGTTATGTAAAAAACTATAAAATGTACAAATTACAGGGCATTTATGGCAGTTTGATGACATGAACTGCAAAAATCAAACACTTACCCGTTTTTTTCTCCTAAAACACCTAAAAAATATTTTTAAAAATTCAGAAAGTGTTTTTTTCTACTATTTTTAATATGCTCTTCAATTGTGCATACCAAAAAAAATTTTTAAAAAACATCGATTTTTTGAGTCAAAAAAAGTATAAGGGGTACCCCTTGTCATTTTTTTGACTCAAAAAACCGACATTTTTTAAAATTTTTTTTGGTATGCAGAATTGTAGAGCATATTAAAAATAGAAAATAAAAGCTATTTCTGAATTTTTATAAATTTTTTATAGATGTTTTAGGTACATTTTAAAGAAATGTTTGATTTTAGCGTTTCATGACGTCATATTGAGACTAATTCATGCTCCGATTTTAATGATATACCCCCTATATTGAAGCTTAAGACATCTAGTTATGTAACAAACTATAAAATGTACAAATTACAGGGCATTTATGGCAGTTTGATGACATGAACTGCAAAAATCAAACACTTACCCGTTTTTTTCTCCTAAAACACCTAAAAAATATGTTTAAAAATTCAGAAAGTTTTTTTTTCTACTATTTTTAATATGCTCTTCAATTGTGCATACCAAAAAATTTTTTTAAAAAACATCGATTTTTTGAGTCAAAAAAAGTATGAGGGGTACCCCTTGTCATTTTTTTGACTCAAAAAACCGACATTTTTTAAAATTTTTTTTTGGTATGCAGAATTGTAGAGCATATTAAAAATAGAAAATAAAAGCTATTTCTGAATTTTTATAAATTTTTTATAGGTGTTTTAGGTACATTTTAAAGAAATGTTTGATTTTAGCGTTTCATGACGTCATATTGAGACTAATTCATGCTCCGATTTTAATGATATACCCCCTTTATTGAAGCTAAAGAAATCTAGTTATGTAAAAAACTATAAAATGTACAAATTACAGGGCATTTATGGCAGTTTGATGACATGAACTGCAAAAATCAAACACTTACCCGTTTTTTTCTTCTAAAACACCTAAAAAATATGTTTAAAAATTCAGAAAGTGTTTTTTTCTACTATTTTTAATATGCTCTTCAATTGTGCATACCAAAAAATTTTTTTAAAAAACATCGATTTTTTGAGTCAAAAAAAGTATAAGGGGTACCCCTTGTCATTTTTTTGACTCAAAAAACCGACATTATTTAAAATTTTTTTTTGGTATGCAGAATTGTAGAGCATATTAAAAATAGAAAATAAAAGCTATTTCTGAATTTTTATAAATTTTTTATAGGTGTTTTAGGTACATTTTAAAGAAATGTTTGATTTTAGCGTTTCATGACGTCATATTGAGACTAATTCATGCTCCGATTTTAATGATATACCCCCTTTATTGAAGCTAAAGAAATCTAGTTATGTAAAAAACTATAAAATGTACAAATTACAGGGCATTTATGGCAGTTTGATGACATGAACTGCAAAAATCAAACACTTACCCGTTTTTTTCTCCTAAAACACCTAAAAAATATGTTTAAAAATTCAGAAAGTGTTTTTTTCTACTATTTTTAATATGCTCTTCAATTGTGCATACCAAAAAAAAATTTTAAAAAACATCGATTTTTTGAGTCAAAAAAAGTATAAGGGGTACCCCTTGTCATTTTTTTGACTCAAAAAACCGACATTTTTTAAAATTTTTTTTTGGTATGCAGAATTGTAGAGCATATTAAAAATAGAAAATAAAAGCTATTTCTGAATTTTTATAAATTTTTTATAGGTGTTTTAGGTACATTTTAAAGAAATGTTTGATTTTAGCGTTTCATGACGTCATATTGAGACTAATTCATGCTCCGATTTTAATGATATACCCCCTTTATTGAAGCTAAAGAAATCTAGTTATGTAAAAAACTATAAAATGTACAAATTACAGGGCATTTATGGCAGTTTGATGACATGAACTGCAAAAATCAAACACTTACCCGTTTTTTTCTTCTAAAACACCTAAAAAATATGTTTAAAAATTCAGAAAGTGTTTTTTTCTACTATTTTTAATATGCTCTTCAATTGTGCATACCAAAAATTTTTTTTAAAAAACATCGATTTTTTGAGTCAAAAAAAGTATAAGGGGTACCCCTTGTCATTTTTTTGACTCAAAAAACCGACATTATTTAAAATTTTTTTTTGGTATGCAGAATTGTAGAGCATATTAAAAATAGAAAATAAAAGCTATTTCTGAATTTTTATAAATTTTTTATAGGTGTTTTAGGTACATTTTAAAGAAATGTTTGATTTTAGCGTTTCATGACGTCATATTGAGACTAATTCATGCTCCGATTTTAATGATATACCCCCTTTTTGAAGCTAAAGAAATCTAGTTATGTAAAAAACTATAAAATGTACAAATTACAGGGCATTTATGGCAGTTTGATGACATGAACTGCAAAAATCAAACACTTACCCGTTTTTTTCTTCTAAAACACCTAAAAAATATGTTTAAAAATTCAGAAAGTGTTTTTTTCTACTATTTTTAATATGCTCTTCAATTGTGCATACCAAAAAAATTTTTTAAAAAACATCGATTTTTTGAGTCAAAAAAAATATAAGGGGTACCCCTTGTCATTTTTTTGACTCAAAAAACCGACATTTTTTAAAATTTTGTTTTGGTATGCAGAATTGTAGAGCATATTAAAAATAGAAAATAAAAGCTATTTCTGAATTTTTATAAATTTTTTATAGGTGTTTTAGGTACATTTTAAAGAAATGTTTGATTTTAGCGTTTCATGACGTCATATTGAGACTAATTCATGCTCCGATTTTAATGATATACCCCCTTTATTGAAGCTAAAGAAATCTAGTTATGTAAAAAACTATAAAATGTACAAATTACAGGGCATTTATGGCAGTTTGATGACATGAACTGCAAAAATCAAACACTTACCCGTTTTTTTCTCCTAAAACACCTAAAAAATATGTTTAAAAATTCAGAAAGTGTTTTTTTCTACTATTTTTAATATGCTCTTCAATTGTGCATACCAAAAAATTTTTTTAAAAAACATCGATTTTTTGAGTCAAAAAAAATATAAGGGGTACCCCTTGTCATTTTTTTGACTCAAAAAACCGACATTTTTTAAAATTTTGTTTTGGTATGCAGAATTGTAGAGTATATTAAAAATAGAAAATAAAAGCTATTTCTGAATTTTTATAAATTTTTTATAGGTGTTTTAGGTACATTTTAAAGAAATGTTTGATTTTAGCGTTTCATGACGTCATATTGAGACTAATTCATGCTCCGATTTTAATGATATACCCCCTTTATTGAAGCTAAAGAAATCTAGTTATGTAAAAAACTATAAAATGTACAAATTACAGGGCATTTATGGCAGTTTGATGACATGAACTGCAAAAATCAAACACTTACCCGTTTTTTTCTCCTAAAACACCTAAAAAATATGTTTAAAAATTCAGAAAGTGTTTTTTTCTACTATTTTTAATATGCTCTTCAATTGTGCATACCAAAAAAAATTTTTAAAAAACATCGATTTTTTGAGTCAAAAAATGTATAAGGGGTACCCCTTGTCATTTTTTTGACTCAAAAAACCGACATTTTTTAAAATTTTTTTTTGGTATGCAGAATTGTAGAGCATATTAAAAATAGAAAATAAAAGCTATTTCTGAATTTTTATAAATTTTTTATAGGTGTTTTAGGTACATTTTAAAGAAATGTTTGATTTTAGCGTTTCATGACGTCATATTGAGACTAATTCATGCTCTGATTTTAATGATATACCCCCTATATTGAAGCTTAAGACATCTAGTTATGTAACAAACTATAAAATGTACCAATTACAGGGCATTTATGGCAGTTTGATGACATGAACTGCAAAAATCAAACACTTACCCGTTTTTTTCTCCTAAAACACCTAAAAAATATGTTTAAAAATTCAGAAAGTTTTTTTTTCTACTATTTTTAATATGCTCTTCAATTGTGCATACCAAAAAAAATTTTTAAAAAACATCGATTTTTTGAGTCAAAAAAAGTATAAGGGGTACCCCTTGTCATTTTTTTGACTCAAAAAACCGACATTTTTTAAAATTTTTTTTTGGTATGCAGAATTGTAGAGCATATTAAAAATAGAAAATAAAAGCTATTTCTGAATTTTTATAAATTTTTTATAGGTGTTTTAGGTACATTTTAAAGAAATGTTTGATTTTAGCGTTTCATGACGTCATATTGAGACTAATTCATGCTCCGATTTTATTGATATACCCCCTTTATTGAAGCTAAAGAAATCTAGTTATGTAAAAAACTATAAAATGTACAAATTACAGGGCATTTATGGCAGTTTGATGACATGAACTGCAAAAATCAAACACTTACCCGTTTTTTTCTTCTAAAACACCTAAAAAATATGTTTAAAAATTCAGAAAGTGTTTTTTTCTACTATTTTTAATATGCTCTTCAATTGTGCATACCAAAAAATTTTTTTAAAAAACATCGATTTTTTGAGTCAAAAAAAGTATAAGGGGTACCCCTTGTCATTTTTTTGACTCAAAAAACCGACATTATTTAAAATTTTTTTTTGGTATGCAGAATTGTAGAGCATATTAAAAATAGAAAATAAAAGCTATTTCTGAATTTTTATAAATTTTTTATAGGTGTTTTAGGTACATTTTAAAGAAATGTTTGATTTTAGCGTTTCATGACGTCATATTGAGACTAATTCATGCTCCGATTTTAATGATATACCCCCTTTTTGAAGCTAAAGAAATCTAGTTATGTAAAAAACTATAAAATGTACAAATTACAGGGCATTTATGGCAGTTTGATGATATGAACTGCAAAAATCAAACACTTACCCGTTTTTTTCTTCTAAAACACCTAAAAAATATGTTTAAAAATTCAGAAAGTGTTTTTTTCTACTATTTTTAATATGCTCTTCAATTGTGCATACCAACAAAATTTTTTAAAAAACATCGATTTTTTGAGTCAAAAAAAATATAAGGGGTACCCCTTGTCATTTTTTTGACTCAAAAAACCGACATTTTTTAAAATTTTGTTTTGGTATGCAGAATTGTAGAGCATATTAAAAATAGAAAATAAAAGCTATTTCTGAATTTTTATAAATTTTTTATAGGTGTTTTAGGTACATTTTAAAGAAATGTTTGATTTTAGCGTTTCATGACGTCATATTTAGACTAATTCATGCTCCGATTTTAATGATATACCCCCTTTATTGAAGCTAAAGAAATCTAGTTATGTAAAAAACTATAAAATGTACAAATTACAGGGCATTTATGGCAGTTTGATGACATGAACTGCAAAAATCAAACACTTACCCGTTTTTTTCTCCTAAAACACCTAAAAAATATGTTTAAAAATTCAGAAAGTTTTTTTTTCTACTATTTTTAATATGCTCTTCAATTGTGCATACCAAAAATTTTTTTTAAAAAACATCGATTTTTTGAGTCAAAAAAAATATAAGGTGTACCCCTTGTCATTTTTTTGACTCAAAAAACCGACATTTTTTAAAATTTTGTTTTGGTATGCAGAATTGTAGAGCATATTAAAAATAGAAAATAAAAGCTATTTCTGAATTTTTATAAATTTTTTATAGGTGTTTTAGGTACATTTTAAAGAAAATCTGAATTTTTATAAATTTTTTATAGGTGTTTTAGGTACATTTTAAAGAAATGTTTGATTTTAGCGTTTCATGACGTCATATTGAGACTAATTCATGCTCCGATTTTAATGATATACCCCCTTTATTGAAGCTTAAGAAATCTAGTTATGTAAAAAACTATAAAATGTACAAATTACAGGGCATTTATGGCAGTTTGATGACATGAACTGCAAAAATCAAACACTTACCCGTTTTTTTCTCCTAAAACACCTAAAAAATATGTTTAAAAATTCAGAAAGTGTTTTTTTCTACTATTTTTAATATGCTCTTCAATTGTGCATACCAAAAAAAATTTTTAAAAAACATCGATTTTTTGAGTCAAAAAAAGTATAAGGGGTACCCCTTGTCATTTTTTTGACTCAAAAAACCGACATTTTTTAAAATTTTTTTTTGGTATGCAGAATTGTAGAGCATATTAAAAATAGAAAATAAAAGCTATTTCTGAATTTTTATAAATTTTTTATAGGTGTTTTAGGTACATTTTAAAGAAATGTTTGATTTTAGCGTTTCATGACGTCATATTGAGACTAATTCATGCTCCGATTTTAATGATATACCCCCTTTATTGAAGCTAAAGAAATCTAGTTATGTAAAAAACTATAAAATGTACAAATTACAGGGCATTTATGTCAGTTTGATGACATGAACTGCAAAAATCAAACACTTACCCGTTTTTTCTCCTAAAACACCTAAAAAATATGTTTAAAAATTCAGAAAGTGTTTTTTTCTACTATTTTTAATATGCTCTTCAATTGTGCATACCAAAAAAATTTTTTAAAAAACATCGATTTTTTGAGTCAAAAAAAGTATAAGGGGTACCCCTTGTCATTTTTTTGACTCAAAAAACCGACATTTTTTAAAATTTTTTTTTGGTATGCAGAATTGTAGAGCATATTAAAAATAGAAAATAAAAGCTATTTCTGAATTTTTATAAATTTTTTATAGGTATTTTAGGTACATTTTAAAGAAATGTTTGATTTTAGCGTTTCATGACGTCATATTTAGACTAATTCATGCTCCGATTTTAATGATATACCCCCTATATTGAAGCTTAAGACATCTAGTTATGTAACAAACTATAAAATGTACAAATTACAGGGCATTTATGGCAGTTTGATGACATGAACTGCAAATATCAAACACTTACCCGTTTTTTTCTCCTAAAACACCTAAAAAAAAAGTTTAAAAATTCAGAAAGTTTTTTTTTCTACTATTTTTAATATGCTCTTCAATTGTGCATACCAAAAAATTTTTTTAAAAAACATCGATTTTTTGAGTCAAAAAAAATATAAGGGGTACCCCTTGTCATTTTTTTGACTCAACAAACCGACATTTTTTAAAATTTTGTTTTGGTATGCAGAATTGTAGAGCATATTAAAAATAGAAAATAAAAGCTATTTCTGAATTTTTATAAATTTTTTATAGGTGTTTTAGGTACATTTTAAAGAAATGTTTGATTTTAGCGTTTCATGACGTCATATTGAGACTAATTCATGCTCCGATTTTAATGATATACCCCCTTTATTGAAGCTAAAGAAATCTAGTTATGTAAAAAACTATAAAATGTACAAATTACAGGGCATTTATGGCAGTTTGATGACATGAACTGCAAAAATCAAACACTTACCCGTTTTTTTCTCCTAAAACACCTAAAAAATATGTTTAAAAATTCAGAAAGTGTTTTTTTCTACTATTTTTAATATGCTCTTCAATTGTGCATACCAAAAAAAATTTTTAAAAAACATCGATTTTTTGAGTCAAAAAAAGTATAAGGGGTACCCCTTGTCATTTTTTTGACTCAAAAAACCGACATTTTTTAAAAATTTTTTTTGGTATGCAGAATTGTAGAGCATATTAAAAATAGAAAATAAAAGCTATTTCTGAATTTTTAAAAATGTTTATAGGTGTTTTAGGTACATTTTAAAGAAATGTTTGATTTTAGCGTTTCATGACGTCATATTGAGACTAATTCATGCTCCGATTTTAATGATATACCCCCTATATTGAAGCTTAAGACATCTAGTTATGTAACAAACTATAAAATGTACAAATTACAGGGCATTTATGGCAGTTTGATGACATGAACTGCAAAAATCAAACACTTACCCGTTTTTTTCTCCTAAAACACCTAAAAAATATGTTTAAAAATTCAGAAAGTTTTTTTTTCTACTATTTTTAATATGCTCTTCAATTGTGCATACCAAAAATTTTTTTTAAAAAACATCGATTTTTTGAGTCAAAAAAAATATAAGGGGTACCCCTTGTCATTTTTTTGACTCAAAAAACCGACATTTTTTAAAATTTTGTTTTGGTATGCAGAATTGTAGGGCATATTAAAAATAGAAAATAAAAGCTATTTCTGAATTTTTATAAATTTTTTATAGGTGTTTTAGGTACATTTTAAAGAAATGTTTGATTTTAGCGTTTCATGACGTCATATTGAGACTAATTCATGCTCCGATTTTAATGATATACCCCCTTTATTGAAGCTAAAGGACTCTAGTTATGTAAAAAACTATAAAATGTACAAATTACAGGGCATTTATGGCAGTTTGATGACATGAACTGCAAAAATCAAACACTTACCCGTTTTTTTCTCCTAAAACACCTAAAAAATATGTTTAAAAATTCAGAAAGTGTTTTTTCTACTATTTTTAATATGCTCTTCAATTGTGCATACCAAAAAAAATTTTTAAAAAACATCGATTTTTTGAGTCAAAAAAAGTATAAGGGGTACCCCTTGTCATTTTTTGGACTCAAAAAACCGACATTTTTTAAAATTTTTTTTTGGTATGCAGAATTGTAGAGCATATTAAAAATAGAAAATAAAAGCTATTTCTGAATTTTTATAAATTTTTTATAGGTGTTTTAGGTACATTTTAAAGAAATGTTTGATTTTAGCGTTTCATGACGTCATATTGAGACTAATTCATGCTCCGATTTTAATGATATACCCCCTTTATTGAAGCTAAAGAAATCTAGTTATGTAAAAAACTATAAAATGTACAAATTACAGGGCATTTATGGCAGTTTGATGACATGAACTGCAAAAATCAAACACTTACCCGTTTTTTCTTCTAAAACACCTAAAAAATATGTTTAAAAATTCAGAAAGTGTTTTTTTCTACTATTTTTAATATGCTCTTCAATTGTGCATACCAAAAAATTTTTTTAAAAAACATCGATTTTTTGAGTCAAAAAAAGTATAAGGGGTACCCCTTGTCATTTTTTTGACTCAAAAAACCGACATTATATAAAATTTTTTTTTGGTATGCAGAATTGTAGAGCATATTAAAAATAGAAAATAAAAGCTATTTCTGAATTTTTATAAATTTTTTATAGGTGTTTTAGGTAAATTTTAAAGAAATGTTTGATTTTAGCGTTTCATGACGTCATATTGAGACTAATTCATGCTCCGATTTTAATGATATACCCCCTTTATTGAAGCTAAAGAAATCTAGTTATGTAAAAAACTATAAAATGTACAAATTACAGGGCATTTATGGCAGTTTGATGACATGAACTGCAAAAATCAAACACTTACCCGTTTTATTCTCCTAAAACACCTAAAAAATATGTTTAAAAATTCAGAAAGTGTTTTTTTCTACTATTTTTAATATGCTCTTCAATTGTGCATACCAAAAAAAATTTTTAAAAAACATCGATTTTTTGAGTCAAAAAAAGTATAAGGGGTACCATTTGTCATTTTTTTGACTCAAAAAACCGACATTTTTTAAAAATTTTTTTTGGTATGCAGAATTGTAGAGCATATTAAAAATAGAAAATAAAAGCTATTTCTGAATTTTTATAAATTTTTTATAGGTGTTTTAGGTACATTTTAAAGAAATGTTTGATTTTAGCGTTTCATGACGTCATATTGAGACTAATTCATGCTCCGATTTTAATGATATACCCCCTTTATTGAAGCTAAAGAAATCTAGTTATGTAAAAAACTATAAAATGTACAAATTACAGGGCATTTATGGCAGTTTGATGACATGAACTGCAAAAATCAAACACTTACCCGTTTTTTTCTTCTAAAACACCTAAAAAATATGTTTAAAAATTCAGAAAGTGTTTTTTTCTACTATTTTTAATATGCTCTTCAATTGTGCATACCAAAAATTTTTTTTAAAAAACATCGATTTTTTGAGTCAAAAAAAGTATAAGGGGTACCCCTTGTCATTTTTTTGACTCAAAAAACCGACATTATTTAAAATTTTTTTTTGGTATGCAGAATTGTAGAGCGTATTAAAAATAGAAAATAAAAGCTATTTCTGAATTTTTATAAATTTTTTATAGGTGTTTTAGGTACATTTTAAAGAAATGTTTGATTTTAGCGTTTCATGACGTCATATTGAGACTAATTCATGCTCCGATTTTAATGATATACCCCCTTTTTGAAGCTAAAGAAATCTAGTTATGTAAAAAACTATAAAATGTACAAATTACAGGGCATTTATGGCAGTTTGATGACATGAACTGCAAAAATCAAACACTTACCCGTTTTTTTCTTCTAAAACACCTAAAAAATATGTTTAAAAATTCAGAAAGTGTTTTTTTCTACTATTTTTAATATGCTCTTCAATTGTGCATACCAAAAAATTTTTTTAAAAAACATCGATTTTTTGAGTCAAAAAAATTATAAGGGGTACCCCTTGTCATTTTTTGACTCAAAAAACCGACATTTTTTAAAATTTTGTTTTGGTATGCAGAATTGTAGAGCATATTAAAAATAGAAAATAAAAGCTATTTCTGAATTTTTATAAATTTTTTATAGGTGTTTTAGGTACATTTTAAAGAAATGTTTGATTTTAGCGTTTCATTGCGTCATATTGAGACTAATTCATGCTCCGATTTTAATGATATACCCCCTTTATTGAAGCTAAAGAAATCTAGTTATGTAAAAAACTATAAAATGTACAAATTACAGGGCATTTATGGCAGTTTGATGACATGAACTGCAAAAATCAAACACTTACCCGTTTTTTTCTCCTAAAACACCTAAAAAATATGTTTAAAAATTCAGAAAGTGTTTTTTTCTACTATTTTTAATATGCTCTTCAATTGTGCATACCAAAAAAAATTTTTAAAAAACATCGATTTTTTGAGTCAAAAAAAGTATAAGGGGTACCCCTTGTCATTTTTTTGACTCAAAAAACCGACATTTTTTAAAATTTTGTTTTGGTATGCAGAATTGTAGAGCATATTAAAAATAAAAAATAAAAGCTATTTCTGAATTTTTATAAATTTTTTATAGGCGTTTTAGGTACATTTTAAAGAAATGTTTGATTTTAGCGTTTCATGACGTCATATTGAGACTAATTCATGCTCCGATTTTAATGATATACCCCCTTTATTGAAGCTAAAGAAATCTAGTTATGTAAAAAACTATAAAATGTACAAATTACAGGGCATTTATGGCAGTTTGATGACATGAACTGCAAAAATCAAACACTTACCCGTTTTTTCTTCTAAAACACCTAAAAAATATGTTTAAAAATTCAGAAAGTGTTTTTTTCTACTATTTTTAATATGCTCTTCAATTGTGCATACCAAAAAATTTTTTTAAAAAACATCGATTTTTTGAGTCAAAAAAAGTATAAGGGGTACCCCTTGTCATTTTTTTGACTCAAAAAACCGACATTATATAAAATTTTTTTTTGGTATGCAGAATTGTAGAGCATATTAAAAATAGAAAATAAAAGCTATTTCTGAATTTTTATAAATTTTTTATAGGTGTTTTAGGTACATTTTAAAGAAATGTTTGATTTTAGCGTTTCATGACGTCATATTGAGACTAATTCATGCTCCGATTTTAATGATATACCCCCTTTATTGAAGCTAAAGAAATCTAGTTATGTAAAAAACTATAAAATGTACAAATTACAGGGCATTTATGGCAGTTTGATGACATGAACTGCAAAAATCAAACACTTACCCGTTTTATTCTCCTAAAACACCTAAAAAATATGTTTAAAAATTCAGAAAGTGTTTTTTTCTACTATTTTTAATATGCTCTTCAATTGTGCATACCAAAAAATTTTTTTAAAAAACATCGATTTTTTGAGTCAAAAAAAGTATAAGGGGTACCCCTTGTCATTTTTTTGACTCAAAAAACCGACATTATTTAAAATTTTTTTTTGGTATGCAGAATTGTAGAGCGTATTAAAAATAGAAAATAAAAGCTATTTCTGAATTTTTATAAATTTTTTATAGGTGTTTTAGGTACATTTTAAAGAAATGTTTGATTTTAGCGTTTCATGACGTCATATTGAGACTAATTCATGCTCCGATTTTAATGATATACCCCCTTTTTGAAGCTAAAGAAATCTAGTTATGTAAAAAACTATAAAATGTACAAATTACAGGGCATTTATGGCAGTTTGATGACATGAACTGCAAAAATCAAACACTTACCCGTTTTTTTCTTCTAAAACACCTAAAAAATATGTTTAAAAATTCAGAAAGTGTTTTTTTCTACTATTTTTAATATGCTCTTCAATTGTGCATACCAAAAAATTTTTTTAAAAAACATCGATTTTTTGAGTCAAAAAAAATATAAGGGGTACCCCTTGTCATTTTTTTGACTCAAAAAACCGACATTTTTTAAAATTTTGTTTTGGTATGCAGAATTGTAGAGCATATTAAAAATAGAAAATAAAAGCTATTTCTGAATTTTTATAAATTTTTTATAGGTGTTTTAGGTACATTTTAAAGAAATGTTTGATTTTAGCGTTTCATTGCGTCATATTGAGACTAATTCATGCTCCGATTTTAATGATATACCCCCTTTATTGAAGCTAAAGAAATCTAGTTATGTAAAAAACTATAAAATGTACAAATTACAGGGCATTTATGGCAGTTTGATGACATGAACTGCAAAAATCAAACACTTACCCGTTTTTTCTCCTAAAACACCTAAAAAATATGTTTAAAAATTCAGAAAGTGTTTTTTTCTACTATTTTTAATATGCTCTTCAATTGTGCATACCAAAAAAAATTTTTAAAAAACATCGATTTTTTGAGTCAAAAAAAGTATAAGGGGTACCCCTTGTCATTTTTTTGACTCAAAAAACCGACATTTTTTAAAATTTTTTTTTGGTATGCAGAATTGTAGAGCATATTAAAAATAGAAAATAAAAGCTATTTCTGAATTTTTATAAATTTTTTATAGGTGTTTTAGGTACATTTTAAAGAAATGTTTGATTTTAGCGTTTCATGACGTCATATTGAGACTAATTCATGCTCCGATTTTAATGATATACCCCCTTTATTGAAGCTAAAGAAATCTAGTTATGTAAAAAACTATAAAATGTACAAATTACAGGGCATTTATGGCAGTTTGATGACATGAACTGCAAAAATCAAACACTTACCCGTTTTTTTCTCCTAAAACACCTAAAAAATATGTTTAAAAATTCAGAAAGTGTTTTTTTCTACTATTTTTAATATGCTCTTCAATTGTGCATACCAAAAAAAATTTTTAAAAAACATCGATTTTTTGAGTCAAAAAAAGTATAAGGGGTACCCCTTGTCATTTTTTTGACTCAAAAAACCGACATTTTTTAAAATTTTGTTTTGGTATGCAGAATTGTAGAGCATATTAAAAATAGAAAATAAAAGCTATTTCTGAATTTTTATAAATTTTTTATAGGTGTTTTAGGTACATTTTAAAGAAATGTTTGATTTTAGCGTTTCATGACGTCATATTGAGACTAATTCATGCTCCGATTTTAATGATATACCCCCTTTATTGAAGCTAAAGAAATCTAGTTATGTAAAAAACTATAAAATGTACAAATTACAAGTCATTTATGGCAGTTTGATGACATGAACTGCAAAAATCAAACACTTACCCGTTTTTTCTTCTAAAACACCTAAAAAATATGTTTAAAAATTCAGAAAGTGTTTTTTTCTACTATTTTTAATATGCTCTTCAATTGTGCATACCAAAAAATTTTTTTAAAAAACATCGATTTTTTGAGTCAAAAAAAGTATAAGGGGTACCCCTTGTCATTTTTTTGACTCAAAAAACCGACATTATATAAAATTTTTGTTTGGTATGCAGAATTGTAGAGCATATTAAAAATAGAAAATAAAAGCTATTTCTGAATTTTTATAAATTTTTTATAGGTGTTTTAGGTACATTTTAAAGAAATGTTTGATTTTAGCGTTTCATGACGTCATATTGAGACTAATTCATGCTCCGATTTTAATGATATACCCCCTTTATTGAAGCTAAAGAAATCTAGTTATGTAAAAAACTATAAAATGTACAAATTACAGGGCATTTATGGCAGTTTGATGACATGAACTGCAAAAATCAAACACTTACCCGTTTTATTCTCCTAAAACACC
This sequence comes from Rhingia rostrata, assembly GCA_949824845.1. Classification (NCBI taxonomy): domain Eukaryota; kingdom Metazoa; phylum Arthropoda; class Insecta; order Diptera; family Syrphidae; genus Rhingia; species Rhingia rostrata. Next base: position 29,071,681 of record OX463758.1, read on the forward strand.
TAAAAAATATGTTTAAAAATTCAGAAAGTGTTTTTTTCTACTATTTTTAATATGCTCTTCAATTGTGCATACCAAAAAAAATTTTTAAAAAACATCGATTTTTTGAGTCAAAAAAAGTATAAGGGGTACCATTTGTCATTTTTTTGACTCAAAAAACCGACATTTTTAAAAAATTTTTTTTGGTATGCAGAATTGTAGAGCATATTAAAAATAGAAAATAAAAGCTATTTCTGAATTTTTATAAATTTTTTATAGGTGTTTTAGGTACATTTTAAAGAAATGTTTGATTTTAGCGTTTCATGACGTCATATTGAGACTAATTCATGCTCCGATTTTAATGATATACCCCCTTTATTGAAGCTAAAGAAATCTAGTTATGTAAAAAACTATAAAATGTACAAATTACAGGGCATTTATGGCAGTTTGATGACATGAACTGCAAAAATCAAACACTTACCCGTTTTTTTCTTCTAAAACACCTAAAAAATATGTTTAAAAATTCAGAAAGTGTTTTTTTCTACTATTTTTAATATGCTCTTCAATTGTGCATACCAAAAAATTTTTTTAAAAAACATCGATTTTTTGAGTCAAAAAAAGTATAAGGGGTACCCCTTGTCATTTTTTTGACTCAAAAAACCGACATTATTTAAAATTTTTTTTTGGTATGCAGAATTGTAGAGCGTATTAAAAATAGAAAATAAAAGCTATTTCTGAATTTTTATAAATTTTTTATAGGTGTTTTAGGTACATTTTAAAGAAATGTTTGATTTTAGCGTTTCATGACGTCATATTGAGACTAATTCATGCTCCGATTTTAATGATATACCCCCTTTTTGAAGCTAAAGAAATCTAGTTATGTAAAAAACTATAAAATGTACAAATTACAGGGCATTTATGGCAGTTTGATGACATGAACTGCAAAAATCAAACACTTACCCGTTTTTTCTTCTAAAACACCTAAAAAATATGTTTAAAAATTCAGAAAGTGTTTTTTTCTACTATTTTTAATATGCTCTTCAATTGTGCATACCAAAAAATTTTTTTAAAAAACATCGATTTTTTGAGTCAAAAAAAATATAAGGGGTACCCCTTGTCATTTTTTTGACTCAAAAAACCGACATTTTTTAAAATTTTGTTTTGGTATGCAGAATTGTAGAGCATATTAAAAATAGAAAATAAAAGCTATTTCTGAATTTTTATAAATTTTTTATAGGTGTTTTAGGTACATTTTAAAGAAATGTTTGATTTTAGCGTTTCATTGCGTCATATTGAGACTAATTCATGCTCCGATTTTAATGATATACCCCCTTTATTGAAGCTAAAGAAATCTAGTTATGTAAAAAACTATAAAATGTACAAATTACAGGGCATTTATGGCAGTTTGATGACATGAACTGCAAAAATCAAACACTTACCCGTTTTTTTCTCCTAAAACACCTAAAAAATATGTTTAAAAATTCAGAAAGTGTTTTTTTCTACTATTTTTAATATGCTCTTCAATTGTGCATACCAAAAAAAATTTTTAAAAAACATCGATTTTTTGAGTCAAAAAAAGTATAAGGGGTACCCCTTGTCATTTTTTTGACTCAAAAAACCGACATTTTTTAAAATTTTTTTTTGGTATGCAGAATTGTAGAGCATATTAAAAATAGAAAATAAAAGCTATTTCTGAATTTTTATAAATTTTTTATAGGTGTTTTAGGTACATTTTAAAGAAATGTTTGATTTTAGCGTTTCATGACGTCATATTGAGACTAATTCATGCTCCGATTTTAATGATATACCCCCTTTATTGAAGCTAAAGAAATCTAGTTATGTAAAAAACTATAAAATGTACAAATTACAGGGCATTTATGGCAGTTTGATGACATGAACTGCAAAAATCAAACACTTACCCGTTTTTTTCTCCTAAAACACCTAAAAAATATGTTTAAAAATTCAGAAAGTGTTTTTTTCTACTATTTTAATATGCTCTTCAATTGTGCATACCAAAAAAAAATTTTAAAAAACATCGATTTTTTGAGTCAAAAAAAGTATAAGGGGCCCTTGTCATTTTTTTGACTCAAAAAACCGACATTTTTTAAAATTTTTTTTTGGTATGCAGAATTGTAGAGCATATTAAAAATAGAAAATAAAAGCTATTTCTGAATTTTTATAAATTTTTTATAGGTGTTTTAGGTACATTTTAAAGAAATGTTTGATTTTAGCGTTTCATGACGTCATATTGAGACTAATTCATGCTCCGATTTTAATGATATACCCCCTTTATTGAAGCTAAAGAAATCTAGTTATGTAAAAAACTATAAAATGTACAAATTACAGGGCATTTATGGCAGTTTGATGACATGAACTGCAAAAATCAAACACTTACCCGTTTTTTTCTCCTAAAACACCTAAAAAATATGTTTAAAAATTCAGAAAGTGTTTTTTTCTACTATTTTTAATATGCTCTTCAATTGTGCATACCAAAAAAAATTTTTAAAAAACATCGATTTTTTGAGTCAAAAAAAGTATAAGGGGCCCTTGTCATTTTTTTGACTCAAAAAACCGACATTTTTTAAAATTTTTTTTTGGTATGCAGAATTGTAGAGCATATTAAAAATAGAAAATAAAAGCTATTTCTGAATTTTTATAAATTTTTTATAGGTGTTTTAGGTACATTTTAAAGAAATGTTTGATTTTAGCGTTTCATGACGTCATATTGAGACTAATTCATGCTCCGATTTTAATGATATACCCCCTTTATTGAAGCTAAAGAAATCTAGTTATGTAAAAAACTATAAAATGTACAAATTACAGGGCATTTATGGCAGTTTGATGACATGAACTGCAAAAATCAAACACTTACCCGTTTTTTTCTTCTAAAACACCTAAAAAATATGTTTAAAAATTCAGAAAGTGTTTTTTTCTACTATTTTTAATATGCTCTTCAATTGTGCATACCAAAAAATTTTTTTTAAAAAACATCGATTTTTTAAATCAAAAAAAGTATAAGGGGTACCCCTTGTCATTTTTTTGACTCAAAAAACCGACATTTTTTAAAATTTTTTTTTGGTATGCAGAATTGTAGAGCATATTAAAAATAGAAAATAAAAGCTATTTCTGAATTTTTATAAATTTTTTATAGGTGTTTTAGGTACATTTTAAAGAAATGTTTGATTTTAGCGTTTCATGACGTCATATTGAGACTAATTCATGCTCCGATTTTAATGATATACCCCCTTTATTGAAGCTAAAGAAATCTAGTTATGTAAAAAACTATAAAATGTACAAATTACAGGGCATTTATGGCAGTTTGATGACATGAACTGCAAAAATCAAACACTTACCCGTTTTTTTCTTCTAAAACACCTAAAAAATATGTTTAAAAATTCAGAAAGTGTTTTTTTCTACTATTTTTAATATGCTCTTCAATTGTGCATACCAAAAAATTTTTTTAAAAAACATCGATTTTTTAAATCAAAAAAAGTATAAGGGGTACCCCTTGTCATTTTTTTGACTCAAAAAACCGACATTTTTTAAAATTTTTTTTTGGTATGCAGAATTGTAGAGCATATTAAAAATAGAAAATAAAAGCTATTTCTGAATTTTTATAATTTTTTTATAGGTGTTTTAGGTACATTTTAAAGAAATGTTTGATTTTAGCGTTTCATGACGTCATATTGAGACTAATTCATGCTCCGATTTTAATGATATACCCCCTTTATTGAAGCTAAAGAAATCTAGTTATGTAAAAAACTATAAAATGTACAAATTACAGGGCATTTATGGCAGTTTGATGACATGAACTGCAAAAATCAAACACTTACCCGTTTTTTTCTCCTAAAACACCTAAAAAATATGTTTAAAAATTCAGAAAGTGTTTTTTCTACTATTTTTAATATGCTCTTCAATTGTGCATACCAAAAATTTTTTTTTAAAAAACATCGATTTTTTAAATCAAAAAAAGTATAAGGGGTACCCCTTGTCATTTTTTTGACTCAAAAAACCGACATTTTTTAAAATTTTTTTTTGGTATGCAGAATTGTAGAGCATATTAAAAATAGAAAATAAAAGCTATTTCTGAATTTTTATAAATTTTTTATAGGTGTTTTAGGTACATTTTAAAGAAATGTTTGATTTTAGCGTTTCATGACGTCATATTGAGACTAATTCATGCTCCGATTTTAATGATATACCCCCTTTATTGAAGCTAAAGAAATCTAGTTATGTAAAAAACTATAAAATGTACAAATTACAGGGCATTTATGGCAGTTTGATGACATGAACTGCAAAAATCAAACACTTACCCGTTTTTTTCTCCTAAAACACCTAAAAAATATGTTTAAAAATTCAGAAAGTGTTTTTTCTACTATTTTTAATATGCTCTTCAATTGTGCATACCAAAAAAAATTTTTAAAAAACATCGATTTTTTGAGTCAAAAAAAGTATAAGGGGTACCCCTTGTCATTTTTTTGACTCAAAAAACCGACATTTTTTAAAATTTTGTTTTGGTATGCAGAATTGTAGAGCATATTAAAAATAGAAAATAAAAGCTATTTCTGAATTTTTATAAATTTTTTATAGGTGTTTTAGGTACATTTTAAAGAAATGTTTGATTTTAGCGTTTCATGACGTCATATTGAGACTAATTCATGCTCCGATTTTAATGATATACCCCCTATATTGAAGCTTAAGACATCTAGTTATGTAACAAACTATAAAATGTACAAATTACAGGGCATTTATGGCAGTTTGATGACATGACATTTTTTAAAATTTTTTTTTGGTATGCAGAATTGTAGAGCATATTAAAAATAGAAAATAAAAGCTATTTCTGAATTTTTATAAATTTTTTATAGGTGTTTTAGGTACATTTTAAAGAAATTTTTGATTTTAGCGTTTCATGACGTCATATTGAGACTAATTCATGCTCCGATTTTAATGATATACCCCCTTTATTGAAGCTAAAGAAATCTAGTTATGTAAAAAACTATAAAATGTACAAATTACAGGGCATTTATGGCAGTTTGATGACATGAACTGCAAAAATCAAACACTTACCCGTTTTTTTCTCCTAAAACACCTAAAAAATATGTTTAAAAATTCAGAAAGTGTTTTTTTCTACTATTTTTAATATGCTCTTCAATTGTGCATACCAAAAAAAATTTTTAAAAAACATCGATTTTTTGAGTCAAAAAAAGTATAAGGGGCCCTTGTCATTTTTTTGACTCAAAAAACCGACATTTTTTAAAATTTTTTTTTGGTATGCAGAATTGTAGAGCATATTAAAAATAGAAAATAAAAGCTATTTCTGAATTTTTATAAATTTTTTATAGGTGTTTTAGGTACATTTTAAAGAAATGTTTGATTTTAGCGTTTCATGACGTCATATTGAGACTAATTCATGCTCCGATTTTAATGATATACCCCCTTTATTGAAGCTAAAGAAATCTAGTTATGTAAAAAACTATAAAATGTACAAATTACAGGGCATTTATGGCAGTTTGATGACATGAACTGCAAAAATCAAACACTTACCCGTTTTTTTTCTTCTAAAACACCTAAAAAATATGTTTAAAAATTCAGAAAGTGTTTTTTTCTACTATTTTTAATATGCTCTTCAATTGTGCATACCAAAAAATTTTTTTTAAAAAACATCGATTTTTTAAATCAAAAAAAGTATAAGGGGTACCCCTTGTCATTTTTTTGACTCAAAAAACCGACATTTTTTAAAATTTTTTTTTGGTATGCAGAATTGTAGAGCATATTAAAAATAGAAAATAAAAGCTATTTCTGAATTTTTATAAATTTTTTATAGGTGTTTTAGGTACATTTTAAAGAAATGTTTGATTTTAGCGTTTCATGACGTCATATTGAGACTAATTCATGCTCCGATTTTAATGATATACCCCCTTTATTGAAGCTAAAGAAATCTAGTTATGTAAAAAACTATAAAATGTACAAATTACAGGGCATTTATGGCAGTTTGATGACATGAACTGCAAAAATCAAACACTTACCCGTTTTTTTCTTCTAAAACACCTAAAAAATATGTTTAAAAATTCAGAAAGTGTTTTTTTCTACTATTTTTAATATGCTCTTCAATTGTGCATACCAAAAAATTTTTTTTAAAAAACATCGATTTTTTAAATCAAAAAAAGTATAAGGGGTACCCCTTGTCATTTTTTTGACTCAAAAAACCGACATTTTTTAAAATTTTTTTTTGGTATGCAGAATTGTAGAGCATATTAAAAATAGAAAATAAAAGCTATTTCTGAATTTTTATAATTTTTTTATAGGTGTTTTAGGTACATTTTAAAGAAATGTTTGATTTTAGCGTTTCATGACGTCATATTGAGACTAATTCATGCTCCGATTTTAATGATATACCCCCTTTATTGAAGCTAAAGAAATCTAGTTATGTAAAAAACTATAAAATGTACAAATTACAGGGCATTTATGGCAGTTTGATGACATGAACTGCAAAAATCAAACACTTACCCGTTTTTTTCTCCTAAAACACCTAAAAAATATGTTTAAAAATTCAGAAAGTGTTTTTTCTACTATTTTTAATATGCTCTTCAATTGTGCATACCAAAAATTTTTTTTTAAAAAACATCGATTTTTTAAATCAAAAAAAGTATAAGGGGTACCCCTTGTCATTTTTTTGACTCAAAAAACCGACATTTTTTAAAATTTTTTTTTGGTATGCAGAATTGTAGAGCATATTAAAAATAGAAAATAAAAGCTATTTCTGAATTTTTATAAATTTTTTATAGGTGTTTTAGGTACATTTTAAAGAAATGTTTGATTTTAGCGTTTCATGACGTCATATTGAGACTAATTCATGCTCCGATTTTAATGATATACCCCCTTTATTGAAGCTAAAGAAATCTAGTTATGTAAAAAACTATAAAATGTACAAATTACAGGGCATTTATGGCAGTTTGATGACATGAACTGCAAAAATCAAACACTTACCCGTTTTTTTCTCCTAAAACACCTAAAAAATATGTTTAAAAATTCAGAAAGTGTTTTTTCTACTATTTTTAATATGCTCTTCAATTGTGCATACCAAAAAAAATTTTTAAAAAACATCGATTTTTTGAGTCAAAAAAAGTATAAGGGGTACCCCTTGTCATTTTTTTGACTCAAAAAACCGACATTTTTTAAAATTTTGTTTTGGTATGCAGAATTGTAGAGCATATTAAAAATAGAAAATAAAAGCTATTTCTGAATTTTTATAAATTTTTTATAGGTGTTTTAGGTACATTTTAAAGAAATGTTTGATTTTAGCGTTTCATGACGTCATATTGAGACTAATTCATGCTCCGATTTTAATGATATACCCCCTATATTGAAGCTTAAGACATCTAGTTATGTAACAAACTATAAAATGTACAAATTACAGGGCATTTATGGCAGTTTGATGACATGAACTGCAAAAATCAAACACTTACAAGTTTTTTTCTCCTAAAACACCTAAAAAATATGTTTAAAAATTCAGAAAGTTTTTTTTTCTACTATTTTTAATATGCTCTTCAATTGTGCATACCAAAAAAAATTTTTAAAAAACATCGATTTTTTGAGTCAAAAAAAGTATAAGGGGTACCCCTTGTCATTTTTTTGACTCAAAAAACCGACATTTTTTAAAATTTTTTTTTGGTATGCAGAATTGTAGAGCATATTAAAAATAGAAAATAAAAGCTATTTTTGAATTTTTATAAATTTTTTATAGGTGTTTTAGGTACATTTTAAAGAAATGTTTGATTTTAGCGTTTCATGACGTCATATTGAGACTAATTCATGCTCCGATTTTAATGATATACCCCCTTTATTGAAGCTAAAGAAATCTAGTTATGTAAAAAAACTATAAAATGTACAAATTACAGGGCATTTATGGCAGTTTGATGACATGAACTGCAAAAATCAAACACTTACCCGTTTTTTTCTTCTAAAACACCTAAAAAATATGTTTAAAAATTCAGAAAGTGTTTTTTTCTACTATTTTTAATATGCTCTTCAATTGTGCATACCAAAAAATTTTTTTAAAAAACATCGATTTTTTGAGTCAAAAAAAGTATAAGGGGTACCCCTTGTCATTTTTTTGACTCAAAAAACCGACATTATTTAAAATTTTTTTTTGGTATGCAGAATTGTAGAGCGTATTAAAAATAGAAAATAAAAGCTATTTCTGAATTTTTATAAATTTTTTATAGGTGTTTTAGGTACATTTTAAAGAAATGTTTGATTTTAGCGTTTCATGACGTCATATTGAGACTAATTCATGCTCCGATTTTAATGATATACCCCCTTTTTGAAGCTAAAGAAATCTAGTTATGTAAAAAACTATAAAATGTACAAATTACAGGGCATTTATGGCAGTTTGATGACATGAACTGCAAAAATCAAACACTTACCCGTTTTTTTTCTTCTAAAACACCTAAAAAATATGTTTAAAAATTCAGAAAGTGTTTTTTTCTACTATTTTTAATATGCTCTTCAATTGTGCATACCAAAAAATTTTTTTAAAAAACATCGATTTTTTGAGTCAAAAAAAATATAAGGGGTACCCCTTGTCATTTTTTTGACTCAAAAAACCGACATTTTTTAAAATTTTGTTTTGGTATGCAGAATTGTAGAGCATATTAAAAATAGAAAATAAAAGCTATTTCTGAATTTTTATAAATTTTTTATAGGTGTTTTAGGTACATTTTAAAGAAATGTTTGATTTTAGCGTTTCATGACGTCATATTGAGACTAATTCATGCTCCGATTTTAATGATATACCCCCTTTATTGAAGCTAAAGAAATCTAGTTATGTAAAAAACTATAAAATGTACAAATTACAGGGCATTTATGGCAGTTTGATGACATGAACTGCAAAAATCAAACACTTACCCGTTTTTTTCTCCTAAAACACCTAAAAAATATGTTTAAAAATTCAGAAAGTGTTTTTTTTCTACTATTTTTAATATGCTCTTCAATTGTGCATACCAAAAAAAATTTTTAAAAAACATCGATTTTTTGAGTCAAAAAAAGTATAAGGGGTACCCCTTGTCATTTTTTTGACTCAAAAAACCGACATTTTTTAAAAATTTTTTTTGGTATGCAGAATTGTAGAGCATATTAAAAATAGAAAATAAAAGCTATTTCTGAATTTTTATAAATTTTTTATAGGTGTTTTAGGTACATTTTAAAGAAATGTTTGATTTTAGCGTTTCATGACGTCATATTGAGACTAATTCATGCTCCGATTTTAATGATATACCCCTTTATTGAAGCTAAAGAAATCTAGTTATGTAAAAAACTATAAAATGTACAAATTACAGGGCATTTATGGCAGTTTGATGACATGAACTGCAAAAATCAAACACTTACCCGTTTTTTTCTCCTAAAACACCTAAAAAATATGTTTAAAAATTCAGAAAGTGTTTTTTTCTACTATTTTTAATATGCTCTTCAATTGTGCATACCAAAAAAAATTTTTAAAAAACATCGATTTTTTGAGTCAAAAAAAGTATAAGGGGTACCCCTTGTCATTTTTTTGACTCAAAAAACCGACATTTTTTAAAATTTTGTTTTGGTATGCAGAATTGTAGAGCATATTAAAAATAGAAAATAAAAGCTATTTCTGAATTTTTATAAATTTTTTATAGGTGTTTTAGGTACATTTTAAAGAAATGTTTGATTTTAGCGTTTCATGACGTCATATTGAGACTAATTCATGCTCCGATTTTAATGATATACCCCCTATATTGAAGCTTAAGACATCTAGTTATGTAACAAACTATAAAATGTACAAATTACAGGGCATTTATGGCAGTTTGATGACATGAACTGCAAAAATCAAACACTTACAAGTTTTTTTCTCCTAAAACACCTAAAAAATATGTTTAAAAATTCAGAAAGTTTTTTTTTCTACTATTTTTAATATGCTCTTCAATTGTGCATACCAAAAAAAATTTTTAAAAAACATCGATTTTTTGAGTCAAAAAAAGTATAAGGGGTACCCCTTGTCATTTTTTTGACTCAAAAAACCGACATTTTTTAAAATTTTTTTTTGGTATGCAGAATTGTAGAGCATATTAAAAATAGAAAATAAAAGCTATTTCTGAATTTTTATAAATTTTTTATAGGTGTTTTAGGTACATTTTAAAGAAATGTTTGATTTTAGCGTTTCATGACGTCATATTGAGACTAATTCATGCTCCGATTTTAATGATATACCCCCTTTATTGAAGCTAAAGAAATCTAGTTATGTAAAAAACTATAAAATGTACAAATTACAGGGCATTTATGGCAGTTTGATGACATGAACTGCAAAAATCAAACACTTACCCGTTTTTTTCTCCTAAAACACCTAAAAAATATGTTCAAAAATTCAGAAAGTTTTTTTTTCTACTATTTTTAATATGCTCTTCAATTGTGCATACCAAAAAATTTTTTTAAAAAACATCGATTTTTTGAGTAAAAAAACCGACATTTTTTAAAATTTTTTTTTGGTATGCAGAATTGTAGAGCATATTAAAAATAGAAAATAAAAGCTATTTCTGAATTTTTATAAATTTTTTATAGGTGTTTTAGGTACATTTTAAAGAAATGTTTGATTTTAGCGTTTCATGACGTCATATTGAGACTAATTCATGCTCCGATTTTAATGATATACCCCCTTTATTGAAGCTAAAGAAATCTAGTTATGTAAAAAACTATAAAATGTACAAATTACAGGGCATTTATGGCAGTTTGATGACATGAACTGCAAAAATCAAACACTTACCCGTTTTTTTCTCCTAAAACACCTAAAAAATATGTTTAAAAATTCAGAAAGTGTTTTTTTCTACTATTTTTAATATGCTCTTCAATTGTGCATACCAAAAAAATTTTTTAAAAAACATCGATTTTTTGAGTCAAAAAAAGTATAAGGGGTACCCCTTGTCATTTTTTTGACTCAAAAAACCGACATTTTTTAAAATTTTTTTTTGGTATGCAGAATTGTAGAGCATATTAAAAATAGAAAATAAAAGCTATTTCTGAATTTTTATAAATTTTTTATAGGTGTTTTAGGTACATTTTAAAGAAATGTTTGATTTTAGCGTTTCATGACGTCATATTGAGACTAATTCATGCTCCGATTTTAATGATATACCCCGTTTATTGAAGCTAAAGAAATCTAGTTATGTAAAAAACTATAAAATGTACAAATTACAGGGCATTTATGGCAGTTTGATGACATGAACTGCAAAAATCAAACACTTACCGGTTTTTTTCTCCTAAAACACCTAAAAAATATGTTTAAAAATTCAGAAAGTTTTTTTTTCTACTATTTTTAATATGCTCTTCAATTGTGCATACCAAAAAATTTTTTTAAAAAACATCGATTTTTTGAGTCAAAAAAAGTATAAGGGGTACCCCTTGTCATTTTTTTGACTCAAAAAACCGACATTTTTAAAAATTTTTTTTTGGTATGCAGAATTGTAGAGCATATTAAAAATAGAAAATAAAAGCTATTTCTGAATTTTTATAAATTTTTTATAGGTGTTTTAGGTACATTTTAAAGAAATGTTTGATTTTAGCGTTTCATGACGTCATATTGAGACTAATTCATGCTCCGATTTTAATGATATACCCCCTATATTGAAGCTTAAGACATCTAGTTATGTAACAAACTATAAAATGTACAAATTACAGGGCATTTATGGCAGTTTGATGACATGAACTGCAAAAATCAAACACTTACCCGTTTTTTTCTTCTAAAACACCTAAAAAATATGTTTAAAAATTCAGAAAGTGTTTTTTTCTACTATTTTTAATATGCTCTTCAATTGTGCATACCAAAAAATTTTTTTAAAAAACATCGATTTTTTGAGTCAAAAAAAGTATAAGGGGTACCCCTTGTCATTTTTTTGACTCAAAAAACCGACATTTTTTAAAATTTTTTTTTGGTATGCAGAATTGTAGAGCATATTAAAAATAGAAAATAAAAGCTATTTCTGAATTTTTATAAATTTTTTATAGGTGTTTTAGGTACATTTTAAAGAAATGTTTGATTTTAGCGTTTCATGACGTCATATTGAGACTAGTTCATGCTCCGATTTTAATGATATACCCCCTTTATTGAAGCTAAAGAAATCTAGTTATGTAAAAAACTATAAAATGTACAAATTACAGGGCATTTATGGCAGTTTGATGACATGAACTGGCAAAATCAAACACTTACCCGTTTTTTTTCTCCTAAAACACCTAAAAAATATGTTTAAAAATTCAGAAAGTGTTTTTTTCTACTATTTTTAATATGCTCTTCAATTGTGCATACCAAAAAAAATTTTTAAAAAACATCGATTTTTTGAGTCAAAAAAAGTATAAGGGGTACCCCTTGTCATTTTTTTGACTCAAAAAACCGACATTTTTTAAAATTTTTTTTTGGTATGCAGAATTGTAGAGCATATTAAAAATAGAAAATAAAAGCTATTTCTGAATTTTTATAAATTTTTTATAGGTGTTTTAGGTACATTTTAAAGAAATGTTTGATTTTAGCGTTTCATGACGTCATATTGAGACTAATTCATGCTCCGATTTTAATGATATACCCCCTATATTGAAGCTTAAGACATCTAGTTATGTAACAAACTATAAAATGTACAAATTACAGGGCATTTATGGCAGTTTGATGACATGAACTGCAAAAATCAAACACTTACCCGTTTTTTTCTCCTAAAACACCTAAAAAATATGTTTAAAAATTCAGAAAGTTTTTTTTTCTACTATTTTTAATATGCTCTTCAATTGTGCATACCAAAAAAATTTTTTAAAAAACATCGATTTTTTGAGTCAAAAAAAGTATAAGGGGTACCCCTTGTCATTTTTTTGACTCAAAAAACCGACATTTTTTAAAATTTTTTTTTGGTATGCAGAATTGTAGAGCATATTAAAAATAGAAAATAAAAGCTATTTCTGAATTTTTATAAATTTTTTATAGGTGTTTTAGGTACATTTTAAAGAAATGTTTGATTTTAGCGTTTCATGACGTCATATTGAGACTAATTCATGCTCCGATTTTAATGATATACCCCCTTTATTGAAGCTAAAGAAATCTAGTTATGTAAAAAACTATAAAATGTACAAATTACAGGGCATTTATGGCAGTTTGATGACATGAACTGCAAAAATCAAACACTTACCCGTTTTTTTCTTCTAAAACACCTAAAAAATATGTTTAAAAATTCAGAAAGTGTTTTTTTCTACTATTTTTAATATGCTCTTCAATTGTGCATACCAAAAAAATTTTTTAAAAAACATCGATTTTTTGAGTAAAAAAAAATATAAGGGGTACCCCTTGTCATTTTTTTGACTCAAAAAACCGACATTTTTTAAAATTTTGTTTTGGTATGCAGAATTGTAGAGCATATTAAAAATAGAAAATAAAAGCTATTTCTGAATTTTTATAAATTTTTTATAGGTGTTTTAGGTACATTTTAAAGAAATGTTTGATTTTAGCGTTTCATGACGTCATATTGAGACTAATTCATGCTCCGATTTTAATGATATACCCCCTTTATTGAAGCTAAAGAAATCTAGTTATGTAAAAAACTATAAAATTTACAAATTACAGGGCATTTATGGCAGTTTGATGACATGAACTGCAAAAATCAAACACTTACCCGTTTTTTTCTCCTAAAACACCTAAAAAATATGTTTAAAAATTCAGAAAGTGTTTTTTTCTACTATTTTTAATATGCTCTTCAATTGTGCATACCAAAAAAATTTTTTAAAAAACATCGATTTTTTGAGTCAAAAAAACCGACATTTTTTAAAATTTTTTTTTGGTATGCAGAGTTGTAGAGCATATTAAAAACAGAAAATAAAAGCTATTTCTGAATTTTTATAAATTTTTTATAGGTGTTTTAGGTACATTTTAAAGAAATGTTTGATTTTAGCGTTTCATGACGTCATATTGAGACTAATTCATGCTCCGATTTTAATGATATACCCCCTTTATTGAAGCTAAAGAAATCTAGTTATGTAAAAAACTATAAAATGTACAAATTACAGGGCATTTATGGCAGTTTGATGACATGAACTGCAAAAATCAAACACTTACCCGTTTTTTTCACCTAAAACCCCTAAAAAATATGTTTAAAAATTCAGAAAGTTTTTTTTTCTACTATTTTTAATATGCTCTTCAATTGTGCATACCAAAAAAATTTTTTAAAAAACATCGATTTTTTGAGTCAAAAAAAGTATAAGGGGTACCCCTTGTCATTTTTTTGACTCAAAAAACCGACATTTTTTAAAATTTTTTTTTGGTATGCAGAATTGTAGAGCATATTAAAAATAGAAAATAAAAGCTATTTCTGAATTTTTATAAATTTTTTATAGGTGTTTTAGGTACATTTTAAAGAAATGTTTGATTTTAGCGTTTCATGACGTCATATTGAGACTAATTCATGCTCCGATTTTAATGATATGCCCCCTTTATTGAAGCTAAGGAAATCTAGTTATGTAAAAAACTATAAAATGTACAAATTACAGGGCATTTATGGCAGTTTGATGACATGAACTGCAAAAATCAAACACTTACCCGTTTTTTTTCTCCTAAAACACCTAAAAAATATGTTTAAAAATTCAGAAAGTGTTTTTTTCTACTATTTTTAATATGCTCTTCAATTGTGCATACCAAAAAAATTTTTTAAAAAACATCGATTTTTTGAGTCCCTTGTCATTTTTTTGACTCAAAAAACCGACATTTTTTTAAATTTTTTTTTGGTATGCAGAATTGTAGAGCATATTAAAAATAGAAAATAAAAGCTATTTCTGAATTTTTATAAATTTTTTATAGGTGTTTTAGGTACATTTTAAAGAAATGTTTGATTTTAGCGTTTCATGACGTCATATTGAGACTAATTCATGCTCCGATTTTAATGATATACCCCCTTTATTGAAGCTAAAGAAATCTAGTTATGTAAAAAACTATAAAATGTACAAATTACAGGGCATTTATGGCAGTTTGATGACATGAACTGCAAAAATCAAACACTTACCCGTTTTTTTCTCCTAAAACACCTAAAAAATATGTTTAAAAATTCAGAAGTGTTTTTTTCTACTATTTTTAATATGCTCTTCAATTGTGCATTCCAAAAAAATTTTTTAAAAAACATCGATTTTTTGAGTCAAAAAAAGTATAAGGGGTACCCCTTGTCATTTTTTTGACTCAAAAAACCGACATTTTTTAAAATTTTTTTTTGGTATGCAGAATTGTAGAGCATATTAAAAATAGAAAATAAAAGCTATTTCTGAATTTTTATAAATTTTTTATAGGTGTTTTAGGTACATTTTAAAGAAATGTTTGATTTTAGCGTTTCATGACGTCATATTGAGACTAATTCATGCTCCGATTTTAATGATATACCCCCTTTATTGAAGCTAAGGAAATCTAGTTATGTAAAAAACTATAAAATGTACAAATTACAGGGCATTTATGGCAGTTTGATGACATGAACTGCAAAAATCAAACACTTACCCGTTTTTTTCTCCTAAAACACCTAAAAAATATGTTTAAAAATTCAGAAAGTTTTTTTTTCTACTATTTTTAATATGCTCTTCAATTGTGCATACCAAAAAAATTTTTTAAAAAACATCGATTTTTTGAGTCCCTTGTCATTTTTTTGACTCAAAAAACCGACATTTTTTAAAATTTTTTTTTGGTATGCAGAATTGTAGAGCATATTAAAAATAGAAAATAAAAGCTATTTCTGAATTTTTATAAATTTTTTATAGGTGTTTTAGGTACATTTTAAAGAAATGTTTGATTTTAGCGTTTCATGACGTCATATTGAGACTAATTCATGCTCCGATTTTAATGATATACCCCCTTTATTGAAGCTAAGGAAATCTAGTTATCTATAAAATGTACAAATTACAGGGCATTTATGGCAGTTTGATGACATGAACTGCAAAAATCAAACACTTACCCGTTTTTTTCTCCTAAAACACCTAAAAAATATGTTTAAAAATTCAGAAAGTTTTTTTTTCTACTATTTTTAATATGCTCTTCAATTGTGCATACCAAAAAAATTTTTTAAAAAACATCGATTTTTTGAGTCCCTTGTCATTTTTTTGACTCAAAAAACCGACATTTTTTTAAATTTTTTTTTGGTATGCAGAATTGTAGAGCATATTAAAAATAGAAAATAAAAGCTATTTCTGAATTTTTATAAATTTTTTATAGGTGTTTTAGGTACATTTTAAAGAAATGTTTGATTTTAGCGTTTCATGACGTCATATTGAGACTAATTCATGCTCCGATTTTAATGATATACCCCCTTTATTGAAGCTAAAGAAATCTAGTTATGTAAAAAACTATAAAATGTACAAATTACAGGGCATTTATGGCAGTTTGATGACATGAACTGCAAAAATCAAACACTTACCCGTTTTTTTCTCCTAAAACACCTAAAAAATATGTTTAAAAATTCAGAAGTGTTTTTTTCTACTATTTTTAATATGCTCTTCAATTGTGCATACCAAAAAAATTTTTTAAAAAACATCGATTTTTTGAGTCAAAAAAAGTCAAGTCAAAAAAAAAGACATTTTTTAAAATTTTTTTTTGGTATGCAGAATTGTAGAGCATATTAAAAATAGAAAATAAAAGCTATTTCTGAATTTTTATAAATTTTTTATAGGTGTTTTAGGTACATTTTAAAGAAATGTTTGATTTTAGCGTTTCATGACGTCATATTGAGACTAATTCATGCTCCGATTTTAATGATATGCCCCCTTTATTGAAGCTAAGGAAATCTAGTTATGTAAAAAACTATAAAATGTACAAATTACAGGGCATTTATGGCAGTTTGATGACATGAACTGCAAAAATCAAACACTTACCCGTTTTTTTCTCCTAAAACACCTAAAAAATATGTTTAAAAATTCAGAAAGTTTTTTTTTCTACTATTTTTAATATGCTCTTCAATTGTGCATACCAAAAAAATTTTTTAAAAAACATCGATTTTTTGAGTCCCTTGTCATTTTTTTGACTCAAAAAACCGACATTTTTTTAAATTTTTTTTTGGTATGCAGAATTGTAGAGCATATTAAAAATAGAAAATAAAAGCTATTTCTGAATTTTTATAAATTTTTTATAGGTGTTTTAGGTACATTTTAAAGAAATGTTTGATTTTAGCGTTTCATGACGTCATATTGAGACTAATTCATGCTCCGATTTTAATGATATACCCCCTTTATTGAAGCTAAAGAAATCTAGTTATGTAAAAAACTATAAAATGTACAAATTACAGGGCATTTATGGCAGTTTGATGACATGAACTGCAAAAATCAAACACTTACCCGTTTTTTTCTCCTAAAACACCTAAAAAATATGTTTAAAAATTCAGAAGTGTTTTTTTCTACTATTTTTAATATGCTCTTCAATTGTGCATTCCAAAAAAATTTTTTAAAAAACATCGATTTTTTGAGTCAAAAAAAGTATAAGGGGTACCCCTTGTCATTTTTTTGACTCAAAAAACCGACATTTTTTAAAATTTTTTTTTGGTATGCAGAATTGTAGAGCATATTAAAAATAGAAAATAAAAGCTATTTCTGAATTTTTATAAATTTTTTATAGGTGTTTTAGGTACATTTTAAAGAAATGTTTGATTTTAGCGTTTCATGACGTCATATTGAGACTAATTCATGCTCCGATTTTAATGATATACCCCCTTTATTGAAGCTAAGGAAATCTAGTTATGTAAAAAACTATAAAATGTACAAATTACAGGGCATTTATGGCAGTTTGATGACATGAACTGCAAAAATCAAACACTTACCCGTTTTTTTCTCCTAAAACACCTAAAAAATATGTTTAAAAATTCAGAAAGTTTTTTTTTCTACTATTTTTAATATGCTCTTCAATTGTGCATACCAAAAAAATTTTTTAAAAAACATCGATTTTTTGAGTCCCTTGTCATTTTTTTGACTCAAAAAACCGACATTTTTTAAAATTTTTTTTTGGTATGCAGAATTGTAGAGCATATTAAAAATAGAAAATAAAAGCTATTTCTGAATTTTTATAAATTTTTTATAGGTGTTTTAGGTACATTTTAAAGAAATGTTTGATTTTAGCGTTTCATGACGTCATATTGAGACTAATTCATGCTCCGATTTTAATGATATGCCCCCTTTATTGAAGCTAAGGAAATCTAGTTATGTAAAAAACTATAAAATGTACAAATTACAGGGCATTTATGGCAGTTTGATGACATGAACTGCAAAAATCAAACACTTACCCGTTTTTTTCTCCTAAAACACCTAAAAAATATGTTTAAAAATTCAGAAAGTTTTTTTTTCTACTATTTTTAATATGCTCTTCAATTGTGCATACCAAAAAAATTTTTTAAAAAACATCGATTTTTTGAGTCCCTTGTCATTTTTTTGACTCAAAAAACCGACATTTTTTTAAATTTTTTTTTGGTATGCAGAATTGTAGAGCATATTAAAAATAGAAAATAAAAGCTATTTCTGAATTTTTATAAATTTTTTATAGGTGTTTTAGGTACATTTTAAAGAAATGTTTGATTTTAGCGTTTCATGACGTCATATTGAGACTAATTCATGCTCCGATTTTAATGATATACCCCCTTTATTGAAGCTAAAGAAATCTAGTTATGTAAAAAACTATAAAATGTACAAATTACAGGGCATTTATGGCAGTTTGATGACATGAACTGCAAAAATCAAACACTTACCCGTTTTTTTCTCCTAAAACACCTAAAAAATATGTTTAAAAATTCAGAAGTGTTTTTTTCTACTATTTTTAATATGCTCTTCAATTGTGCATACCAAAAAAATTTTTTAAAAAACATCGATTTTTTGAGTCAAAAAAAGTATAAGGGGTACCCCTTGTCATTTTTTTGACTCAAAAAACCGACATTTTTTAAAATTTTTTTTTGGTATGCAGAATTGTAGAGCATATTAAAAATAGAAAATAAAAGCTATTTCTGAATTTTTATAAATTTTTTATAGGTGTTTTAGGTACATTTTAAAGAAATGTTTGATTTTAGCGTTTCATGACGTCATATTGAGACTAATTCATGCTCCGATTTTAATGATATGCCCCCTTTATTGAAGCTAAGGAAATCTAGTTATGTAAAAAACTATAAAATGTACAAATTACAGGGCATTTATGGCAGTTTGATGACATGAACTGCAAAAATCAAACACTTACCCGTTTTTTTCTCCTAAAACACCTAAAAAATATGTTTAAAAATTCAGAAAGTTTTTTTTTCTACTATTTTTAATATGCTCTTCAATTGTGCATACCAAAAAAATTTTTTAAAAAACATCGATTTTTTGAGTCCCTTGTCATTTTTTTGACTCAAAAAACCGACATTTTTTTAAATTTTTTTTTGGTATGCAGAATTGTAGAGCATATTAAAAATAGAAAATAAAAGCTATTTCTGAATTTTTATAAATTTTTTATAGGTGTTTTAGGTACATTTTAAAGAAATGTTTGATTTTAGCGTTTCATGACGTCATATTGAGACTAATTCATGCTCCGATTTTAATGATATACCCCCTTTATTGAAGCTAAAGAAATCTAGTTATGTAAAAAACTATAAAATGTACAAATTACAGGGCATTTATGGCAGTTTGATGACATGAACTGCAAAAATCAAACACTTACCCGTTTTTTTCTCCTAAAACACCTAAAAAATATGTTTAAAAATTCAGAAAGTTTTTTTTTCTACTATTTTTAATATGCTCTTCAATTGTGCATACCAAAAAATTTTTTTAAAAAACATCGATTTTTTGAGTCAAAAAAAGTATAAGGGGTACGTACCCCTTGTCATTTTTTTGACTCAAAAAACCGACATTTTTTAAAATTTTTTTTTGGTATGCAGAATTGTAGAGCATATTAAAAATAGAAAATAAAAGCTATTTCTGAATTTTTATAAATTTTTTATAGGTGTTTTAGGTACATTTTAAAGAAATGTTTGATTTTAGCGTTTCATGACGTCATATTGAGACTAATTCATGCTCCGATTTTAATGATATACCCCCTTTATTGAAGCTAAAGAAATCTAGTTATGTAAAAAACTATAAAATGTACAAATTACAGGGCATTTATGGCAGTTTGATGACATGAACTGCAAAAATCAAACACTTACCGGTTTTTTTCTCCTAAAACACCTAAAAAATATGTTTAAAAATTCAGAAAGTTTTTTTTTCTACTATTTTTAATATGCTCTTCAATTGTGCATACCAAAAAATTTTTTTAAAAAACATCGATTTTTTGAGTCAAAAAAAGTATAAGGGGTACGTACCCCTTGTCATTTTTTTGACTCAAAAAACCGACATTTTTTAAAATTTTTTTTTGGTATGCAGAATTGTAGAGGATATTAAAAATAGAAAATAAAAGCTATTTCTGAATTTTTATAAATTTTTTATAGGTGTTTTAGGTACATTTTAAAGAAATGTTTGATTTTAGCGTTTCATGACGTCATATTGAGACTAATTCATGCTCCGATTTTAATGATATACCCCCTATATTGAAGCTTAAGACATCTAGTTATGTAACAAACTATAAAATGTACAAATTACAGGGCATTTATGGCAGTTTGATGACATGAACTGCAAAAATCAAACACTTACCCGTTTTTTTCTTCTAAAACACCTAAAAAATATGTTTAAAAATTCAGAAAGTGTTTTTTTCTACTATTTTTAATATGCTCTTCAATTGTGCATACCAAAAAAATTTTTTAAAAAACATCGATTTTTTGAGTCAAAAAAAGTATAAGGGGTACCCCTTGTCATTTTTTTGACTCAAAAAACCGACATTTTTTAAAATTTTTTTTTGGTATGCAGAATTGTAGAGCATATTAAAAATAGAAAATAAAAGCTATTTCTGAATTTTTATAAATTTTTTATAGGTGTTTTAGGTACATTTTAAAGAAATGTTTGATTTTAGCGTTTCATGACGTCATATTGAGACTAATTCATGCTCCGATTTTAATGATATACCCCCTTTATTGAAGCTAAAGAAATCTAGTTATGTAAAAAACTATAAAATGTACAAATTACAGGGCATTTATGGCAGTTTGATGACATGAACTGCAAAAATCAAACACTTACCCGTTTTTTTCTTCTAAAACACCTAAAAAATATGTTTAAAAATTCAGAAAGTGTTTTTTTCTACTATTTTTAATATGCTCTTCAATTGTGCATACCAAAAATTTTTTTTAAAAAACATCGATTTTTTGAGTCAAAAAAAATATAAGGGGTACCCCTTGTCATTTTTTTGACTCAAAAAACCGACATTTTTTAAAATTTAGTTTTGGTATGCAGAATTGTAGAGCATATTAAAAATAGAAAATAAAAGCTATTTCTGAATTTTTATAAATTTTTTATAGGTGTTTTAGGTACATTTTAAAGAAATGTTTGATTTTAGCGTTTCATGACGTCATATTGAGACTAATTCATGCTCCGATTTTAATGATATACCCCCTTTATTGAAGCTAAAGAAATCTAGTTATGTAAAAAACTATAAAATGTACAAATTACAGGGCATTTATGGCAGTTTGATGACATGAACTGCAAAAATCAAACACTTACCCGTTTTTTTCTCCTAAAACACCTAAAAAATATGTTTAAAAATTCAGAAAGTGTTTTTTTCTACTATTTTTAATATGCTCTTCAATTGTGCATACCAAAACAAATTTTTAAAAAACATCGATTTTTTGAGTCAAAAAAAGTATAAGGGGTACCCCTTGTCATTTTTTTGACTCAAAAAACCGACATTATTTAAAATTTTTTTTTGGTATGCAGAATTGTAGAGCATATTAAAAATAGAAAATAAAAGCTATTTCTGAATTTTTATAAATTTTTTATAGGTGTTTTAGGTACATTTTAAAGAAATGTTTGATTTTAGCGTTTCATGACGTCATATTGAGACTAATTCATGCTCCGATTTTAATGAAGCTAAAGAAATCTAGTTATGTAAAAAACTATAAAATGCACAAATTACAGGGCATTTATGGCAGTTTGATGACATGAACTGCAAAAATCAAACACTTACCCGTTTTTTTCTTCTAAAACACCTAAAAAATATGTTTAAAAATTCAGAAAGTGTTTTTTTCTACTATTTTTAATATGCTCTTCAATTGTGCATACCAAAAAATTTTTTTAAAAAACATCGTTTTTTTGAGTCAAAAAAAATATAAGGGGTACCCCTTGTCATTTTTTTGACTCAAAAAACCGACATTTTTTAAAATTTAGTTTTGGTATGCAGAATTGTAGAGCATATGAAAAATAGAAAATAAAAGCTATTTCTGAATTTTTATAAATTTTTTATAGGTGTTTTAGGTACATTTTAAAGAAATGTTTGATTTTAGCGTTTCATGACGTCATATTGAGACTAATTCATGCTCCGATTTTAATGATATACCCCCTTTATTGAAGCTAAAGAAATCTAGTTATGTAAAAAACTATAAAATGTACAAATTACAGGGCATTTATGGCAGTTTGATGACATGAACTGCAAAAATCAAACACTTACCCGTTTTTTTCTTCTAAAACACCTAAAAAATATGTTTAAAAATTCAGAAAGTGTTTTTTTCTACTATTTTTAATATGCTCTTCAATTGTGCATACCAAAAAATTTTTTTAAAAAACATCGATTTTTTGAGTCAAAAAAAATATAAGGGGTACCCCTTGTCATTTTTTTGACTCAAAAAACCGACATTTTTTAAAATTTTGTTTTGGTATGCAGAATTGTAGAGCATATTAAAAATAGAAAATAAAAGCTATTTCTGAATTTTTATAAATTTTTTATAGGTGTTTTAGGTACATTTTAAAGAAATGTTTGATTTTAGCGTTTCATGACGTCATATTGAGACTAATTCATGCTCCGATTTTAATGATATACCCCCTTTATTGAAGCTAAAGAAATCTAGTTATGTAAAAAACTATAAAATGTACAAATTACAGGGCATTTATGGCAGTTTGATGACATGAACTGCAAAAATCAAACACTTACCCGTTTTTTTCTCCTAAAACACCTAAAAAATATGTTTAAAAATTCAGAAAGTGTTTTTTTCTACTATTTTTAATATGCTCTTCAATTGTGCATACCAAAAAAAATTTTTAAAAAACATAGATTTTTTGAGTCAAAAAAAGTATAAGGGGTACCCCTTGTCATTTTTTTGTACATTTTAAAGAAATGTTTGATTTTAGCGTTTCATGACGTCATATTGAGACTAATTCATGCTCCGATTTTAATGATATACCCCCTTAATTGAAGCTTAAGACATCTAGTTATGTAACAAACTATAAAATGTACAAATTACAGGGCATTTATGGCAGTTTGATGACATGAACTGCAAAAATCAAACACTTACCCGTTTTTTTCTTCTAAAACACCTAAAAAATATGTTTAAAAATTCAGAAAGTGTTTTTTTCTACTATTTTTAATATGCTCTTCAATTGTGCATACCAAAAAATTTTTTTAAAAAACATCGATTTTTTGAGTCAAAAAAAGTATAAGGGGTACCCCTTGTCATTTTTTTGACTCAAAAAACCGACATTTTTTAAAATTTTTTTTGGTATGCAGAATTGTAGAGCATATTAAAAATAGAAAATAAAAGCTATTTCTGAATTTTTATAAATTTTTTATAGGTGTTTTAGGTACATTTTAAAGAAATGTTTGATTTTAGCGTTTCATGACGTCATATTGAGACTAATTCATGCTCCGATTTTAATGATATACCCCCTTTATTGAAGCTAAATTTAAAATTACAGGGCATTTATGGCAGTTTGATGACATGAACTGCAAAAATCAAACACTTACCCGTTTTTTTCTCCTAAAACACCTAAAAAATATGTTTAAAAATTCAGAAAGTGTTTTTTTCTACTATTTTTAATATGCTCTTCAATTGTGCATACCAAAAAATTTTTTAAAAAACATAGATTTTTTGAGTCAAAAAAAGTATAAGGGGTACCCCTTGTCATTTTTTTTGACTCAAAAAACCGACATTTTTTAAAATTTTTTTTTGGTATGCAGAATTGTATAGCATATTAAAAATAGAAAATAAAAGCTATTTCTGAATTTTTATAAATTTTTTATAGGTGTTTTAGGTACATTTTAAAGAAATGTTTGATTTTAGCGTTTCATGACGTCATATTGAGACTAATTCATGCTCCGATTTTAATGATATACCCCCTTTATTGAAGCTAAAGAAATCTAGTTATGTAAAAAACTATAAAATGTACAAATTACAGGGCATTTATGGCAGTTTGATGACATGAACTGCAAAAATCAAACACTTACCCGTTTTTTTCTTCTAAAACACCTAAAAAATATGTTTAAAAATTCAGAAAGTGTTTTTTTCTACTATTTTTAATATGCTCTTCAATTGTGCATACCAAAAAATTTTTTTAAAAAACATCGATTTTTTGAGTCAAAAAAAGTATAACGGGTACCCCTTGTCATTTTTTTTGACTCAAAAAACCGACATTTTTTAAAATTTTGTTTTGGTATGCAGAATTGTAGAGCATATTAACAATAGAAAATAAAAGCTATTTCTGAATTTTTATAAATTTTTTATAGGTGTTTTAGGTACATTTTAAAGAAATGTTTGATTTTAGCGTTTCATGACGTCATATTGAGACTAATTCATGCTCCGATTTTAATGATATACCCCCTATATTGAAGCTTAAGACATCTAGTTATGTAACAAACTATAAAATGTACAAATTACAGGGCATTTATGGCAGTTTGATGACATGAACTGCAAAAATCAAACACTTACAAGTTTTTTTCTCCTAAAACACCTAAAAAATATGTTTAAAAATTCAGAAAGTTTTTTTTTCTACTATTTTTAATATGCTCTTCAATTGTGCATACCAAAAAAATTTTTTAAAAAACATCGATTTTTTGAGTCAAAAAGAGTATAAGGGGTACCCCTTGTCATTTTTTTGACTCAAAAAACCGACATTTTTTAAAATTTTTTTTTGGTATGCAGAATTGTAGAGCATATTAAAAATAGAAAATAAAAGCTATTTCTGAATTTTTATAAATTTTTTATAGGTGTTTTAGGTACATTTTAAAGAAATGTTTGATTTTAGCGTTTCATGACGTCATATTGAGACTAATTCATGCTCCGATTTTAATGATATACCCCCTTTATTGAAGCTAAAGAAATCTAGTTATGTAAAAAACTATAAAATGTACAAATTACAGGGCATTTATGGCAGTTTGATGACATGAACTGCAAAAATCAAACACTTACCCGTTTTTTTCTCCTAAAACACCTAAAAAATATGTTTAAAAATTCAGAAAGTGTTTTTTTCTACTATTTTTAATATGCTCTTCAATTGTGCATACCAAAAAAATTTTTTAAAAAACATCGATTTTTTGAGTAAAAAAAAATATAAGGGGTACCCCTTGTCATTTTTTTGACTCAAAAAACCGACATTTTTTAAAATTTTTAAAAAACATCGATTTTTTGAGTCAAAAAAACCGACATTTTTTAAAATTTTTTTTTGGTTTGCAGAATTGTAGAGCATATTAAAAATAGAAAATAAAAGCTATTTCTGAATTTTTATAAATTTTTTATAGGTGTTTTAGGTACATTTTAAAGAAATGTTTGATTTTAGCGTTTCATGACGTCATATTGAGACTAATTCATGCTCCGATTTTAATGATATACCCCCTTTATTGAAGCTAAAGAAATCTAGTTATGTAAAAAACTATAAAATGTACAAATTACAGGGCATTTATGGCAGTTTGATGACATGAACTGCAAAAATCAAACACTTACCCGTTTTTTTCTCCTAAAACACCTAAAAAATATGTTTAAAAATTCAGAAAGTGTTTTTTTCTACTATTTTTAATATGCTCTTCAATTGTGCATACCAAAAAAAAATTTTAAAAAACATCGATTTTTTGAGTCAAAAAAACCGACATTTTTTAAAATTTTTTTTTGGTATGCAGAATTGTAGAGCATATTAAAAATAGAAAATAAAAGCTATTTCTGAATTTTTATAAATTTTTTATAGGTGTTTTAGGTACATTTTAAAGAAATGTTTGATTTTAGCGTTTCATGACGTCATATTGAGACTAATTCATGCTCCGATTTTAATGATATACCCCCTTTATTGAAGCTAAAGAAATCTAGTTATGTAAAAAACTATAAAATGTACAAATTACAGGGCATTTATGGCAGTTTGATGACATGAACTGCAAAAATCAAACACTTACCCGTTTTTTTCTCCTAAAACACCTAAAAAATATGTTTAAAAATTCAGAAAGTGTTTTTTTCTACTATTTTTAATATGCTCTTCAATTGTGCATACCAAAAAAATTTTTTAAAAAACATCGATTTTTTGAGTAAAAAAAAATATAAGGGGTACCCCTTGTCATTTTTTTGACTCAAAAAACCGACATTTTTTAAAATTTTTAAAAAACATCGATTTTTTGAGTCAAAAAAACCGACATTTTTTAAAATTTTTTTTTGGTTTGCAGAATTGTAGAGCATATTAAAAATAGAAAATAAAAGCTATTTCTGAATTTTTATAAATTTTTTATAGGTGTTTTAGGTACATTTTAAAGAAATGTTTGATTTTAGCGTTTCATGACGTCATATTGAGACTAATTCATGCTCCGATTTTAATGATATACCCCCTTTATTGAAGCTAAAGAAATCTAGTTATGTAAAAAACTATAAAATGTACAAATTACAGGGCATTTATGGCAGTTTGATGACATGAACTGCAAAAATCAAACACTTACCCGTTTTTTTCTCCTAAAACACCTAAAAAATATGTTAAAAAATTCAGAAAGTGTTTTTTTCTACTATTTTTAATATGCTCTTCAATTGTGCATACCAAAAAAATTTTTTGAAAAACATCGATTTTTGGAGTCAAAAAAAGTATAAGGGGTACCCCTTGTCATTTTTTTGACTCAAAAAACCGACATATTTAAACAATTTTTTTTGGTATGCAGAATTGTAGAGCATATTAAAAATAGAAAATAAAAGCTATTTCTGAATTTTTATAAATTTCTTATAGGTGTTTTAGGTACATTTTAAAGAAATGTTTGATTTTAGCGTTTCATGACGTCATATTGAGACTAATTCATGCTCCGATTTTAATGATATACCCCCTATATTGAAGCTTAAGACATCTAGTTATGTAACAAACTATAAAATGTACAAATTACAGGGCATTTGTGGCAGTTTGATGACATGAACTGCAAAAATCAAACACTTACCCGTTTTTTTCTCCTAAAACACCTAAAAAACATGTTTAAAAATTCAGAAAGTGTTTTTTTTCTACTTTTTTTAATATGCTCTTCAATTGTGCATACCAAAAAAAATTTTTAAAAAACATCGATTTTTGGAGTCAAAGAAAGTATAAGGGACGTACCCCTTGTCATTTTTTTGACTCAAAAAACCGACATTTTTTAAAATTTTTTTTTGGTATGCAGAATTGTAGAGCATATTAAAAATAGAAAATAAAAGCTATTTCTGAATTTTTATAAATTTTTTATAGGTGTTTTAGGTACATTTTAAAGAAATGTTTGATTTTAGCGTTTCATGACGTCATATTGAGACTAATTCATGCTCCGATTTTAATGATATACCCCCTATATTAAATCTTAAGACATCTAGTTATGTAACAAACTATAAAATGTACAAATTACAGGGCATTTATGGCAGTTTGATGACATGAACTGCAAAAATCAAACACTTACCCGTTTTTTTCTCCTAAAACACCTAAAAAATATGTTTAAAAATTCAGAAAGTGTTTTTTTCTACTTTTTTTAATATGCTCTTCAATTGTGCATACCAAAAAAAATTTTTAAAAAACATCGATTTTTGGAGTCAACAAAAGTACCCCTTGTCATTTTTTTGACTCAAAAAACCGACATTTTTTAAAATTTTTTTTTGGTATGCAGAATTGTAGAGCATATTAAAAATAGAAAATAAAAGCTATTTCTGAATTTTTATAAATTTTTTATAGGTGTTTTAGGTACATTTTTAAGAAATGTTTGATTTTAGCGTTTCATGACGTCATATTGAGACTAATTCATGCTCCGATTTTAATGATATACCCCCTATATTGAAGCTAAAGAAATCTAGTTATGTAACAAACTATAAAATGTACAAATTACAGGGCATTTATGGCAGTTTGATGACATGAACTGCAAAAATCAAACACTTACCCGTTTTTTTCTCCTAAAACACCTAAAAAATATGTTTAAAAATTCAGAAAGTGTTTTTTTCTACTTTTTTTAATATGCTCTTCAATTGTGCATACCAAAAAAATTTTTTAAAAAACATCGATTTTTGGAGTCAAAAAAAGTATAAGGGGTACCCCTTGTCATTTTTTTGACTCAAAAAACCGACATTTTTTAAAATTTTTTTTTGGTATGCAGAATTGTAGAGCATATTAAAAATAGAAAATAAAAGCTATTTCTGAATTTTTATAAATTTTTTATAGGTGTTTTAGGTACATTTTAAAGAAATGTTTGATTTTAGCGTTTCATGACGTCATATTGAGACTAATTCATGCTCCGATTTTAATGATATACCCCCTATATTGAATCTTAAGACATCTAGTTATGTAACAAACTATAAAATGTACAAATTACAGGGCATTTATGGCAGTTTGATGACATGAACTGCAAAAATCAAACACTTACCCGTTTTTTTCTCCTAAAACACCTAAAAAATATGTTTAAAACTTCAGAAAGTGTTTTTTTCTACTTTTTTTAATATGCTCTTCAATTGTGCATACCAAAAAAATTTTTAAAAAACATCGATTTTTGGAGTCAAAATAAGTATAAGGGGTAACCCTTGTCATTTTTTTAAATTTTTTTTTGGTATGCAGAATTGTAGAGCATATTAAAAATAGAAAATAAAAGCTATTTCTGAATTTTTATAAATTGTTTATAGGTGTTTTAGGTACATTTTAAAGAAATGTTTGATTTTAGCGTTTCATGACGTCATATTGAGACTAATTCATGCTCCGATTTTAATGATATACCCCCTATATTGAAGCTAAAGAAATCTAGTTATGTAACAAACTATAAAATGTACAAATTACAGGGCATTTATGGCAGTTTGATGACATGAACTGCAAAAATCAAACACTTACCCGTTTTTTTCTCCTAAAACACCTAAAAAATATGTTTAAAAATTCAGAAAGTGTTTTTTCTCCTTTTTTTAATATGCTCTTCAATTGTGCATACCAAAAAAAATTTTTAAAAAACATCGATTTTTTGAGTCAAAAAAAGTATAAGGGGTACCCCTTGTCATTTTTTTGACTCAAAAAACCGTAATTTTTTAAATTTTTTTTTTGGTATGCAAAATTGTATAAAAAAATTATAAAAATTCAGAAATAGCTTTTATTTTCTATTTTTAATATGCTCTACAATTCTGCATACCAAACAAAATTTTTAAAAAATGTCGGTTTTTTGAGTCAAAAAAATGACAAGGGGTACGTACCCCTTATACTTTTTTTGACTCAAAAAATCGATGTTTTTTAAAATTTTTTTTTGGTATGCACATCTTTTTCTCCCGAAAAAGAAAAGCTTGTTATCTTCCCAATAGACAATTGCAGATAAATGGCATGAACATAAATTGGGAAGCGTCTGTCAAATATTTAGGAATATACTTAGACACCAAATTAACTTTTAGCACTCATGTTGCCAACACGTTAAAGAAAATTGCCATTGCTATCAAAATACTATACCCTTTTATAAATCGGAAGTCAATGCTCTCGAATGAAAACAAAATAATTATCCATAAAGTGATCTTCCAGGCTATTCTTCTCTATGGTTGCCAAGTATGGGGAAATATTGCAATGTGCCATATTAAAAAATTACAAATATCCCAAAACAAATTATTAAAAATGATGCTCAACTTACCGTGGCATCACTCAACTTCGAATCTTCATAATAGAGCGAATGTTGAATTGGTCGTTGACAGAATCCAGAAGTTAAATCTTCGTTTTTTGGACCGCTGTAATTTTTCTGATAACCCTCTTATACAAAACTTAATTATGAATTAATTTAGATAAATAGTCAAGAACCATTTAATAAACTCTCCCTCCTTGAGCAATTATGATTATTTATTTATTTACCTTATTATTTATTAAATTATACTTTATGTTATTAACTTATTTATTCGTTTGAATTGTTATTAATTTATTTACTTGTTTAATTATTATTAATTTATTTATTCGTTCAATTGTTGTTAATCTATTTATTCGTTTAACTGTTAAATTATTTATATGTTTACGTATTTATCTACATATTTCCATATATCAATAAATATCACTACGTACCTTATTATTATTATTAAGTTATTTATTTATTTATTTATTTATTTTTTTTTTAATTTATTTATCTAGTCAATAGTATCGCTATATTATTATTAATTATATTTATTATTATTTATATTATTATATATATTCAAATTGAAGGTTTTTTTCGTATTTTCCTTCAGTATTATTATATTTTCCTCGATGTTAATTGCTCAATTATGTTTAAAATCATGTTTCAGAAGAAAGATACATATTATCATATCTCTGTATTGTAAAATGTGTGGTAACTAACCTATTGTAAATTTATATACGAAATAAATATCTATCTATCTCGACAGGATTCTGTTTGAGCCTTGTATCCTTTGTTTTGACGACTTACACTTTGGTAAAACTTTCAAACATCGTTCCTGGAGTGGCAACTCTTTATATCCTCTATCGCGCGCTTTTCTTACTCTTTTTTCTTCTTGCTGAAAAGCCGGTGTTCTTCACTTCTTCTTTGCCTATAAAACTCAATAGCAGCTCTCGTCTTCACCTGCAGTTTAGCCTTGTAGGGCTCGTTCTTGGCTGCGAGTATCTGTCAGCGTTCCTTATCACAGCAGGGGTTTCTCGCTGGTGGATACGAGAAATGTAGCACATCGGTTGCGACTGATCTAATCGCTTGTTGGCATCGATGGTGGTATGGTGTTGATCGAGAGGATTAGGATTACGCGTTGCGCGAAGGTCTTGGCGGGTCTATTGCGATTGCAGTCAGTGTTTAACTTCATAATTCAGACATCTTCTAATCAGTTTCAGGATAATTCTATAAACACCTTCCTGCAAGTGACCCTTAAGGAAGCAGTTAAAGAAACAACTGGTTTGGCATTGAATCCACCACAGAGGTGGATAAACTTCGGAAATTCTTGCCAAAAAACCTTTGGCCGTTGGTTGATCTGTACAAGCTAAACCGTTGTTGGAATCCCATTATTGCTTGGTATCATTATAAAATCCACTAGCTGAATTTAAAATAGCAGAAGCACTAAACTCCTTCCAACCGCATGTCTTTTTCTCAACGATTGTTGTCGCAAGTGGCTTGTTAAGACACAGGGTCTAGATTTTCCTTACAACAAACAGTTCATGTAAATAATTTTTGCAAGATGGTGGCACCTCCAGACATATGTCAAAACTTATCGGTTGAATAATGATAATGCTTTCTTGAAAGCTGCTGCTAGATAGATTTCACTCGGATGATTTGTCAGATGATCATGAGAGGAGGGTCAGAGAAAAACATTAAGATGTTACCATTACTAGGAATGGTTGCAGACTAAAAAACATTCACCGTAATGATTGGGAATATTCAAATTAAAATGGGCAACATTTTTTCTTGTCATTCACGTATTTTGTATTTCTCTGGGTGACTTCTTAGAAGACTATTCAAATCATACATCCTATTGAAAAACTTGACTTCCACCTACCTACTGTCGATCCGACAATAAGATTTGTTTATTCCATCCTTTAGCTTATTCCACGTTTAATTCAGCACTGAAGAAGAATTTCATGGTTGTTGTGTTCCCTTCAATTCCTGTAATTACAAATCCCAACACCTAAAACTTTTTTAATTAAAAAATTCAGCAAAGTCATGGAAAATGACACAGCACGAATAAGATACTTCGAAACTGTTCTCTGTTGGAATTCCTTAGTGAAACTTCCCAACACCAAGGATATACGTAACGGAGGCATTTTCCTTTGTCAAATCAGGATAATGACTATTCAAATCATACTCAAATATATACGTACCAAGTGACAGGATTTATAAAGTCAGCCACTTAGCAAATAACTGTTGTTTTTCGCAACACATATGCCAGATTCTCAAATACCCCGTTCCGTGGAATAACTTTTTTAAACTTTTCCAATGAACAACACAAGAAATGTTTTATGTTCACCACACTCAAGGATTCCATTAACTCAGCTGAAAAATTCTATTGAAAAAAAAAATATTGTATGTATACATATCTCGAGACTGTTCGAAATGGAGTTTTTCACAGCCAAAGTGTTTCCTTCCCTTTGTTGACACTTTCTTGGCAGCTTGAACCCTTATAACGCGAAGTGTGAAACCATTCAACACTCCTCTCATCAATCGAATCGTTAAGAATGGTGGAAGTGATGTAAAATTTAAGGATAAAAATAAAAAAGAACTCACATCCTGTCACTGTAATGGATGTAATGGTTTTTCTTTTCCGTTTTGTGCTAAAAGATCCTTTCAATTCGAAAACGGGGTACATTTGCAAGTCGAAATTAATTTCCGCAAGCATTTTCCCATTGCTACGGTAGACTCCATTATTATTTTTTTGTATGCCGAATGTAGTCGAGAATTTTGCATTTTGCAATTTTTACTAAATACTGCTGTGTTTCCACTCCTGATGAGCATACCAATGGGATGGTAATTGCGGTAATTAAATTCCATTGCATAATAAAACTGCTTACGCCATTTAAGTGTAAGTAGAGAACTCTGAGCACAAAGTTCAATTTCCTCGGCTGCGATTTCGCAGTTTGCTGAGAAAGGGAGCAAAGGAAATTCTATTCGGGTAAACCACGAAAACTTCTGCCAACGGAACCATAAATTGGCAAAGTTAGACATTTCAATTTGGGCGTCTGTATAGTCAGTCGATATATCTTTTGTTTGTAATCTTCTATTTGAGAACAAAATAAAATTTATAAACGCATAAGTGATGCGTTCATTAATGTAAATACTTTGAGGTATCAGATTGTAACGGGTGTTTTTTTTAGAGGTTGGTTTTTCGAATAGAGACAAAACTGACATTTTTTGGTCAAATCGGGCAACTTTAATGTCACTTATGTTCAGTTTGGTTTGCCATTTCATCATGAACAGGTTGACAAATGAACAAAGTTTGCAAACCGTGGAAATTTATTTCGAATATAATGGTTCAGTTCGCGAAGTTTAGCGCAAGGTCCGTCCATTTTTTGGTCGATATAATCGTCCATCAGAGCAATTAATTCGGTTAACCATGGATCGTTTTCGCACTACGTTTACTCTATGTGATAATACGCATCCGCAGTGACGTCGAACAGTGCGCACCGAAGAAACAATTGCTGCTGTAGAGCAAAGTGTAGAAGAGGACCCTAATGAATCGACTCGCCACCGTGCACAGCAATTGGACCTTAGAAGATCCAGCTTGTGCAAGAATTAAATTAAAAAATGGGCCGAAAATGAGATTGATATCGGTGCTGATTTTCATCGCAAAATTTTGTTCAGTTATAAGACTCATGTTTTGTTGAATAGCTATGTCAACAAGCAAAATTGCCGCATTTGGAGTAAAGAGAATCCACATGAGACCCTTGAGACGCCATTACATCCACAAAAACTATGGGCCGGTGGAGCCATACTTCTTCAAAAATGATGCTGGAGAGTCAGTTAACTTTAATGGAGACCAGTATAGAGCCATGATCACCTACTATTTTGTTCCGAATGGCATGAATGTCGATGAGATGTGGTTCCAACAAGGCGGCGCTACACGCCACACAGCGCTCGTCACAATCGATTTCTTGAAGGAAACATTCGATGAGCGCATAATTTCGCGGAATGGAAATGTCAATTGGCCACACCATTGGATTATTTTCTTTGGGGATATGTGTAGTCGCCAACAAAGCAGAAACGGTAGGGGACTTGAAAGCCAATTAATGGCGTTATCCTGATGCTCGAAAAAGTGGTTGAACATTGGACCTCTAGACTTGGATTTATTCGAACCAGCCACGGCGCCACTTGCATGGCATAAAACTAGTCTCTAACAAAGCGAAATTGTTGGACACTAAACGATTTTCTTGTGTGTTTAATTTCAATTCAAAGTTCGTCAATTCTAAAAAAAACGTTAGGTCGGTATGCATGGTTTCCTTCCTCAACTTAGCTAGGTACAATATAAATTTATTTAACTTTTCTTTTAACACGGAAAACATATTGTTTTCATAAAAATGTTTTACCGCGATATTTTGATGGATTATAACATAACGATGTAAGGGGAATACCCTCTGTCGGTCCGTACTGGCTTCACCTGCCTAAACGATAGTCGTATCTTAACTTGGCAATGCGCAGTGGTTGTAACTCTGACTACACATCTTATTTTTAACCCCCAAGTGGTAACCATTTGGTACTGGTCTCATCCAACCGGATTTGATTGCTAAGCGATAAGTGCGAGTATTGATAACAAGACGAAAAACAGCAACACTATAAACAGCCTGGTCGGAATGGCACGGAATGAATACCCGGCTTGCTGTCCCAGGCGAACCTAGACCAGCTGCTTCGATATATTCGGACAACATGTTATCTAGGAATTTCAAGGGTAAGTCAAGCCCCGAAAGGGCAGCGGCAGCGCTCAATCCCGTAGTGGATAATGATGGCCCCGTGTCTATGGGTATCTTATAAATCAGAACTGGCCGTCAATGTTGGGGGTTCAGCTTTTTGCTAACTACCCACCAATTTAAAAAAAATCATTGTTACGAAGCAACTAATAGGCTCGGGAAGGACTGATTTTATTGCTGACTACCCTGCTAAACGAAAAAAGGAAAACGACGTTCGTGTCTGCACCTGCAGTGTGAAAACATTAAACAGGAGAGGTGCCAGCGAACAACTAGGGGAACCCCTAAACTGCTACAAATCAGACATAACTGCCATCCAGTAAATACGATGGGATGGGCCGAGCAAATGCGGATTTGTTATAAGTGCCAGATTTGGGTAACAAGTCCAATATTTCCAAGACATTAGCGAACGCATTGTAACAATCCGCATGAAGGCCAAATTCGGGAGCACAAGCCTCATGCTCTTACGTCCCGACGGAGGGACAAGATGATACAGCTAAAGATTGCTTCTACGAGCTCCTATGAGCGACTGCCGAAGAACGATGCTAAAATCGTGCTAGGCGATTTTAACGCAAAGGTAGGAAGAGAAGACATCTTTAGCAGTATTTTCGGAAAACATAGCACACTTCTGGTACGGACTTAGGCTAATTGACTTCGCTACGAAACGAAAAGCAACTATAGACATCTCACGGTTTCCTCAACTCATCCATAAGGGGCCATGGCTGTCTCCAGATCAACGAACTATCTATCGAACCATTGAACGAAGCTATCATCGACTCGGACCACTACCATCTTGTAGCCAATGTTAGATCATGGATATCCACCACACCACAACAATCGAGAAATACTGTGAAAAATTTTAATGTTGAAAGACTGCAATCGCAAGAGACCGCCAAGTCCTTCACGCAACGCGTATTTCTTAACCTCTCGATTAACGCCATACCAACTGCATCGAATGTCGTAGAACAATGGCAACGATGCCAAGAAACCATTAGACAAGCCGCTATTGATGTGCTAGGTTTCTCATGGCAACCAGCAAGAAACCCCTGGTTTGATGAGGAATGCCGATATATGCTCGCAGCCAAGACTGAGGCCTTCAAGGCTGCAGGTGAAGACGAGAGCTGCCATTGGGATCTATAGGCAAGAATGAATGGAAGAACACCGACTTTTCAGAAAGAAGAAAGTAGGAGCAAGCAAAGCGTGCGATCGAGGATATCCGAAGTGTAAAATGTCAAATCAAAGGATACAAGTCTCGAACAGAATCCTGTCGAGATGAACAATTAAATATCGTAGTTGAGACATAGTCGATGCTGAGGATATGGAAGAACTACTTCTGCAGACTGCTAAACGGCGATGACGAACAACATTCCGCTGTCAGGCAGAACGAAAAATTCAATATTGTCAACGACAGCTCAAACTGCCAACCACCCGACCTGAGTGAAGTGAGGATAACAATACCTAAACTCAAGCTAAATAAGGCTGCCGGAAATTACGGCCTACTCGCTGAGCTTTATCAAGCCGGCAGAGATGACTTGGTAAGTAAGACCCACGAATTCATCAGCAAAATCTGGTCGGACGAAAGTATGTCTGAAGAATGGAACCTCAGCATCGTTTGCCCGATCCACAAAAAAAAGAGACCCTAAGCTGAGGCATAAGTCTCTTCAATATCGTCTGTGGTAATATGTGAACGCCTTAATCCGTTTGCCAACAACCTGATCGCCCCTTATCAGTGTGGTTTTAGGCCAGGCAAGTCCACGACTGATCACATTTTCACAATACAACAGATCCTTGAAAAAACCCAAGAAGTGCTGTCAACACGAAATGCCACACAACGTTGGCGAATTTAACAGAACGTCATCATTGACAGATTTAACTTTGAGGTAGTACGCGACTTTATATTGCTCGGTACCGCTATTAACTCTGACAACAACATCTCGTCAGAAATTAAACGAAGAATTAACCTTGATAACCGCTGTTTCTTCGGGCTAAGAAGGAAATTTAGCCTTCACTCGAACTACTTAGGAGATCTTATATAAGACCCTGATCATCCCAGTCCTGCTGTACGGCGCTGAAGCATGGACCGTATCAAAAATGTATAAAGAAATCCTAATTGAACAGGATAGTTACTCGATAAATCTTCAGTCCGGCTTGCGTTGACGGACTGTGGAGAAGAAGATTCAACCAAAGACTTTACGACTTGTACAGCGACCCTAGTCGCTGTCCCTAGTCCTAAGCCAAAAAAAAAAAAACCGCATCGGTAGCTTAAAATGCTAGAACATGTAGAACGAACATGTTACTCCCGCTAACAAAGTTTTTGATTCCTTGGATAAGTGGCGTGCACAAGTAGAAACTGACCTCAACCATTTGGGAGTCCACAACTGGAGGCAGGACCGGGCTAATTGGAGAGGCATATTGGTTGAGGCCCACGTTCATTCCGGGCTGTAGCGCCACTTAAGTTAGTAAGTAAAAGGTGGCGCAAAAGTAATCTTCCTATCAGAAAATGCTATAAATTTTGCGATTGGCCCCTTATGTCAGTTCTGTTTTGACATTTGTGTAGTAAACACATGCGAAATATACGTTAGTAAACAATGCTACGCTACACTGCTCCAGAACGCGGAATATTGGTGACTATTTATTTGAGCAACAATCGGTCGGTGACTTTGGCACAACGTGAATTTCGTCGCAGATTTTCTAGCCGTCCAACGCCTACTGGTGAAACACTGCGACGTTTAGCCGCTCGCCTCGAAGAGACTGGCACAACACGAGATGCTGCCAGGCGTGGCAGACCGCGGAGTAGCCGTTCTGCAGAGGATATTGCTGCTGTAGCCGAAGATGTCATGGAAGCGCCGTCGACATCGACCAGACGACGTGCCACGCAAATGGGTATCAGTCGACGGTCTTTACAGCGAATTTTGGTACAAGATTTGAAGATGTTTCCGTACAAAGTCCAGACGGTACATCAGCTGTTAGCTGCTGACCGCCAATCGCGTCTAACATACGCTCAAGCCATCCTTAATCACCACCAAGAGGAAGATGATTTTTCATCAAAAATAATCATGAGTGATGAGGCCCATTTCCATCTTAGCGGGTACGTAAAAAAGCAAAATTTACGCTTCTGGGGCACTGAAAATCCGCGTGTAACCCACGAAGAGCCATTACACCCGCTCAAAGTCACTGTATGGTGTGCTGTTTTCGCTGGAGGAGTCATCGGACCTTTTTTCTTCGAAGACGTCGCGGGCCAAACGGTTACTGTGAATGGTGAGCGCTACAGAGCTATGATCAACGAGTTCTTTTTGCTGCAACTTGATGAATTGGGATTGGAAAACATGTGGTTCCAACAGGACGGTGCAACGGCACACACAGCACGTGCCACAACCGATATGCTGAAGGATGCATTTCCCGGGCGCCTAATCTCCCGTTTTGGCGATTTGCACTGGCCAGCAAATTCGCCTGATTTGACCGCTCCAGACTTCTCTTTGTGGGGCCTTTTGAAGTCGCGGGTTTATAAAAACCGATGACATACAGGACGGATGGATGGCTTAATCGACTAAGCTAGCGATTTAGAGTTGGTTCATAAACTTTTAGGCATATCTACCTAAATTATTCCCCTATGTTACAATCTATGTATCAAATGTCATATACCCCTATGGGATAGTGTATAAAAGTGCATTGTAAACATAGTTCATTCGAACACACCCTTTAAAAGCCTCCAATATTTATCATAACGACCTAATATCTGACGCATATAAAAGGTGGAAAACAGCTGTTTTCTTTCTTCTTTAAGATCAACCGTGGCCGTGGATGGTAAACACCAGAAATGCAGAAAAAAAAAAGTTGTTTACTATTATATTTAGTTACCTTAATACAAATTAACTATCTTTTGAATTGTTTTAAGGATGGTCTATAAGAAAAATTATATTTGAATATTTTATCGGAGGTACTGCATAAGTTTCTACGTAAATGTACCAACAACAATAATAACAATTCCTTCGTAACAAATTGGAATATATATTAATGTTAACAATCTTAAGAACCCGATAGTAATCTGCAACCCTTGTACCCATTTATCCCTTCCCTACATGTACATTGGCAATTATGCCCCACATTAAGCGACACTCATATTATTTCAAATAGTGTGGTTGTTATTCCTAGGCACTAACAGTATCTTAATTTATGCGGCCAAATTATTAGGTATGAAAGTTATTCCATTAGTTTGGCAACAATTACCCAGTCATGAGTGCTTCTCACGACATACTTATTTGCATACTTGAATTTGACAGGAAAGTGCCAACTAACCTGAATTGATAAGCATTCCCCAAGGAAAACAAAAATCTATTTCTCTTTAAGGCAACACGGTAGGCTGTCGTATTAAATTCAAAACAGATTAGATAAGGCTTAACTTTTGAGTACAAACGAAATAAGGACTCGTCGATTGTTTTGAGATAGATAAGGCGATGAAAAAATTTACGACTTTGATTATACGCGGTTATTTAAAAAAAATTGTTTGGAATATGTTTAAAAACTTATAACGGGTGTATTTTTTAAGGGATGGAACTTTGAGTTGGCAACCCTATTTAAACTGGCGGCCATTTCGGCAGCTGTGAAGTGATTTTTTGTTTTGTTTGGCATTTTAACATGAAAAGACTAACGTTGACGTCTGAGCAACGCTTTTAGATTGTGCAAATTTTTTTTTTTAATCATGGTTCTGTTCGAAATACGTATCGCGCACTACAGCATTTTTTTGGCCGTTTTATTACTATAAAAGCTTACCAGAGTGAATAATTCGATTTCTTTCCAGCGGTTAGGCTTTGTAGATAGGTTTGGTTTCTAAAATTTTTAATCGATATTAATCGGAGCACGAGTTTGGTGTCTAAAAAAAATTTATTTCCCATGGGTACTTAATATGACTGTAGCTCTCTATTTTTCGTTGTTGAGGAGTATTATTCCATCTTGCTAAACAGTTTCGATAAAGGAGTCAACCGCGACTTCGATCTAAGCGATAAACCCAGTCGAATATTATTTGTAATATCGTTATGGAAGTCTTCCCAGTTGGTTTTACCGTTTTTTTTAGTCTGTTTGGGTTTTCATTTCTAATGATTGGCTCGCTCGTTGTAAGAATGACCGGAGAATGATCTGCGCAAGGATCAAAGATCGAAGCATTCTTCAACTTTGATCCAATTGGACAGCACACCTTCACAGCACACTATGAAAAAATCGATCAAATCCGCTATTTTTGTAACATCAGTTGGCCAGTAAGTTTACCCGTAGAATGCAATTCGGGATTGTACTTTCTACATACATCATAAAGCATCCTAGCTTTCTGTGATATGCATCTAGATCCTCAGAATGTGTGTTTTGCATTAAAGTCCCCTACGATGACATAACGCTGTCCAAGGGAAAAGCAAGTCTAAAAGTCAATTTTCTCAACCCTACATCGTGGTGGACAGTTTAATAGAAGATATCTTATGAAAGGATTGTCTGGCTTTGACTTGTATTGAGCAAACTGACAATGTTTCGACTTCTAATTTAAAATCAATCGAATGTTTATATATAGTTCTGCTCCACCTATAGCCTTTTTTGATGGATGCAGAGCATGATGATAACCTTTTATCTTTAAATTCGATTTACTCTTTGCGGATATTATAGAGATATCGATATCTTTTTCCTGCATAAACAATTCAAGTTCTCCAAGTTTCTCCCAAAGACTATTCGCATTCCACGTAAGCATTTTAAGAAATCTATTCATGTTGAAGGTGGATTACGTCTGTTGCTAATAATTTTTTCAAGCTTCACTAGCCTGTCGGAAATAAGTTTATTCGTCTCGCTTTGTTCCTCAAGTTAAGAAAGTATAAAACCGTGAAGCATGACTTTTGCAGGTGCTGTATGGCATCTTTTGTATACTTGTTTGATCTTTTAGGGCCCATATTACTTCAGCCTGTCCTTTACGTACCACGTGTGAAACATTTACTTTCCTATTATTTTTATTTGCAAATTGAACATTTTATAATGACATAAATGTATACATGCAAAAGGATAACAAAGGAGTTCGTGTTGACGCAATGCAATTATCCCAACTGCCACCTGTGTATATCTCAAGTGCATGGCCTCTAAAGAATCGTAACAGCAGCGGGTGGTAAACATAATTTCACTTCAAGGACCATATACTCTGGCAATGTCACCCCGAAGGAATCTACGATGAAATAATTCGTTCGCACGCCTGAAGGACTCCAAATAAGCGTTGAATAGGCGACTTCCCAGTCCGGATGACATTTTTGCCACGCAATATAATTAATTGTGCCATGAAAAATAGCCGTACTTTCAACTTTTAAAAAGCGTAATTATTCATAACCTGGAGGTCCATAGAAGCACGTTCGTTTAATTTACAATACAATGCTGGCAAGGGAGGTTGTTGTAGTTGCCCGTAAGGATTTTTTTTTATTAAAGTACTTGTAATCCATCGTTGAGCTTCGTACTTTTTGAAATCTGTAATGCTGAGAATGGAGGCGGAAAGGCAGTGAGTTATTATTTATTTTTTTACCTTTGAATGTTGTAATTTATTTTTTGTTTCATAGTGGTATGTATATATTTTAAATTATATTGATAGAAATTTTATTTATATATAATATTATCAACGGTTCTAGTTAATATCATTTTCATTAAAAAAAATTTTAGTGAAAAAATATCGAATTTAGTTGGAATATATTAGAGGTT
The DNA here is from genome assembly GCA_949824845.1 of Rhingia rostrata. Classification (NCBI taxonomy): domain Eukaryota; kingdom Metazoa; phylum Arthropoda; class Insecta; order Diptera; family Syrphidae; genus Rhingia; species Rhingia rostrata. The sequence continues at coordinate 29,113,042 of OX463758.1, forward strand.
ATGCATTCTGTTATTTGGCCGGGCCGGGTGTGCTCGTGATATTGTCTATTTCCCTAACACCAAACAGCTTTAAAGATTTCCTTGAACCCCCTTCATTATTTCATCCACAACTTTTTTTTTACCTTATACATATTAAAGGATCTAAGTTTGCATCTGCTCGAAAAATGTATCACATTAGGCGCTTTTTTAAAATTTAAATAAAACAAAGTGTGTGTGAGATATTATCGACATTTTATATTCGATTGAAAGGCCTGTCGATGACATTGTGTATGGATGTATCGTTCTAATGTCCATGGCGGCTTTTCAATGTAGCGCCCATCCCAAATCTACGACTTTTCATGATTCTGACGCATAAATCAGACAACATGGGTTATGTTTGCTTCGAGGGGCGTTGTTGTTTGTGGCTTATTCGCATAGTCGTCCGACTTCAGAAAAACCTAAAAAAAAAGTCTCACGGGCTAATCGCACGATCTCACTAGCCATTTCACATCACTACCATGTGAGACGAACATGCCTTTGAATCGCTCGTGATGAATTTCCAATATGGCGTGAGCTATTTGGCACGCAGCACCGTCCTGTTGAAACCATTTGTCGTTGGTGTCATATCATCCAATTAAGGCCAGAAGAGGTTGGTAATCATCGATATATATCGCACGCCGTTGAAGATGATGGTCAGATCAACGTTCTTCTGAAAGAATTATGGAATGATGACTCTGCCAGCATTAAATTTACACCAAACAGCAACTTTTCGGGATTCATTGGAAGCTCTGATAGATTAGTAGCTCATGTAGATTAGCATCGTCCCAAACTCGACAATTTTGTTTGCTGACGTACCAAGTCATCCAAAAATGTATATCATCGCTGAAGATGATTTTTCGATGAAAATTAGAGTCGGTTTCCAACTGCTCCAGTGGAAATTCAGCAGATACACGTCTTTGTCATGGTCGTTTACCTAAGGGTCCTGAGCCAGTTAAATTTTGTGTGGCTGCCGGCGAACAACTAGTGAAAGTATTTAACTGCATCAAAGCCATCCAGGAAATACGATGGAATGGGCCGGAAAAAAAGACGACGAAAAACTGTGACTCTACTACGGACTGTGTTAAAGTGAGCAGAGAAATGTAGACTGCTGGCTTCGCCAACATAAGCCTTATAAGGAGGAAAAAGTTAGCGAAAATCTGCTTCTACGAGCTCCTTGACGAAACCAATGTGCTTCTACAGAAGTGCGTAAAAGCACAGTCATGCTGGGAGTTTTGAACACAAACGTAGGAAGAGAAGACATCTTTAGCGCCATATTGTCGGAAAACACAGCCTAAAAGACAACAAGCCATGCAACGGACTTAGGCTAATTGACTTCGCTACGGAACGAAAAGCCACTTTAATCAGCACTTGGTTTATTCATCACGATATCCATAAGGGGACATGGCGGTCTCAAGATCAACGAACGTACAACCAAATTGATCACATAGCGATATATAAGAGGCACGCATCCAGTATTTTGGATGTCCAAACATTCCGAAGAGCTAACATCGACTCGGACTACTACCTTGTTGCAGCCAAGGTTAAAATGCGGATATCCACCACGCCACAACAATCCAGTAATGCTTTAAACAAAATTTAATGTCGAAAGACTGCAATTGCAAGAGACCGCCAAGACCTTCGCGCAAGGCGTATTACTAAACCTCTCGATTAACCCCATTCCACCAGCATCGAATGTCGAAGAACTATGGCAACGATGCCAACAAGCCATTAGATCAGCCGCAACTGATGTGCTAATTTTCTCGCGACCACCAGCAAAAAACCGTTGGTTTGATGAGAAATGCCGACAGTTGCTTGCAGCCAAGGTCGAGGCCTACAAGCCTAAGATGCATGTGAAGACGAGAGCTGCCATTGAGTTCTATAGGCAAGATAGAATAGAAGAACACCGGCTTTTCAAAAAGAAGAAAAAAGAGCAAGAAAAGCGCGCGCTCAAGGATATAGAATGGTGCCACCCAGGGAACGATGTTCGCTAGTTTTAACAAAATGTGAAGTGTCAAAGCCAAGGCTCGAACAGAATCCTGGCGATATGAACAAGGAAATATACCGAAGCGATACACACCACCTATTCATCGATTTCAAGGCCGCATACGACAGCATTTATAGAAAAGAGTTATACAGAGCCATGTCTAGTTTTGGTATATCACCCCAAACTCGTCCGTTTGTGTAGGACGACGATGGAGAATTCTGGCTGCTCCATCAGGTTTGGAAACAACCTCACCGACACATTCGATACCAAAAAAGGATTTAGGCAAGGCGATTCGCAGTCATGTGACTTTTTCAATTTGATTCTTGAGAGGATTGTGCAAAACTCCCGAGCCAACACCAGAGACACAATTTTCCAAAAATCAGTGCAACTACAAGCATACAACGATGATCAAGGTTTAACGCGATGTCATAGCCACGTTTGACGGAAGTGGCAAAAATGGATTCAGCAGTAAATGAGGGTAAGGCAAAATTTATGCTCTCAACACGAAAGGACACACAACATCGACGAATCGGACAGATCGTCGATTCCTGTCCCCATTGACAGGTATAACTTTGAGGTAGCACGGGACTTTATCCATCTCGGCTCCGCTATTAACTCTAACGAAGAAATACTCTTGCCAACCGTTGTTTCGTAGAAGGTAATTCAGTAGTAAACCCCTTACTCGAACTACTAAGGAGGTCCTATATAAGACCCTGATCATCCCAGTACTGCTCTACGGCGCTGAAGCACGGGCCGTCGCAAAAGCGGATGAAGAATTAATTGTACCGTAGAGGAAAATTCAACCTTGAACTATACGAGCTATACATCGACTGGGAGTAGTCAAAAAACGTCCACATTGGACATTTAAGTTTACTAATGCATGTGTTTGACATGGACCAATACTCCGTCTCGCAGGCTCCTCGATTCCCAGCTAGAATCGGACGCAGTAGAGGAAGACCTCCGCTTAAGTGGCGCTCAAAAGTAGAAACCGACCTCAGCTAACTTGGACTACCTAACCAACTGGAAGCAGTTAGCTAAGGACCGGGATAATTGGAGAGGTATATATGGAGGTTAAGGACCAGGTTCATTCCGGACTGTAGTGCCTTTAAATTAAGTAAGTAAGTAAGAACCCCAAGCACGATGCAAAATTCCCCAAGTTGTGGTCTACGAAAGGCCTAGTTCTTGTGGGCCATGCGAAAGCGACTACCTCGGATTAACCTGGATACTCTTACTGACAGCGACGATTTTTTCGCAGATCTTGCATTTCGTCGGCGTTCGGGTGTTGGTTATCATTTACAGAGGCAGTAGACTAAATTTTATTCACCAAACTCCTTGGTAGGATAATTATGGCCACCGTTGAATTTGCAAATCGCGCGGAACGTTGCCCGAACAGAAAAGCCATTTTGGTAAAATAATTTTATCATTTGCATAGTGTTATTGAACACTATGTCCTTCTATGGTGATTTGGAAAAATAAACTATATAAATGGCAGCCAATTTGACATATTTAGGATCAAAAATATGGACCTAAAAACTGTCAAAGCTTGGACGCCCTATTAGAAGACAATATACCAACGACTACATTGTATCAATCACAAAAGTATTGTAGATCAGTATTTTATATGTCTGTCGAATCAATAAAACGATATCCGTTTCAAGAACTCCAATATAAGGATCTCTTAAGTCTTATCTGACATAAAAAAAGGCCAACAGAACTAGCCAATGTTGGCCACATGCGTACGCCTTTGTATTTAAAATCGATACTGTAAAGCCTTGATGTTCGGAATTCAGTACATTATTCCTGGTCCCACATATGTTTTCCCTTCCAGATCTCCTGCGTCAGTATTTTTCCTATCACAGGAAGAGATCCATCACATTGTACGACAGTATTGTTCGCTTTGTCGTCTTCGTTGTATCTTAAAAAAAAAAGGCGTCTCTTCCCGGATGCCACTGAATCCCCAAGGCCTTAGTCAAATTTTCCTCGTCGAATGAAAGTGGTACCTGTACCTCTCTACCCTCTTCCGGAACCGACGCAACAACAGTTTCTCTCCGTTTCTGACCCATTTCCGCAATGGGAATCCACCGTGCTTCATCATTTCCAAAAGCTGTTTCCTAATAGTTGAAAACAAAACATCCTTGTCATCATAACAACTTTAATTTTTTCTATCTTTATTCAGTAAGAACTTAATGAGCAATAACTTGTCTTTCGATGAAAATAGGCTACAAAACAATTGGCGATACGGAATTATATTACAACAAAAAACCTCCCTTCCATTTACATTAAATCCTCGAATAACGCTTTATGCAACCAGAAAAAACATTCATAAATCCAAGCGTTATAACTACTATCCAAACAATATCAATCTACCCACACATTGCAAAAGCTTCGAAAGATTTAAGGACACTGTCCCATACATCCCTTGGTGCTCGCTCCTACAGCAATGCGATGTCTTGTCAAACTCAGTCCCATTTCTCATTTTCCCTGGCTCGGAGTGGGTGGCACTGAGGATGAAATGTCACAACAGTTTTCTCTATTCGTTCTGTCATATATATTGAAGAGTAAAAGGCAAAAAAGGGTCGAGAAAAAAAAAAATGAAAGCACGTTACAGACTACATTTGTTATCCTGTGCGAACTGATGAGACAATTTGTCATCGTTGGGAAATGTCAAGGGAGTGCCTCATTATTGCCGCATTGCCACATGTGTGGTAGCATACAACAGCCCTGGGCGCAGCACATTCACATTTTAGCACCTGTGACCAAAAACAACAATCTATCACTGCTTACATCCTACTGGATGACATCCATGGAAACAATCCTTAAAAAGGACCTCTTTAATGTGTTGCGCTCTAGAACTCACTCAAATTAAAAATGACAAATCATCTGACACGGTTCGTTCATTTCCTTTTCAGAGCAGAACATCCATAATTAGGATTCTTTGTCTGTTAAGTTTGACATTCTCTTGCATCCTTTTTTGCCAACTCTGAATATACTCTCACTACTCCTTGCGTACGTGTTAACGAGGCTTCTAATTGAATATAGGAGCTCCAATTTGTGTCACAGCCAGAGTTTAAATTAAAATGAATTTTTGGCAGCAAGGACTTTGGTTATTTGCAGTGCCTTGGTCCTTCGGGGGGTATAGGGTCGGTGAGGGAGGTTCGTTGATCTAGTTGGTGAGCAACTTAAAATTCAGCTGCCGTCGTTGTTGTTTTTGCTTTGCAGAAAATATGCTGCTTTTTGTTGAGTTTATTTTTTTTTTCGTCTCCAGAGCCTTTGGCATGTAAGATGCTCATTTGCAATTCCTTTGGCATAACGATGGTAGTATTCAAATAGAAAGCCTCGTGGATTGTTTGGGGTTGTATGATGCGGAGATGAGATATTCTGTTGTGTACGTGCTACAGAAATTTACCCATCTCCCTGGGTGTTCTCTGTTACAAAGCAAGAATGAGAAAGTATTTTGTAAAAAAAAAACATGTTGGTGGATCCACGTAAGTTTTAAAAAAAAACTTATGCGTGAATTCAAGTTCATTTGGTTGGTTTTGTTTGTATGATTTTCATTTTAGGTAGTACGCAGTGAGATCAAAATAATCAAGTTTTCAGGTTTTTTGTATGCATCCCTTATATTAATAAATTTTGATCATGCATTTTTTTTAAATTTACAAATCTTTATTTGTTATCATTAGCTTTCACAAATAATTAACTTAAAAAAAAATCTGCTAATAATTGCTAGAAATTTTGTTTGTCAGTATTATTGGTTGCCAAATTTTGTAATTTAGAAACTCAGTAGCCAGGTTCACCCAATTTTAAACTGAAATGTGGGCCCAATTGAGGCATCCTTGTTGATCATATGTGTTGAAAAATCACGCGCCGTAGAGCAGGACTGGGATGATCAGGGTCTTATATAAGATCTTCTTAGTAGTTTGAGTGAGGGCTTTACCACTGAACTACCTTCTTAGATCGAAGAAACAGCGGTTGGCAAGAGTAATTCTTCGTTTAATTTCTGACGAGATGTTGTTGTCGGAGTTAATAGCGGAGCCGAGATAGGTGGTGTCCCGTACTACCTCAAAGTAATATCTGCAAACGGTGACGTTCTGTCCAATTCGTCGATTTTGTGTGTATTTTCGTGTTGACAGCATATACTTCGTCTTGCCCTCATTTACTGCTAAACCCATTTTTGCCGCTTCCTTCGCTATACTAGCAAACGTGGCTATGACATCACGTTGGGTCCTACTGATGTCAATATCGTCGGCGTATGCTAGTATCCTCCTCAAGATTCAGATTGTAGAAGTCACATGACAGCGCATCGCCTTGCCGAAATCCTATTTTCGTATCGAATGTGTCGGTGAGGTCGTTTCCGACCCTGATGGAGCAGCGAGAATTCTCCATCGTCATTCTACACAGACGGACAAGTTTGGGCGGTATACCAAAACTAGACATGGCTCTGTATAGTTCGTCTCTATAAACGCTGTCGTATGCGGTTTTGAAATCAATGAATAGACTTAGACTTCTTAGAATCGATTTAGACTTCTTGGGTTTTTTTCCAGGATCTGCCGAAGTGTGAAGATTTGATCGGTTGTGGACTTCCCTGGCCTAAAATCACACTGATAAGGGCCGATCAGGTTGTTGGTAAACGGTTTCAGGCATTCACATATTACTGCAGATAGAATCTTGTAGGCGATGATAAGGAGACTTATGCAACTGTAGTTGGCGCAGTTTAGATGGTCTCCTTTTTTTGTGGATCGGACAATCGATGATGAGGTTCCATTCTTCAGGCATACTTTCTTCCGACCAGATTCGGCTTATGAGTTGGTGGATCTTACTTAGCAAGTTATATCCGCCGGGCTTATAAAGCTCGGTGTGGAGGCCGTCATTTCCGGCAGCCTTATTAATCTTCAGTTTAGATATTGCTATCCTCACTTCACTCAGGTTGGGTGGCTGGCAGCTTTCGCTGTCGTTGCCAATATTGAATGGTTCGTTCTGCTTGACAGCGAAATGTTGTTCGTCATCGCCGGCCGTTTAAGAGTCTGCAGAAGTGGTTCTTCCATATTCTCAGCATCGACTGTGTCTCAACTACGATATTTCCTTGTTCATATCGACAGGATTCTGTTCGAACCTTGTACCCTTGGTTTTGACGTTTAACACTTTGGTGAAACTTGCGAACATCTTTCCTGGAGTGGTACCTCTCTATATCCTCGATCGCGCGCTTTTCTTGCTCTTTTTTTATTTTCTAAAAAGCCGGTGTTCTTCCCTTCTTCTCTGCCTATAGAGCTCAACGGCAGCTCTCGTCTTCACCTGCAGCTTAACCATGTAGGCCTCCTTCTTGGCTGCGAGCATCTGTCGGCATTCCTTATCAAACCAGGGGTTTCTTGCTGGTGGTCGCGACAAACCTAGCACATCCGTTTGCTGCTGATCTAATGGCTTGTTGGCATCGTTGCCATAGTTCTTCGACATTCGATGTTGGTGGTATGGTGTTAATCGAGAGGTTTGGGGATACGCGTTGCGCGAAAGTCTTGGCGGTCTCTAGCGATTGCAGTCTTTCGACATTAAATTTTTTTACAGTATTTCTGGATTGATGTGGCGTAGTGTATATCCGCATACTAACCTTGGCTGCATCAATGTAGTGGTCCGAGTCGATGTTAGCTCGGACTGTTCGGACATCCAAAATACTGAATGCGTGTCCATTGTCTGTCGCTATGTGATCAATTTGGTTGACCGTTCGTTGATCTGGAGACCATCATGTCCCTTTATGGATATCGATGTGAGGAAACCGTGTGCTGGCTATAGTGGCATTTCGTTCCGTAGCGAAGTCAATTAGCTTAAGTCAATTACCAGACGAGTTGTCGTGTAGGCTATGTTTTCCGAAAAATCTGCTGAAGATGTCTTCTCTTCCTACCTTGGCCTTAAAAACTCCAAGCACGATTTTAACATCTTACTTCGGTAGTCGCTCATAGGTTTTGTCAAGTAGCTCATAGAAGCAGTCCTTAGCTACATCATCGTTTTCCTCCGTTGGGGTGTGAGCGCATATAAGGCTAATGTTGGCGAATTTGGCCTTGATGCCGATCGTTACAATGCGTTCGCTAATGTCTTGGAAACATAAGACTTCTTGCCTAAGTCTGGCACTTATAACAAATCCGCCTCCGAATAGTCGCTGTTTCTGCTCACTATAACACAGTCCGTAGTAGATGTCATAGTTTTTCATCCTCTTTTTTGCCGGCCCATCCCTTCGTATTTCCTGGTTGGCAGTAATGTCTGCATTGTAGCAGTTTAGGGCTTCCGCTTGTTGTTCGCATGCACCTCTCCTGTTTAATGTTCTCACATTCCAGGTGCAGATACGAACGTCGTTGTCCTTTTTTCGTTTGGCAGGGTCGTCAACAATAAAATCAGTCCTTTCCGAGGCTATTGGTTGCTTCGTAGCCGTAAGATTTTTCCATGATTGGGTAGTTAACCGAAAGCACAACCCCCAACCTGGAGGACCAGTTCCAATTTATTAGATACCCCTGGGACACGGGGCCATCAGTATCCACTACGGGATTGAGCGCTGCCGTTGGACTTTCGGTTCATCTGCCACCAGCTCTGTTCAAGGGGCCTGACTAACCCTTGAAATTCCTGACCAACCCTTGAAATTCCTGTTGCCCGAATATGTCGTAGCAGCTTGTCTAGGTTCGATTGGGACAGCAGGCCGGGTATTCCTTCCGTGCCGTTCTGACCTCGCTGTTTATAGTTTTGCTGTTTTTCGTCGTGTTATCAACACTCGCGCTTATCGTTTTGCAAGTCAAATACGTTGGATGAGACCAGTACCCGATGGTTACCACTTGGAGGTAAAAATAAACACTTGATGTGTAGTTAGAGTTACAACACTGGGCATTGCCAAGTTAGAGCCAATCAGAGTCTACCCTCGTTCTACAACACCCAACCATCTTGGATATCTAGCGAAGCAGTTAGACGTGCGTTCTTTTTTGGAGTTATAAAATTTTCGTGGAAAAATTGAGTGCAATTTTGTGAAAAAAATCCTTTTTTTGGTGAAGGAAAAAGGATCAATTGAGGAGAGGATATATCAGGAAGGGAGGAAGGACAAGAAAAAAAACGCATGAAGAACAGAAGAGTGGAAAGGAGGAAAAGAACTATGAAAGATAAGTAGAGTTTTAATAGTGAAGAATCGAGTAGTGCAGAATAGTGTAAAATCAGTTGGTTGTTCCGTAGCCGATAAAAAAATTCCCGAGAAAAGACAGAACACGCGACCCTTTTCTAAATAATTTTTGTTAAATTTCTGGAGGGTATTCGTTCGGGGGTCATCTACGTGGTCCGCCATTTTTTTCTGGTTCACTTTGTAACAACCACCAAATTCGTCACAATAAAATCTAATTGGGCGCACCACGCCCATATCATAACGTGGGTAAAATATTTTCTTTTTAATTTTATTAACTCTCTTATAAAGAGAAAGATATTGTTTTCAGGAAAATTTTCGACCTCGAGGTTTCGTTTGATTCTAACATTAAGATGATAGCGGAACCCAAAAAAAGTGATTTTTGGAATTCCGTCCGTCGTGGTCGGTTGGTCGGTTTATCTGTCCGTTCAGGTCTCTCAAGCCTAAACGACTTAATAGTTTTTTTTTTTTTCAAACTTCTTATCCAGCGTTCGTTTGGTCATAATTCTAGGCCATTTTTTTTTGTTTGCTTTTAGCCATGTTATTACCGGTACCAGCCATACAAAAATTATACTAAACCTTAATTTTCTAGAAAATGGCTCTAACGATTTTGATTAAACTGAATATATGCTATAGGCAAATCAGTTCCAACAAAACTGCATACTCAGTTTTTTTTTCGAGAAAATCCATATAACGGAGTTGTGCATGTAGGCCATATAAAGAAAATTGTCAACTTCTCGCAAAATATTTCGTCAAATTAAATCAAATTTTATTCTAATACTACTTTTACTTTTAAATTCATTTTTTATTTCCTTAAAATATTAACTTAATACTAGACAAAAATGCTTAAATATAACTTATCAATAACATATTTACTTAAACTAAATTATGGCCCTTAGCGGGCGCTGTAAGCTTACATCTACCAGTTTTTATTTTGCCTTTCGGCTTCAAGTTTCTTTTTTTTTATTTTAAAATAAATTTATATTTCAAAGAAAAATTTAAAAAACTTTGATTAGTGACAATTTTATATATAAAAAAAACTTAATCTACTTAAGACTACTTAATACTACTTAAATACTTAATACTACTTAACTACTTAAGACTACTTAACTACTTAAGATTACTTGACTACTTAAACTTAATTATAATCTGGGTGGCGAGCCCTCGTTGCATATGCCCCGAGGGGTCGCCATCCTGATCGATTTTTTGGTCCACAGGCAGCATGCAACCACCCATATTGTACGCCAATATGGAGCACAATCCCCGCCACAGACCTAGTACTAGAATAATTTTTGAAGAACTAATTATTGGACTAAAAGTCCGCAAAGTCTAGAGGAAGTGCTGAATCACTTCCCTCGTGTAGCCACCAGAATTTGGTGCGCTGCCTTTCGGCCTCGGTCCTATCGCGATCCGATACCGCCGTGCTAAAGCGGAGGAGCTCCGGAGCATTGTCAACGTACCCGTCGCGGATTAGCCGTTTGTCACGCGCGTCACGGTAGCGGTGGTATAAAACCGGGATACCGTTCCTGTCCTGTACCAACCCTAACGAATCGATATAAATAAACGCTTCTGGTGGAATAAAGCCTGACACGAGCGTACTCTCCATATATGTTTCATTGGGGTAATAAGCCCCAAAGATCAGGCTGTTATCGCTAGCCATCGCCCTTGCAGCGTGCCTTCGATTCACCTTAATTAGGAAATTGTCAATTCTATTCAACTGAGCCTCATTGTATAGAACCTCGTTGCGATAATATTTTATGTACTCGGAGTCCGGCGTTCGGTACAATCCTAAGCAGGATCGGATACAACGCCTCTCAAACAGCCGTATTCTTTCCATGTAGGATGGTGATACATTGAACCACACGGGACAACCGTAAGCGATGATCGGCCTTATGAGGGCCATGTTGCAAATGACTTTCACCCTTATGAAACAATCTTCTTGTCAGAGCATAAGCCCCCCTAGCCCTGGCCAGACAAGCATCCACATTTTTATTAAAATACAGAAACTTGTCAAGCCAGATGCCAAGGTATTTGACTTCACTTCTCACCGCCAACGGCCGTCCATGCTGTCCCATGATACACAATTTTTTCCAGTTTTTTCTGGTATCGTAAGAAGCCCTCTGCATTGGGGTCCTGAACAGAATTGTTTCGGTTTTTTGGAAATTGATCTTCAATTTCCAACCATCGCAATATCCCTTAATGTGATCGAAGTCACGTTGCAAAAGTTCGTTGATTAACCCAATATTCGGACCTGATCTGTACGCCACTAGCTCATCTGCGTACGCTAAAATGTGCTTAATGGATTTCGATGTGAGTTGCAGTATATCCAAAATTGCTCTATCACTTACAGAAGCTGAGCATTCGTGGCGGATTCAAGTCAGGCCGGGTTTCATGCTGATAAAAACCTATAACTGTTGTAAGCTTAGAACCTAAATATTTTAATATGATTAATTAACACAATACAATTATCTATTTTTGTTTTTTGCAGGTATGCACCTTTGAATATTTATCTGTCAAGTAAGTACACACACATACCTATAATTTTTAAAATGCTAGAAAATTAGTAATTTTGAAAATTGAAAAAATGTATTACTGTTTGCTTCAATTACAAACAATTAGTTTTTGCCCAAATATGCCCAAACGGAATTTTCAGTTTCGGCCAATACCGGAAAATCATAATTATTCACATAGACACCGATTCCTTCGAATTCCGGAATAAACGTTCGATTAGTCACATTTCGACATTATTTTTATCATCAATAATCGAAATGTCGATTACCTATTATGTATTTTGGCCAAATTGTGAATATCGTCAAATTCTCTCATGCTTGGGATTTGATCGAATGCCCAACTCGCTGTGAAAGAGAAAGTTGCGTACGACCCAGTCGTGCACCCACCACACGTTTTGTATTTCATACCATCGGGGTTAATTTTCAGTTCGTTTTCTTTTAATTTTCTTTCGGGTTATTCTCAGGTTTCGTAATTTCTCCGACAATTTCGGGGCGTCCAAAAACTTCGTTCGAGTTTCGTCTGAACACAAGACTCGAACCTACCCCGCACGTTGAATCAACGGGGCTCTCGTAGTCCATATACGAGAAGTTGCGAATCTTCGGGTGAGTGATCAATGTTTGACAGATCGCCGGTATTTTCGTAGCAAAGTATACAACTTTGTGGTAATGTTGTTCGATGATTACCGATAGGATAACCTCTACGATGGATGTTAAAATATTTATGCTCTTGATATTTTATTCAACACTTGTTGCTGTCATAGCTTTTGTTTGATCTTTCCTGCTGCAGTTTTGAGATGCTTATTGTGTCGCTATGATAAATTAAGATATCTTCCATTAGTAGCCTTAAAATTCCATCTACACTAGATAGTTGGTGATTAAATATTAAAGCAAGAAATAGAATGCACTTGTAATTTATAAAAAGTTATTTGAGCCCTAACTTAAGTACAACTTTTCAATCTTTAAGGAAAAAAAAAGTCTTTTCACTTTAACGCAACTTAATCTCCTCACTCATCTTGAAGACAGACACTCGCTAGGTTTATTTGTGTGTATCTGCTCCTTTTATGTGGTCAAAGTAGGTTTTTTTCAACGTACTATACCTGCAAGACATACCTACATATATCTGTCCGTTGAATCCAAGGCATAGAAAATAAGTTTGTATCAAAATAACGTGAACGTACCCTTAATTCCATTTATTATAAGATAAAAATTCTTAAGAGATTCTCGTAGAAAAAGAAAAAGAAAACATTTTCCTGTTGCTAATCCCAAGCTTGTGCAGGTGTAGGAATCCATCCATCATTCTAAAAGTTGTTTCCCCAACTCCTGCACAAGTCTTCGTTCATTATAATGAAAGAAAAGCAAAACGACAATACCAAGAAGGACGATAACGTATTTGTGTTTATTTATTAAAGTTGCGAAGTTTTTTTTCCTTTGATGGCTTTATCCGATTACCAATGAACAAATCAAATGGTTTTTTTTTCGCAACGAATTAAATATAATGGCGTCTGAGAATTTTTTCCTGTTTTATATTTTCATCACATATAATGTGATATTAACCAATTTGTGTTATTTGGTATTAAATTTGTTAAAGAGTCCTTTGCAACCCACTTTTTTGTATCTATTCTATCTGTCATCCCAAATGTCAAACAATTGGCTAAAAATCTCAATAATTTTTTAAAGTTATTATTAGACAACTCTTGAGCACAATTAAAATTAATTTCTTAACTTTTCTATTTTAGCAACATAATTAATAATATTGTCTGCGCAAGTGTCATCACGAGCACAAAAACAAAAAATACTTTCTTGCTTATGATTTAATTAATGTTCCAAGGATATAAATTTACGGAACAAAATGTTCCTTGCGGAATAAAACCTGGGGGGTATAAGTAAGAAAATCTGGGTGCAGATGGTGTGGGCTGAACGATGTTTGTCTTGTAATAGGATTCCTGCACGCTAGTAGGCCATCGAAAATCTTAGATTGATGTATTTATAGAAATTCCGGAAAAATCGAATTTATTTTTATGAATAGTTTTCGTTTGGACGAAAATATACCAAAGGCACGCAAAAAAAAAAAACATACATAGGAAAGGACTATATAGAAATTGAATTCTATTCTGAATTGGCCTTAATTATCATTCATTAAGGGCAGCGCTAAATGCATGGACTGGACAGGAGAACGAGACGTTTTTCCCCATTTCAACGTATGGTCAGGTATAGGTCTTGAGACAATTTAAGAATGGGGTATAAAACTGTAATGCTTATCAAATTTTCCGTTTGGAATCGGAGTTTAACAGGATGTTCCATTATTCATAAGGAATCGAAGACATCTTAAGTAGTATTATCGGAAAACACAGCCGACCTACAACACATCTGGCAACGGACTTAAGCTAATTGACTTCGCTACGGAACGAAATGCCACTACAACACATCTGGCAACGGACTTAAGCTAATTGACTTCGCTACGGAACGAAATGCCACTACAACACATCTGGCAACGGACATAAGCAAATTGACTTCGCTAAGGAACGAAATGCCACTAAAGCCAGCACTCGGTTTCCTCACCTTGATATCCATAAGGGATCAACGAATGGTCAATCAAATTGTTAGACAAGAGGAGAGCATTTTGGATGTCAGAACATTCAAAGGGGACTAACATCGACTCGTTCCACTACCTTGTTGCAGAAAAAGTAAGAATGCGGATGTCCACCACCACACAACAAACCCGAATTGCTGTGAAGGAATTCAATTCCGAAAGACTGCAATCGCAAGAGACCGCCAAGGCCTTCGTTCAACACGTGTCCCTAAACCTCTCAACTAACACAATACCATCAGCATTGAATGTCGAAGAACAATGGCAACGATGCCAAAAAGCAATTAGATATCCCGCGCCGCAACGGATGTGCTAGGTTTCTTGCGCCCACCAGGCAGAAACCGCTGGTTTGATGAGGACTGTCGCCAAGAACGTGGCCTAAAGTGCTAATCTGCAGATGAAAACGAGAGCTGCCATTGAGCTCTAAAGCTAGAGAAGAAGGCAATAGCATCGGCTTTTCAGAAAGAAGTAAAATGAACAAGAAAACCGCGTTACACTCCAGCAACGAAGTTCGCAAGTTTTACCAAAGTGTAAAACGTCAAAGCCAAGGGTACAAGGCTCGGACAGAATCCTGTCGAGATGAAAAAGGGAATATCGTAGTTGAGACACAGTCGATGCTCAGGAAATGGAAGAACCACTTCAGCAGACTATAAGACAGCGATGACGAACAACATTCCTCTGTGAGGCAGAAGGAACCATTCAATTTTGGAAACAACAGCGAAAATTGCCAACCGAGCTTAATAAATCTGCCGGAAATAACGGCCTTCCCGATGAGCTTTGTAAGGCCGGAGGAGATGACTTGGTAATTAACATCCACCAACTCTTTAGCCCTATTTGCTCGGATGAAAGTATGCCTGAAGAATGTAACCTTAGCATAGTTTGCCGGATCCATTAAATAGGAGACCCTCTGAACTGCGCAACTTATAAAGACCTAAGTCTTCTCAATATCGCCTGCAAAATACTATCCGCGTAATATGCAAACGCCTGAAACTGTTTACCAATAATCTGACCGGCCTTATCAGTGTGGTTATGGGCCAGCAAAGTCCACAACCGATCAAATCTTCACACTTCCCAGATACTGAAAAAAAAACCAAAAAGACCATAACCACCAACTATTCGTCGATTTCAAAGCCGCATACGACATAATTCATAGAGACAACCTACACCGAGGCATGTCTAGTTTTGGTATTCCGAGTCCGACCAAACTCGTCCGCTAGTGTGGGATGACGATGAAGAACTCCCGCTGCCCCATTAGCCTCCGGAACGACCTCACCGACACATTCGATACCAAACAAGGACTTAGGCAAGGCGCTGTCATGTGATTTCTTTAATTTGATTCTTGGGAGGATTGTGCAAAGCTCCCGAGATAGAGGTACAATTTTCCAAGAATCGATGCAACTACTAGCATATGACGACGATATTGACATCATTGGTAGGACTCAACGTGATTTCAAAGCCTCATTTGCTAGTAAAAAAAAACGAAGCGGCAAAAATGGATTTAGCAGTAAATGAAAGTAAGGTAAGTTTAGGCTGTCGACACGGAAGGACACACAGCATCGACGAATTGGACAGAACATCATAATTGAAAGATATAACTTTGAGGTAGTACGGGATTTTGTCTACCTCGGCTCTATTTGACAACAAAATCTCGTCAGAATTTAAACGAAGAATTACTCTTGGCAACCGCTGTTTCTTCAAAGTTTGACGTTCTATACTTTTGTAAAACTTGCGAATATCGTTCATGGAGTGGCACCTCTATATATCCTCGATAGCGAACTCTTTTTGCTCCTTTTTCTTCTTTCTGAAAAGCTGGTGTTCTTCCTTTCTGTCTATAGAGATCAGTGGCAGCTCTCTTCTTCATTCGCAGCTTAGCCTTGTAGGCGTCGTTCTTGGCTGCGAGCATATGTCGGAATTCCTCTTCAGAACAGGGGTTTCTTGCTGGAGGGAGTGACAGGCCTTGCAAATCAGTTGCAGCGGATCAAATGGCTTGTTGGTATAGTTGTCTTTGTTCTTTGACATTCGATGCTGGTGGTATGGTGTTAATCGAGAGGTTAAGGGATAATCGTTGAGCGAAGTTCTTGGTGGTCTCTTGCGGTTGCAGTCTTTCGGAAGTAAAAGACTTAGTCTGGCACTTATAGCAAATCTGCATCCGCTTAGTCGCTATTTCTGCTCACTATAACAATGTCCGTAGTAGATGTCAACGTTTTTCATCGTCTTTTTGTCCGGCCCATCCCATCGTATTTCCTGGATGGCAGTAATGTCTGCTATGTAGCAGTTCGCTTGTACCCCTCCTGTTTAATGTTCTTACATTCCAGGTGCAGATATGAACGTCGTTGCCCTTTTTTCGTTTAGCAGGGTCGTCAACGATAAAATCAGTTGTTTCCTACGCTATAGTTGCTTTGGATTTCTGACATCGGTCAGTAGTTAACCCAAATCACAACCTCCTAGAACACGGAGCTATCAGCATCTACCACGGGATTGAGCGCTGCCGGGCGGGGCCTGACTTAGTATTGAAACTGTAGACGAACTGTTACTCGAAGTAGCTAGGTTCGCCTGGGACAGCAGGCATTGTTGTTGTGTTGCTGTTTTTAGTGTTGTTATCAACAAAAATAATTAGCACATTTGATGTGTATTCAGAGTGACAACCATAGGGTCTGCCTCAGGATCAGAGTCTACCCTCGTTCTGCTACAGCAAAAAGAGAAAAAAATATCTTAAGTTTTGCGATTAATTGCGCAATCTGGCAAGCCTAGAAAGACTAAACAATCGCCCCTAGTTCGAGGTGCCATAGCCAACTTCCTACAGTTTAATGAGTTTAAATCGTGTAAAGCATTCGTTTCAATTACAGAAACCCATTCAAAGTCGGTCCTATCTAATCGTAATTTTATTTCTTCTTCTACGTCTTAATTAACAATAACAACCTCACATGACCAAATCGTTAGCTGAACGACTACATGTGATTTCAAAGTACTTAAACTCCGGGGAATCCTTCCACAACACATGTCCCTAATCGCATAACACTTATAATTACCATAAAGAATTTCTGCACCCATTAAACCTAACGACAATGGTGTAGGTACGGCGATGTTCCACCATGTCCTATAACCACTTTTGTGGTACCAGCATCATACTGGGTGTACACGGGCGTTATTTAAAACAACCATATGTGCAGCATATCCTCTTAAAAAAAAAAGAAGAAATTCTCCCCAAATGGGAAAAAACTTTTATCCACATTTTCCTTCCCTAAATTAAAAGCAAACAGTTCGGCAACCCCACTAAGCAAACACACCCAATATGGCAAAATCATATTGACATGTCCCAAATACCTATCTGATGAGACACCCACACAAGCAAAAGTTTCAATCATAAAATTTTCAATTTTTTTCTCATATTTACTTTGTTTCAACATAAATCGGTGGTTTTGAATAATTGGCATGGGGCACGACATCGCTCATCTACTCGTCATAGACTGCGAAAGGAATCTGTCATTCCCCCCCAAGAGTCTGGTACACAGGATACCCTCAATTGGGACCTAAAAGGAAGAGGAATCTCATTAAATTCGAAAAAAAAAAAATCATCCATCCACCGATATGGAGTTGGGTGGATTGTGTGTTTCCAACCCCTAATACCGCTCAAGGAATATGCACAAAATAAACGGGAACAACATTTATCTTCTAATCCTAGAAAGCTGTCGTGTACGTTAGAAAATGTTGTAAAATATCCTTCGGCTAACTGGGTCTCTCAACTTATGTTTGTTTTTTTTTTTTTTTTGGTCCCATATGTATCAATATTTATATTCATAAGCCACATCAAGGATTATCGTAGATGAGGGAAATTTCGTTCGTCAGTGTCAATATTTGACAAGGGACCAAAGCAGTGCGTAGGCATTTACGTTTTTATTAAATACTCTGTGGCCCGCTTTTTGCTGAGATGTTAATTAAAACCATTAAAACCCTCCCAGGCAGATAGTTTAGTTGTGGCTTCTATAAGGATTCTTTAAATTGAACTGTTTACTGAAAATCCCCAGGCAACCATCGTATTTTGGCCACTCGACAAATTGGAGCAATTTTCTCGCTTATCTCTCAGTACCGCTCCAAGGAGTCTATGCGGATTGTCTGTATCTGGGAAAGAAATCGCCTAAGATACAAACACATTGCCATGGGATGATGCTAAATCTAATAAAACAGACGGAATTCCGAGGAAGAAAAAAAAATAAAAACAAATGACATTTAAAAGGGATTTGCGCCTTTGGAAGATTAGAGGCACTGATTTGAAACTAGTAGCCCCAAACCGCAAACCTTTTTGGAGTTATCAACTCTTCGTTGTCAAACTAGTGCGGGGTAAGAATAATCCTTCGGATGACAGAAGGAATGTAATCGTTGGGTCTGATTGGAACCCAATGATTGGGCATAGACATTTGGCTGAAGAATTATTTTCTTCTATCTGTTGGTTGGTTAAATTGGAAATGTTTTCTAGGAATAGGCAGAAGGCGATAAGCCCTAACGATGAGACAATCCAGGGCTTAGTTCGGATAATATGTTTTACAAACTGCTAGCTGGTATTAGTAAAGCATTTAAACTTCTAGTCATGATTTGTTTTGTGAAGCGAGCTTTGTAGATATAGAGAGGCATAATAAAATGAATGGTGGGTGCACGCTTGGGTCGTACGTTCTTGCTTTTTGTGAGTTCGACTTTAAATTATGATTATGAGACTGAATGTGAAGGAAATCCAATGAAAGCCCACAGCTGAGAAATTAGTGTTTTCTTGGCCAAACTTCGAAAACTAAGGCAAAACTAGGTACGTTGTTATTTGTGTAACAATAACGTTAATCATCGTGTTAAGTTTGATTAAAATCGTTAGAGCCGTTTTTATTAATTTCGGTTTTACCAAAACCGTAACCTATAGTTACATATGCCAATTTTATATAGCTAGACGGTTTTATTATTTTTGATAAACGAACAGGTGGTTGTGTGTTGTAGAACGAGGGTAGACCCTGATTGGCTTTCACTTGGCAATGCCCAGTGGTTGTAACTCTGACTATACAGTGTTGATAACAAGACGAAAAACAGCAACACCATCACCAGCTTAGTCAGAAGGGCACGAAATAAATACCCGTCCTGCTGTCCCAAGCAAACCTAGATGAGCTGCTTCGACATGTTCGGACTTTCAAGCGTTAGTCAGGCCACTTGAGCAAAGATGGTGGCAGATGAACCGAAAGGCCAACGGCAGCGCTCAATCCCGTAGTGGATACTGACGACCTGATGACTCCGTGTCCTAGGATAATCTAATAAATTGGATCTGGCCCTAGAGGTTGGGGGCAACAGGTTGTCTAGGAATTTCAAGGGTTAGTCAGGCCTCTTGAACGGAGATGGTGGCAGATAAACTGAAAGGCCAACGGCAGCGCTCAATCTCGTAGTGGATACTGATGGCTTCGTGTCCTACGGGTATATAATCAATTTCTAACTGGCCCTCCAGGCTGGGTGTTGCGCTTTGGGTTAACTACCCACCCATTTAAAAAAAAAAACATTGTTACGATGCAACCAAAAGCCTCGGAGAGGATGGGTTTTGTTGTTGACGACCCTGCTAAACGAAAAAAGGACAACGACGTTCATATTGCACCTGGAATATGAAAACATTAAACAAGAGAGGTGCAAGCGAACAACTAGCGGAAGCCCTAAACTGCTTCAAAATTATGAAAAACTGTGATACAACGGACTGTGTTATAGTGAGCAGAAGCAGCGACTCTTTGGATGCGGATTTGTTGTTAGTGCCAGACCAAGACATTAGCGAACGCATTATAACCATCCGCAACAAGGCCAAAAATGGATAAGCTAAGGATTGCTTTTACGAGCTCCTTGACAAAACCTATAAGCGTCTGCCGAAGACATCTTTAGCTGTATTTTCAGAATACATAGCCTACAAGACAAAACGTCTGGCAACGCACTTCGGCTAATTGACTTTGCAACTGAATGAAATGCCACTATAGCCAGCACACGATTCCCTCACTTCGATATCCATAAGGGAACATGGCAGTCTACAGATCAACGAACGGTCAACCAAATTGATCACATTGCGATACGGACAAGAGGCACGCATTCAGTATTTTGGATGTCCGAACATTCCGAGGAGCTAACACCGATAAGGACCACTACCTTGCTGCAGCTAGGGTAAGAATGCGGATATCCACCGCCGTACACCGGAAATACTGTGAAACAATTTAATTCCGAGAGACTGAAATCGTACGAGACTGTCAATGCCTTCGCGCAACGAGTATCCCTGAACCTCTCAATTAACACCATACCAGCAGCAATGAATGTCATTGACAAGGATGCAAACAAGCCATTAGATCAGCCGCAACTGATGTGTTAGGTTTCTCGCGCCCACCAGCAAGAAATCCCTGGCTTGATGAAGATGGAAGAACCACTTCTGCAGAATGTTAAACGGCCATGACGAACAACATTTAGCTGTCAGGCAGAACGAACCATTCAATATTGGCAACGACAGCGAAAACTACCAACCACCCGACCTGAGTGAGGTGAGGGTGGCAATATATAAACTCAAGCAGCTCAATAAGGCTGCCGGAAATGACGGCCTTGACGCTGAGCTTTATAAAGCCGGCGGAGATGACTTGGTAAGTAACATCCACCTACTCATAAACTAAATTTGGTCGGATGAAAGTGTGTCTTATGAATGAAACCTCAGTATCATTTGCCCCATCCAAGGAAAAGGGGAGCCTCTGAACTGTGCCAACTTCAGAGGCATTAGTCTCCTCAACATCGCTTATAAGATCCTATCGGCCATAATATTATGTGAACGCTTGAACCCGATTACCAACTGTCCTTGTCAGTGTGTGTTTAGGCCTGGGTAGCCCAAAGCTGATCGGATTTTAACACTTTGCCAGATCCCGGAAAAATCCCAAGAAGTCCAAATCGATACCCACCACCTACTCATCGATTTCAAAGCCGCATATGAACTTGAGACGAACTAGCGGTGAACTATAGAGACGAACTTCACAAAGTCACGTCAAGTTTTGGTATACCGCCGAAACTCGTCCGTTTGTGTAGGATGACGGAGAATTCTCACTGCTCCATCAGGGTCGGAAACGACCTCACCGAAACATTCGATACCAAAAAAGAATTTAGGGAAGGCGATGCCCTGCCATGTGACTTCTTCAACTTGATTCTCGATAGGATTGTGTAAAACTCCCGAGTCAACACCAGAGGCGCGATTTTCCATAAATCGGTGCAACTACTATTGACATCCATGGTAGGACTCAACGTGATGTCATAGTCACGTTTGCTATTATAGAGAAAGAAATGGCAAAAATGGGTTTAGCAGTAAATGTGGGCTGTCGATACGAAAGGACACACACCATCGACGAATTGGAGAGAACGTCATCATTGACAGATATAACATTGAGGTAGTAGGGACTTTGTCTACATCGGCTCCGCTATCAAATCTGACAACAACATCTCGTCACAAATTAAACGAAGAATTACTCTTGCCAACCGCTGTTTCTTCGGGCTAAGAAGGCAATTTAGTAGTTAAGCCCTCACTGGAACTACTAAGGAGATCCTATACAAGATTCTGATCATCCCAGTCCTGTGCTACGGCACTGAAGCATGGACCGTATCAAAATACGGAAATCCTTGGTCGGTTCAAGAGGAAAATTCTTTGGTCCCGTTTGCATTGACGGTCTATGGAGGCAAGGATTTAACCAAGAACTATACGAGCTGTACAGCGACATGCCCCTGGTCGTTTAAGATGGCTAGGGCATCTAGACGAATGGACACCAATACACCGGCTCGCAGAGTCTTCGATTCCAAGCCGGACGTTAGACGTAGTAGAGGAAGACCTCGCCTTAAGTGGCGCACACAAGTAGAAACCGACCGCAACCAACTCGGAGTGCGCAACTGCAGGCATTTAGCTCAGTACTGGGCTAATTGGGGAGGCATGTTAGTTGAGGCCCAGGTTCAGTAAGCAAGTATACTAAACCGCATGATCAAAGTTCAAGAATATGTTTTCTTTATCATTGCATACTGTCAGGGATGGCCAAATGGAATGTGAAATAGTGGCCCAGCTATTAGGCGCAATGATTGAGAAACTACTTAACGAAAGAAAAACGAATGGTTCTCACCTATGATGAGATTCGATAAGCGTACATAGTCCACAAACCACAAGATTATTTACGTCTTTAGTGGTAGGACTTAAATCAGCCCTAGCGAGGTATCCGTCATAGCGGAATATTCCTCGATTTTGTACGATTCTTCCGAAAAACTGTTCGGAATATTTCTCCGACATTTTGTAACGTATGCTGGCAAATTGCTAATTTTTGACAGCTAAGTGCAATTCTTTTTCCGATTTCCTCCGACACAAATTCGAAGCGGAATTTATTTAGGAATTGTGGTGAAGTTTTTTTTTTCTGATGAACCATACCTCGTATATAATTACAACCTCCGACGAAGAATGCGTTGCGGAAAATTGTCCGCTACGACGGATACCTCGCTAGGGCCGAATATTCACTCCCATCGAGGATCCGTTCGGAATAATTTCCGAAGCTAATTCAATTACTATCGGAACTCAATTTGCTTTGGAGGTATCTGTTGCGGAACAAAATAAAAAAACATAAATACAACCGCGTTTTTTTGATTACGCAGCAATTCTTCGGAAGAAATTCAACGTATAGCTGTAAAAGAATCGTCGACTTAACGCATACCGCCGATGTGCGATCACATGCGTTACATTTCTTCGGATGATATTTCGGAACGGACAACTCGGTAGAAAATTCTCCGATTTCGAACACATCGGAGAAAAATTTCTTCCGAAAGGATACATCGATATGGATGTATAATCAAGCGCTTAAAAATCACAAGGGGACTCAGCACTTGAGATAAATTATTTGGTATGAAGCCGGTTTCGTTGGCGAGTGGACTGAGGTAAACGGAGATAAAATGTTTGAAATTCTTCAACCGAGTTTTAGCGATGGAATAAAAGGTTGAAAACGAACACAAACACATTTTTCACCATTTTACGTCTGAAAATTAGTTTATGTCATACGGCTCTCATACGCGTTTTGTGATCCGAACAGACAGCATCAATGTTGTGGCATATACTCTACAAAAACCTAAGATCTTGCAAATTGTCAAAAGTACTCAAGTTTAATGAAAAGGGTTTCATGTATACAAGTTAATGTGCCGGCATATTCATCTCGTGTGTCAGAGTTAAACTCATCTCGTGTGCGGAGGTCCAATCAGATCATACTTCCTTATTACTAGCTAGGCTAACTTCTTCTATACTAGGTCGTGGAACTAGTTCTTCATTAACTGGATGTGGGTTCACTTCTAGCCCTATAACCCTCTCTACATGATGCTCATTAAGCAGCGTGTGTCATCTCGTGTGTCAGAGTTAAACTCATCTCGTGTGCGGAGGTCCAATCAGATCATACTTCCTTATTACTAGCTAGGCTAACTTCTTCTATACTAGGTGGTGGAACTAGTTCTTCATTAACTGGACGTGGGTTCACTTCTGGCCCTATAACCCTCTCTACATGATGCTCATTAAGCAGCGTGTGTCATCTCGTCTGTCAGAGTTAAACTCATCTCGTGTGCGGAGGTCCAATCAGATCATACTTCCTTATTACTAGCTAGGCTAACTTCTTCTATACTAGGTGGTGGAACTAGTTCTTCATTAACTGGATGTGGGTTCACTTCTGGCCCTATAACCCTCTCTACATGATGCTCATTAAGCAGCGTGTGTCATCTCATGTGTCAGAGTTAAACTCATCTCGTGTGCGGAGGTCCAATCAGATCATACTTCCTTATTACTAGCTAGGCTAACTTCTTCTATACTAGGTGGTGGAACTAGTTCTTCATTAACTGGACGTGGGTTCATTTCTGGCCCTATAACCCTCTCTACATGATGCTCATTAAGCAGCGTGTGTCATCTCGTGTGTCAGAGTTAAACTCATCTCGTGTGCGGAGGTCCAATCAGATCATACTTCCTTATTACTAGCTAGGCTAACTTCTCCTATACTAGGTGTTGGAACTAATTCTTCATTAACTGGACGTGGGTTCACTTCTGGCCCTATAACCCTCTCTACATGATGCTCATTAAGCAGCGTGTGTCATCTCGTGTGTCAGAGTTAAACTCATCTCGTGTGCGGAGGTCCAATCAGATCATACTTCCTTATTACTAGCTAGGCTAACTTCTTCTATACTAGGTCGTGGAACTAGTTCTTCATTAACTGGATGTGGGTTCACTTCTAGCCCTATAACCCTCTCTACATGATGCTCATTAAGCAGCGTGTGTCATCTCGTGTGTCAGAGTTAAACTCATCTCGTGTGCGGAGGTCCAATCAGATCATACTTCCTTATTACTAGCTAGGCTAACTTCTTCTATACTAGGTGGTGGAACTAGTTCTTCATTAACTGGACGTGGGTTCACTTCTGGCCCTATAACCCTCTCTACATGATGCTCATTAAGCAGCTGCTGGAAATGCTGCTAAAACACATCTACTATACCCTGCGCTTCGGTGACTAGTTTTCCTTCGCTGTATCGAAGAGCCTACGTTCCGGTTTTATAGCCAACAGCTAGTTGTATGCATTTTTCTCATAAAACCTCCGGGTGTTATTAAGATCGCACGAGTCTTCGATCTCATTGAGCTGGGAAGCTGCGTAAGCTCTCTTCTTTCCACGCAAGATTTTCTTTTCCTCCCTTCTCCTGGTTCGATACGAAAAGTTGTTGTAAGATTTGATAGCGGAGCCGATGTAAGCAAAGTCCCGTACTACCTCAAAGTTTTATCTGTTTATGATGACATTCTGTCCAATTCGTCGATGTTGAGTGTACTTTCGTGTTGACCGCATATACTTAGTCTTACTTTCATTTACTGCTTAACCCAGTTTTTTCGCTTATTTCTCTATACTTGCAAACGTGGCTATGACATCACGTTAAGTCCTACCAAAGACGTCCATATCGTCGGCATATGCTAGAAGTTGCACCGATTTTTGAAAACTGTGCCTAGTCTAGTGTTGGCTCGGGAGTTTTGCACAATCCTCTCAAGAATCGAATTAAAGTGCTAACATGACAGCGCATCGCCTTGCCTAAACCCTTTTTTGGTATCGAATGTGTCGGTGAGGTCGTTTCCGACCCGGATAGAGTAGCGAGAATTCTCCGTCGTCATCCTACACAAACGGACGAGTTTGGGCGGTATACCACAACTAGACATGGTTCTGTATAGTTCGTCTCTATTAATGCTGCCGTATGCGGCTTTGAAATCGATGAATAGGTGGTGGGTATCGATTTGGACTTCTTGTCTTATTTTCCAGGATCTGCCGAAGTGTGAAAATTTGATCGGTTGTGAACTTTTCTGACCTAAAACCACACTGATAAGGGCCGATCACTTTGTTGGTAAACGATTTATGGCAGATAGGATCTTGTAGGCGATGTTGAGGAAACTTATGCATCTGTAGTTGGCGCAGCTCAGAGTGTTGTTTTGTTGATCAGGCAAACGATGCTGAGGTTCCATTTCCATTCCGACAAGATTTGACTTATGAGTTGGTGTATGTTACTTACTAAGTCATCTCAGCTGGCTTTATATAGCTAAGCGGAAAGGCTGTTATTTCCGGCAGCCCTCGCTTCACTCAGGTCTGGTGGTTGGCAGTTTTCTCCTCCGTCGCCAGTATTAAATGCTTCGTCCTGTCCGACAGAGAAATGTTGTTCGTAATCGCTGTTTGACAGTCTGCGGAAAAGGTTCTTCCATATCCTCAGCATCGACTGTATCTCAACTACGATGTTTCCTTGACCATCTAAACAGGATTCTGTTCGAGCCTTGTATCCTTGGCTTTGACGTTTTACACTTTAGTATAACTTGCGAACGGCTTTTGAAAAGCCGGTGTTCTTCCCTTCTTCTCTGCCAATGAGCTCAATGGCAGCTCTCGTCCTCGCCTGCAGCTTACTTTTGTACGCCTCTTTCTTGGATGCGAGCATATGCAGGCGTTCTTCATCAAATCAAGGGTTTCTTGTTGGTTGGAGCGAGAAACCTAGCACATCAGCTGCGGCTGGTCTAATGGCTTGTTGGCATCGTTGCCATTGTCAGACGTGTTGTCGTCTAGGATATGTTCTTCGGTAGTGGCTCAAAGGTTCTGTCAAGAATCTCGTAAAAGCAATCGTTAGCTGTATAAAGGTGCGCATATAAGGCTAATGTGTGGCGAATTTAACCCTGATGTGGATTCTTACAATGCGTTCGCTAATTTCTGGGAAACATTAGACTTCTAGGCTAAGTCTAGCACTAATAACAAATAGTAGAAGTCACAGTTTTTGATCGTCTTTTTGCCCTGCCCATCCACTCGTATTTTCTGGACTGCAGTAATGTCTGCTTGTAGCAGTTTAAGGCTTCCGCTGGTTTTTCGCTTGCACCTTTCCTGATAAATGTTCTCACATTCCAGCTGCAGATACAAACCTCGTTGTCCTTTTTTCATTTAGTTGGGTCGTCCACAATTAAATCAGTCCTTTCCGACCCTATATTGGTTGCTTCGTAACATAAAGTTTTTTCCATGGTTAGGTAGCTAACCCAAAGAACAAGTCCAAACCTGGAGGGCCAGTTCCAAATTATTAGATACCCCTAAGATACAGGGCCATAAGTATCCACTATGGGATTGAGCGCTGTCGTTGGCCTTTCGGTTCATCCACCACCATCTAGTTGGAGGCACAAACATTTTGAATGATGCGGATATACGGATATACCAAAATGGTATATTGTAGATAAGGTGAGGCATCACCTAGTCAGGGAATCCCTCTAAGTCCAAATATCTGTCAACAACTTGATTGTGTCCTCTTGAATCAAATTCCAAACAGTTAAGCTGACTTCAAAGTATGCTGTTAGCTGCAGGTTCCTGCAAGTAAAGGGCTAATTAAATGAGCCTACATTTCTTCAATAAAAGTCAGCCAAAATCAACATCCGCAAGGAAGCCTATACCTTTATAGCATTTGTGTGTTGTTTAACACTTCACCTACACAAGTTCTTCTCAAATCAGAATCTGATGCAATTTTCATTTTATTCCATAACCAGATCTCATCCTCATTTAAACTCACCTTCCTTCTGTAAGATCTCTGATTGATGTCGCAGCGATGATAAAAATAGCAGTCAACCAGCTTCTGTGTTAGTGTCACTGCGCGTTCCAGGACCGGTTCTCTTGTAAAAATGCAAGTCGTATAAATTTTCTCAGGATCTTTTGTACATTTCATCTGAAGCAAAAAAGTAAAACCAACGACCATTTTTTTTTTGTCGTTTCTTTTATTTTTATTTTCCATCGCAACAAGGCACAACACAAATACCGCAACGGGAATGACATTTTTTAATTTTTTTTTTGAATTTTTTTCTTCGTCCTAGAATCGAGAATATTTAAATGACTTTTAAGGCAGAGCCAACTTCAATGAACGCAGCCACACAGTGATCGATATCCTCGGTTGAATGGGCCGCTGAAATTTGTACACGGATACGTGCCTTTCCTTGTGGCACGACCGGGTAGCTAAAACCAATCACATAAATTCCACGACCTATACGAAAAATTATCAAAATCATTGCTAAATCACTTCAACTGACAAAACTACACATTACCAAGCATTTGATCGGCAAATATTGACGCCAAACGTGCATCGCCTAGCATAACTGGACAGATGGGATGATTTTCTCCTGAAATGGTGAATCCAGCCTTGGTCATTGCATCCCTGAAGCGGGTGGTGTTACTTTGTACTTTCTGTGTGAGGTGATTGGACTGCATAAGCATATCCATAACTTTGATACCGGTTGCAACCACTGGTGGAGGTAGTGAGTTGGAGAACAAATAGGGACGAGACTTTTGCCTCAAGAGATCGATTAGTTCCTTAGGGCCAGTTGTATAACCACCAGCAGCTCCACCAAGTGCCTTACCCAGAGTTGAATTAATTATGTGTACCCTGCCCATCACGTTGTAGTATTCCTCAGTGCCCCTAAATTGTTGATCATTAGCAGGCATTCGCAATACCTAGAAATGTAAATAAATTACTCACCTTCCGGTTTCGCCAAAAAAACCTGTGGCATGGCATTCATCCATGAATATCAGTGCGTTATACTGGTCAGCCAAGTCGCAAATTTTCGCCAAAGGAGCAATATTGCCATCCATGGAGAAGACGCCATCCGTGACGATCAAATTCAAACGTGCAGTTGAAGATTTTAAGAGATTTTCAAGATCTAAAATTGGTTTGTTTGTTATAGCAAGTAGCCTGACTTGAACCTTTTATGATCATACCCATTACGTCTTTATGTTTATAGCGATATTTCTTAGCTTTGCACAATCGAATACCATCGATAATGGAGGCGTGATTAAGTTCATCGGAAAAGACGGCATCATCTGGAGTTAAAATGGCCTCGAATAAGCCAGCGTTGGCATCGAAACAGGACGCGTATAGGATTGTGTCTTCTCGGTTGTGGAATTTCGATATTTTTCTCTCTAATTCCTGCAAACAAATTTATTTACTCATTCACTAAAATTTCTGCTGACCATACTTAGAGATAAATGGACAATGTGTGGACTGCAAATAAAGGGGAACACCCTGTGTTTCGAGAGCAAGTCTATAAAAGGCAATGGACAAGGCCTTTCAATGATACTAGAAGCGCGTTTTAAAAATTTTGCGGACTTAAATTTTTGGATAGTACAAGCACCTGGCAGTAGGCCCATTGGGATTACTCAAAAACATAAGGATTTTCACCTAGCTAAGGCCTACTAACTGGTTGGATGTTGCAGAACGCCGGTAGACTATGTTTGGCTTTAACTTGGCAATTCCCCTTGGTTATGACTCTGACTACACATCGATCGTGCTAATTTTTATCTACAAGTGGTAAACATCGGATACTGGGCTCATCCAACTGGATGTGAATTGCTAAACGATAAGTGCGAGTGTTGATAACAAGACGACAAACAGCGACACTAACAGCCTTGCCAGACTGGCACTGGATAACCCGGCTGGGTTATCGTGCTGGGAGATTTTAAAGCCTCAACTCGATATTCATAGGGGAAATCTCTTGATAAACCAAATCAACCAATTTGATCACATTACGATGGAAAAGAGACAAGTGTCCAGTTTTTTGGATGTCTGAGCATTCCGACTGGCTAACATTGACTCGCACCACTACCTTGTTGCGGCCAAGTAAGAATGCGGATATCCACCACGCCGCAACAATAAAGAAATACTGTGAAAAATGTCGAAAGACTGCAATCGCAAGAGATCACCATGACCTTCGCGTCACGAGTACCCTTAACCTTTCGATTCATACCATATCACCAGCACCCAATGTCCGTTGAAGAACAATATCAACGATATCAACAGGCCATTATATCAGCCGCAACGTATGTGCTAGGTTTCTCGCGCCCAGCAGCAAGGAACCCCTGGTTTGTTGAGGAATGAAAAAAAATGAAAACTGCCAACCACCCGACTTGAGTCAGAAGAAAGTATGGATGGAACCTCAGTATGGCTTGCAAGATCCACAAAATAGGAGACAGCGTCAATTACAGAGGCATACGTCTCTTCAACATCCCCTACAAGATCCTATCTGCCGTAATATTTGAAGGCCTGAAACAGTTTTTCAACAACCTGATTGGCCCTTATGAGATTGGTTTTCGGCCAGGAAAGTCCACAGCAGATCCAATTTGTGCACTTCGGCAGATCCTGGAAAAAACACATGAAGTCCAAAACGATTCCCACCACCTATTCATCGTTTCCAAAGCCTCATAGGACAGCATGTATAGAGAGCAGCTATACAAAGCCATTCCTAATTTGGGGAGTTTGGATGTGGGATTACTATGCAGAATTCTTGCTGCGCCATCAGGGTCCGGAGCGACTACATCGACACATTCGATACGAAAAATGGATTTAGGCAAGGCGAAGCCAACACCAGAGGTACAATTTTAAAAAAATCGGTGCAACTACTAGCATTCGCCGACGATATTGACATCTTTGGTAGGACTCAACATGATTTCATAGCCACGTTTGATAGTGTAGATAAGGAAGCGGTAAAAATGGATTCAGCAGTAAATGAGGACAAGACAAGGTATATTCTGTCAACACGAAATGACACACAACATCGACGAATTGGACAGAACGTCACCATTGACAGATATAGCTTTGAGGTAGTACGGGACTTTGAACACCTCGGCTCCGCTTTTAACTCTGACAACAACATCTCGTCAGAATAAAACGAAGAAACGGCCTAAGAAGTCAATTCAGTAGTGAAGCCCTCAAGGGTATCATATATAAGACCCTTATCATCCCAGTCCTGCTCTACGGCGCTGAAGCATAGACCCTCTCAAAAGCGGATGAAGAAATCCTTGGTCGATTCGAGAGGAACATTTTCGAAAAATCTTCAATTTCTCGTTTCTTCGAAGTAGTTTATGGGTTCTGGCTGGTCATACTCAGGCCACATCATTTTGGAAGTTTCATAGGTGCGGAGGGAGTTCGACCTGTTTTTGGCAATATTGAGTGTTTTCTATCCCACCCGAGATATAAGATCACATAGTGGCGATTTGACAGACTGGTCTACTGGAGGCGGATCATACTCTCGCCAGTATGTCTATACCCAGCAGAGCTTATGTTGGATGCCAAGAACCTTTAGCTCTTCACGACAACGATTCACAAGCTTCGATTTTATTACGACAGCAGAGATGGCCTGTATTGCAGCCTGACTGTCAATAAAGATGGTGATATTATCTGGTGGTATCGCCAGCATTTGCATGGCTCTGCTACTGGCAATACCTCGGCCTGGGGGACACTGCTATGCTCAGGGAGACGAAAAGTGTTGTTTAGCTTTATTGTCTCTGAAAACATTTCAGCTCCAACACCTACATCTATTTTTGAACCATCAGGGTAGATGGATGTGGTTTCGGACATGTAGAACGAATGGACATTAATACTCCGGCTCGCAGAATCTTCGGTTCCCAGCCAGACTTCGGGCGCAGTAGAGGAAGATCTCGCCTTAAGTAGCGCGCAAAAGTAGAAATCGACCTCAACCAACTTGGAATTCGCGCAACTGGAGGCAGTTATCTAAGGGCCAAGCTAATTGGAGAGTCATGTTGGTTGAGGCTTATGTTCCGGAATGTAACGTCACTTAAGCAAGTAAGAAGTATTCTAACAATTTTATTTATGGTACCTGCCGTAAAAATGGGCTCAGTGGCGCGATGGTGTTGGTATAGGTTCGATTCCCAGCCGTAGCAACGTCTAAAAGATTTCTCACTGGCCCTTCTCTCGTAATGATCTGACAAATCATCTGAGCAATACAAATTTTCAGCAAATGCTTATCTAAACTAAGGCGTTCGAAGTTGGCATAAACCAGGAGGTCCCACCATCGTGCAAGAATTATACACGCACTCATGAATGTTTGTTAGAAAGCTCGAAACTGGGTATTAACGAGCCTGTTGCCCCAAAATTTTACTTTTTTTTTTGTTAGCTGCCGTACCAAAATTACACATAGCGTCAATTTTTTCGAAAACGGCTCTAAATTTTTTGATTAAACTTAGCACGTGCTATAAGTATGTTAGTTCCGAAAAAAATGCCCAGTTTTGCGAGAAAACTCATATAACGAATTTTTGGATTTATACCAGAATTGATAGAAAATTTTAAAAATTTTCCATTTCTCGCAAACTATTTTGTCAAATTGAACGAAATTAAATATCTGTGTTACTATTACCGTTTGTAGCAATACCAAGTAATTGTTTCCGGCCCATATGGTTCTCAACGTTTTTTTTTTCCAGTTTCGACCAATCACGAAAAAAAATGTTTGTTCACACAAACACCGAATCCTTCAAATCGGCTATAAATAACTAAACCTCAGGCTTAGCTTACCAACGATATACCAAAAGCTTGAGAAACAATTTAACTATCTGCTTAAAATCATCAATCTAGAAAAATTTTTGGGAATCCTTACAATTGATCCTACAGTGTATCATATCTCTTCTCTTGCTATGTGACATTTTGTTTAAACGTACCTTATGGATATCCTGCGTTCCGCAAATAAATCGAACTGAGCTCAATCCAGCACCATACTTATCCAAAATTTCCTTAGTGTACTCAACGATCTGATTGTTGCTCTTAAGAAGGGGAAGGAAAAAATTAAAATTCATATTTATACTCACGAAATACGAATACAATTTACTCACCGACAAACCGAGATAGTTGTTGGCACAAAAGTTGAGTATTTTCTTGTTTGAGTTGGCAACTGTAATTTCAGTACTCTGTGCCGAAGTGATTACACGTTCACTCTTATAGGTGCCGGCATTTTTAATTCCAACGATTTGCTCGCTTAAAATTTCACGAAATTTATTTGCAGCAGGGGTGCTATAGCAGCGATAATTAATGACACCTAAGATAATAAAAAAAAAAACAAAAAATATGTTTAAGAAAAAAATAGCCACACACGAGCATCAGCTGATTAAAAAAAAAACAAAAATGTTCGCACTTTTTTAAAATCATATTTTTAGAAAAACACAAGTTCCGAAGTATCTATACATACCACTATGGATTAATTTTGAAAGGAGTGTCATTGTAGTGGCAATGTCAAATGATCTGGATAAAGTATACAACGCTACTGGAGAGCGTCAAAATTATACTGACTGATGCCGGTCGAGGGAAGCCATTGGAAAGAAGTTCATTGCTGGTCAGCTGAACTTATTTAATTTAGATACAAAGATGTCGGAGGAAAGTAAGAGTGGAACCATATGATTTTTTTTTTTATTTGTAAGGGGGTGTGTCGTGTCTATTTCATGCTGCATGTAGTTGAAATGTTGTTGTGTGTTCTTGATATACACAGAATTTCCATATGTGTGCAGTAAAATAAAATAATTGTCTGCCAAGGCTCATGATGTTAGTTCGT
This sequence comes from Rhingia rostrata, assembly GCA_949824845.1. Lineage (NCBI taxonomy): Eukaryota > Metazoa > Arthropoda > Insecta > Diptera > Syrphidae > Rhingia > Rhingia rostrata. The sequence goes on from OX463758.1 coordinate 29,146,178, forward strand.
CCAAATTTAGATACTTACTAGGAACACTGAACACATTGAGATATGTATTCACAATTGAATTGAATTTAATTGAATGAAAATGCGTTCATGTACTGAAAGTAAAGTGGTTATTAAATTGTTGTTGCAAGATTTTTTTATTAATTTAAATAGATAAGAAATTTAGCGCAACATTATAAAAGGTATGCAATTAAATTTTGATTATAGACCTACCTAGTGCAAAACAAACCACAGCGGCAAGGCATAAGGTAAATAATTAAGAAAAGGTACGTGCTGCAATTGTTAGCATTTCATGGAATTTTAAGAATACAATCGATATAATGAAGCGTTTATATATAAAGGGTGATCCAAGTAGAGATACTTTTTTCAATAGCCTTTTTTGACTGATCACGTGTGAGTCGTGTCATGCTGTCATTTTTGTTTAGTATTGTTTGGCATTTCATAATGGAAAGACTTACGCGTGAACAACGTTTACAAATTGTTCAACTTTATTATGAAAATTCACGTTCTGTGAGGAATGTGTTTCGTGCACTTCGCTCAACTTATGGTCAACATAATCGGCCTACTGAGCGTACTATTCGCAACACCATCACCCATTTTGAGACCCAGCATACATTGTTGGATAATATTCGACCGAATAGACCACGTCCAGCACGCTGTGAAGAAAATATAGCGGCCGTAGCTGAGAGTGTACACGAAGACCGTAGAGAGTCGATTCGGCGCCGTTCGCAGCAACTCAGACTGACGTATGGAACGACTTGGCGCATTTTACGTCAAGATCTTAAATTGAAGGCGTACAAAATACAGCTTGTGCAGCCGCTCGACCTTCCCAAGCGACATCGCTTCGCTCTATGGGCTCTTGAAAAATTCCAAGAAGATCCGACGTTTTCGAGGCAAATTTTGTTTAGCGATGAGGCCCATTTCTGGCTCAATGGGTATGTCAAACAAAATTGCCGCATTTGAGACGAAGAGCAACCTGAAGAGATTGAAGAACTGCCATTTCATCCAGAAAAAACAACGGTTTGGTGTGGTTTGTGGGCCGGTGGAATCATCGGTCCATATTTCTTTAAAAATTATGCCGGTGCGAACGTAACCGTCAATGGCGACCGTTATCGTGCCATGATAACCGACTATTTGATGCCTGAAATTGAAGCTCGTGATCTCGGCGACATTTGGTTTCAGCAAGACGGCGCCACTTCCCACCCATCGCATCAATCAATGGACTTATTGAGAGAACATTTCGGTGAGCACATAATTTCACGTTTTGGGTCGGTCGATTGGCCACCAAGATCGTGTGATATCACACCGTTAGACTTTTTCCTGTGGGGATATGTAAAGTCAAAAGCTTATGCCGACAAACCCGCTTCGATTCAGGCCTTGGAGGAAAACATCACGCGTGTCATTCGCCAGTTACCAGTCGAAATGCTCGAACGAGTGATCGCAAAATTGGACTCAACGGATGGACCATCTGCGACGTAGCAACGGCCAACATTTGATAGACATAATCTTCAAAAAATAAATGCCAAAGAATGTTCTTTCAAATGATAATAAACATTCTCCATTAAATTTGAATTTTCTGTGTTTTTTTTTTCTTTAAAAAAGTAGGGAACCTCGAAATGGATCACCCTTTATTTATTCTGTTTTTGTAATTTCCAGGTGCATACTATGGCAACTGACTGACTGTTTACATTGTTGAGACGTTGCAGAGTGCGGTATTTTGGACGATTTAACGACAGAATTTTTATAATTTGCAATAGAAAAATGCAACGGCTCATAAAATTGACTAAAAATAATTCGTTTTTATCGACAGAATTTTAATAGTTTTCAATAGACCGTTCATAAAAAAGATTAACAAAAAATTCGATTTTATCGACATAATTTTTATACTCAACTTACTTACTTACTTAAGTGGCGCTTCAGTCCGGAATGAAACTGGGCCTCAACCAACATGCGTCTCTAATTAGACCGGTCCACAGCTTACTGCCTCCAGTTGCGCACTCCAAGTTGGTTGAGGTTGGTGCTACTTCTAAGGCGAGGTCTTCCTCTACTGCATCCGACGTCTGGCTGGGAACTGAAGACTCTGCGAGCCGGAGTATTTTTGTCCATTCGTTCTACATGTGCTAGCCATCTTAAACGTCCAATGCGGAGTTTTTTGACCAGGGGCATGTCGCTGTGCAGCTCGTATAGTTCTTGGTAGAATCTTCGTCTCCATAGCCCGCCAACGCAAACGGGACAGAAGATTTTTCATTGAAAACCCTCATTGGAGATTTTATTTTCCTTCCTGCTCTTTTTATACCCTATCCCGGGGGACGGAGGGGAATATAGTTTTGATACATAGTTTGTAACATAGAGAAATAATTTAGGTAGTTATACCCCAACTCATACCGACGCATAATCGCTAGATGAATCGATTAAGCCATGTCTCTCTGTCCGTTCGTCCGTCCGTATGTTGTAGGTCACCGGATTTTAGGCCTTTAATTTGAGCTAGGAAAATAAAATTTGGTATATGCGATCCTTATATTACATTATATTACAACATTACATTAAAACTACAAACAATGAGAAATACGCGTCATTTTGTAGATCTGATCTATCCAAAATCATCAAAATCATACATCTTTCCGTTTTTGTTCCATAAAACTGATTAAAATGATTTTACAGCTCCAAAACAAAATTTTTCTTCATATTTTTTAACACCAAATAATACTGCATCCAAATTATGTTCATAAAAGTGTTTTAAAAAAACGTGTTTTTGCGGGTTACATTTTTGAGTTTTTTAAACGTTCCGGACGTCTAGCGTGACTTGCGAATCGAATTCCCAGCTAATGCTTCGACCGATTTTGATGGTCGACCACTTATTTTAAAGCTGAAGAGGTCCAGTTAACGAAAAAAAATACAACATTACATTAAAACTACATACAATCGTTAAAATTGTTAAAATTTTCAAAGATGTTAAAAACCGTCTTACAACATTGATTTGCAATCGGTGAATAACGTTTAACGGCGGTTTTTGAACAAGTACAAGCACGACATTTTGCAGGTAGATAGACTGACCAACGGGCTTCCACTTCAACTTTTATATACTGCGCACATAGTCACATTTACTATAAGGGAGCGATGCAAGATGTAAAAAAAAGCGTTTAAAACTTTGAGTTGCAATCGGTCAAGAACGTCTAACGGCGATATTTGAAGGAGTACAAGGATGGTATTTCACAGATAGATAGACTGACTAACAGGCTTTCTAAATCCACTTTTATATACCACGTACAAAGTAAACTTTACTATCAGGGAGCGATGCAAGAGTTAAAAAAAAAAGAGTTTACAACTTTGAATTGTAATCGGGCAACACGGTCTAACGGCGTTGTTTGAAGAAGTACAAGGATGGTATTTCGCAGGTAGATAGACTGACTAACAAGCTTTCTAAATCCACTTTTATATACCACGTAAAAAGTTAACTTTACCATCAGGGAGCGATGCAAAATGTAAAAAAAACGTTTTACAACTTTGAGTTGTAATCGGTCAAGAACGTCTAACGGTTTTTTTTGAAGGAGTACCCACAAGGTAAAAATACAAAATTGACTGATTTACTGACTTTCTAAATAAACTTAAATATACTGCCCAGAGTTTTAGCTTTATCATCAGATATAGCGATGCAAGATTAAAAAAAAAACGTTTTACAACTTTGAGTTGCAATTGGTCAACAACGCCTAACGGTGTTATTTGAGGGAGATCTACATTCGAAGCCAAGTCTATAGGTCAAATTTTCAACCACTTTTTCGAGCATCTGGGGTCGTATGTCGCAATAACGAATGTTGGCGTCCAAGTCCAAATCAATCCAATGGTGTCAAATCACACGATTTTGGTGGCCAATTGACAGGTCCATTCCGCGAAATTATGAGAAATTATGGTTCCTTCAATAAATCGATTGTGGCGTGCACTGTGTGGCATGTAGCGCTGTCTTGTTGGAACCACATCTCATCCACATTCATGTCATCCAATTCGGGAACAAAGTAGTCGGTTATCATGGCTCTATACCGGTCTCCGGGAGTAACGTAGTATGGTCCAATGGCTCCACCAGCCCATAGAGCACACCAAACAGTCAGTTTTTGTGAATGCAATGGTGTCTCAAGGGTCTAATGTGGATTCTCATCACTCCAAATGCGGCAATTTTGCTTGTTGAAGTAGCCTGAGCCTCATCACTGATCAAAATTTTGCGATGAAAATCAGAATCAAGATAAATACACCAAAATACATAATGAAGCCCATACACCAAAATCACTATGCATTGCATGGTCTCGCGGCTTTAATTCTTGCACAAGCTGGTCGTAAGGTTGTAAGCCAAGATCTTAGTGCAAAATCTGTCCATAAAGTTGATGGACAAAGCTCCAATTGATGTGCACGTTGGCGAATCGATTAATTCGGGTCCTCATCAACACTTTGCTCTACAGCGGCAATTTTTTCTCCGGAGCGCACTGTTCGACGTCTCTGCGGAAAACCAACCTCTAAGCAAAAACACCCGTTACTAGGTATGGTTAAGTTAAGTTTGATGGGTTGTTGACTCCCAAGTGAGTCGTCAAATCTGCAAAGGCCTATGGGGGCCCATAGCGATATTGTACCTGAAAAGAAAGCTGCGTTAACAAATAGCGTGATATATGGATGATTTGAGCTGCGCAATTAGCTTCAGATAGTTAGGTGATCCATTCCGACTTTCTGCAGAAGCTGACGATCTGTGCAAAAGGTGTTGTGGCTAGATCCGTCAAGTCCGCTTAGTAGAAGCTGTCGAGGATTTTGTTACGGCTTTTGCTAATCGCTGGGCAGTGACACATTAGGTGGACGATGTCCTCCACGAAGTCTGGGTCTCCACACTTCCTGCAAAAGTGATGCGATTCAGTAAGGTTAATCCTATGGAAGTGTTTACACAGCAGATTGTGACCTGGTTTAACTCTCACAGCTTTAAAAATGGAAGCTCTCTTCAGAGCTATAAGCTTGTTGGATTTGCTACCGCTTATTTCCGGCCGAAGGTTTTTAGTGTGTTTACATGTGTTGATGTTTTGCCATCTGGATTTTTTTTCACTTTGCGTGAATGTGTTTTTTTTTTCTGTTTTTTTGAAAGCAAGTGGGGGTCTAACTCTATTGTCGCAGACGGAGAAGCAGCTAGACGATCCCAGTCTGGCTAGCTCGTCTGCTTTTTCGTTTCCTGGAATATTATTGAGCCCTGGCAACCAGATATTTTGGACTTTGTTCTGAATACAGAGAGCCTAACGCTCTAAGTGGCAGCGTCCAACTAATCGTGTTTTTATTATGTTGGATGCCAGAGGTCTTATACCTGGTTGGCTTCTACATAAATGGTGATGTCATCTTGTTATATTTCCAGTACTTTAGCCGATTCGGCAGCTAGGATCTCGGCTTGGAAAACACTGCAAGAGCTCGCCAATCGAATGGATGGGCTTAGCCCAATTCTCTCGGAGTAGACCCCAGAGCCCATTCTTATTTCCAATTTAGATTCATCGGTATGGATTGCTATTTCGTTGTTCGATACCACATCTCTACTCTCAACTACAAGTCTCTACTAGGTATTCTGGTTGCGTATTTAGAATCAAAGTCGTGATATGGGACGGGGTAGTCAGATGCCCCATTCTCATATTCTACTAATTTCAGTACTGTGCTCTGACCAAATGTTTTGATACATAGGTTGTCAGCTTTTTTGAGGCGTAGTCCGCTTTCGCTGCTGTGTCAATTAGCTGTAGGTGGATTGGGGGGAGATTTTGAATTGTTTTCAAACCTGCTATGGGGCAGGTGCACATAGCCGCTGTTATGAATAGACGTGCTGTTCTTTGAAACTTTGCCAGTGCAGTCATATGTTTCGTCTTTTTCATGGAATTCCACAAGACTAAGCAACCGTAGGTGGGAATTAACCTGACGACAGCTGTGTATAGCCATTTCGTTGCCTTCAGGAAAGGGACTATATTTCTTGCCGCAAATTCTACTGCAGCTGTATAGTGCAATATAAGCTAACCTTACCCTTTCGTTTATGAAAAGATTCCAGTATAGCTTGCTATCGAGTATCACCCCAATATGATTGGTACCCACTGACAGTGAGGGGGCTTACCCTCCTAAGGTCGGTGCAACAAACTCTGTGTGGTTGATGTCTTGTTGGTGAAGAGGACTGGTTCAGTTTTCTTTGGACTTAAAACCCAGGCCGCATAGTTCTAACTATCTTTTCATTAGGTTAAGGCTTATTTGCATTATTGCGCTTAGAGTCGATAGTAATTTCCCACATGACATGAGAACCATATCGTCTGCGTAAGCCACTGATTTATTCTAATCTCCTCAATGCTTCGTTGACTACCAGTAGCCAGGGAAGTGGAGATATAACACCCTCTTGTGGAGTACCTCTCGTCGTTATTATCCTTTTGGTAAAATCTCCCAGTGAGGATGAAATGATGCGTTTTGATTATGCGTGATTATGATCCAGTCACTGATGACCGTATCTATTCCTGCTTTTCCCAGTGCTATCTCGATTGCTTCCATTTTCAAGTTGTTGAAGGCTCCTTCTATGTCTAGGAAGGCTGCTAGTGTATACCCTTTACGATAAAGTGATATCTATTGTTTCAACTACCTCAAGCAGGGAAGTTTCCACCGATTTGAATTTAATAATTAAGGCATGTTGGTTTGGGGATAGGCAGGCTGAATTCAAGTTTCTTTGATTCAAGGATTTGAATGTCTAGTAGTCTGTAAATACTACGAAACCATCTAAAGGATTTAAAAGTAAGATCTTTGAAATGTAGCACAGACAATACATGATGCATCACTTTTATCTACGAACCGAACTTCAAGCTTGGCGATCTGAGAATCACGGTTTTACCGTATTCAATGACGAAAATCCTTCAAATGGCATAGTCGCCAATTGCCTGATGCTGTTCGTGCAAAAAGATGAACTCCTGGACATCTTTGTATCACTGAAGAATAAAAAGTCGGCGGAAGAGGACGGGGTCCCAAATTTCGTATTGAGGCACCTTCCGATGGAAGCGGTCGATATTTTCACCACGCTGTTTAACAATGCACTGAATAATGCACAAAATCCGGTGCACTGGAAAACGGCGGTGGTATATCCTATCCCCAAAAAGGACAAGGACAGAACAAACCCTGCAAATCTTCGGTCAATAAGCCTTCTGCCGAATGTAAGCAAGGTATTTGAGAAAATAGTCAATAGAGCTCTGCTTAAATGGGTCGAGGAAAATAAAATTATTCCGGAAAATCAGTTTGGTTTTCGAGCGAGGAATGACACTATTCGTGCCGCGTCGAAATTAGTCTCCGACATCCAATGGAATAAATCCAAAGGACAATGCACAGGGGCCTGTCTTGTTGACTTTGAGAAGGCCTTCGACACCGTATGGTTAGAGGGGCTTTTCTACAAGCTAACCAGACTGGGCATGCGTAAACCCATGCTATATATGATTTATGAAATGCTTATGGGAAAGAAGTTCGTTGTCAAATGTGGCAACGTAACTTCGAGTAAAGTCTTTGAAATTAAAAACGGTTTACAACAGGGGGCGGTGAACTCCCCGATATTGTTTAACATTTATACAAGTGATCTTGTAGGTTCCCTTAGTCACGCTATAGCGTATGCAGATGATCTGGTGGCGTACAGATCAGGTCCGAAAATCGGAGTCATCAACATACTTTTGCAACGTGACTTCGATCACATCAAGGAATATTGCGACGATTGGAAATCGAGGATCAATTTCCAAAAAACCGAAACAATTCTATTCAGGACCCCAGTGCAGAGGGCATCTTACGATACCAGAAAAAAACTGGAAAAAATTGTGCATCATTGGACAGCATGGACGGCCGTTGGCGGTGAGAAGTGAAGTCAAATACCTTGGCATCTGGCTTGACAAGTTTCTATATTTTAATAAAAATGTGGATGCTTGTCTGGCCAGGGCTAGGGGGGCTTATGCTCTGACAAGAAGATTGTTTCAAAGCAGTCAACTTGATTCAAGGGTGAAAGTCATTTGCTACATGGCCTTCATAAGGCCGATCATCGCCTACGGTTGTCCTGTGTGGTTCAATATTTCACCATCCTACATGGAAAGGATACGGCTGTTTGAGAGGCGTTGTCTCCGATCCTGCTTAGGATTGTACCGAACGCCGGACTCCGAGTACATAAAATATTATCGCAGCGAGGTTCTTAACAATGGGGCCCAGCTGAACAGAATCGACAATTTCCTTATTAAGGAGACTCGAAGGCACGCTGCAAGGGCGATTGGTAGCGACAACAGCCTGATCTTTGGGGCTTATTACCCCCAATGAAACATATATGGAGAGTACGCTCGTGTCGGGCTTTATTCCACCAGAGGCGTTTATTTATATCGATTCGTTAGGGTTGGTACAGGACAGGAACGGTATCCCGGTTTTATACCACCGCTACCGTGACGCACGTGACAAGCGGCTAATCCGCGACGGGTATGTCGACAATGCTCCGGAGCTCCTCCGCTTTAGCACTTCGGTATCGGATCGCGATAGGACCGATGCTGAAAGGCAGAGTATGGAATTTTGGTGGCTACATGAGGGAAGTGATTCTGCACTTCCTCCTGACTTTGCGGACTTTTAGTTCACTCCTTAATTGTAAGATAAATAAAATTTCGAAACGAGGTCTGGGGCGGGGAATGTGCACCATATTGGCGTACAATATGGTGGAATACATGCAGCCTGGGGGCCAAAAGTTTCGATCGGGATTGTGACCCCTCGGGGCATTTGCAACGAGTGCTCGCCACCCCGATTATATTATATTTATATTATATATATTAATTAAGTTAGGTGTAAGTAGTTTTAAGTAGTTTTAAGTAGTCTTAAGTAGTGTAAAGTAGTCTTAAGTTAGTTTTAATCTAGTTTAAGCTTTTTTATATAAAACAAAAAATGTTACTGATCAAAGTTTTTTAAATTTTCTTTGAACAAAAAAAAAATTATTTACATAATAAAATAAAATAAATTACAGACCAATAAGTCTGCTAAGTAGTGTCAGCAAAATTTATGAAAAATGTCTTAAAGAGAAAATTGTTAAAATTATCGAAGACAGAAAAATATATCCAGACGAACAATTTGGTTTTAGGCGTGGTCAAGGAACCCTCCCATCAAGTTCTGAGAATATGCAATAGCATTAAGAAAAACCGTGCAATAAGAAGGTCAACTGGTATGATCCTACTAGACATAGAAAAAGCGTTTGATTCCGTTTGGCATAACGGCCTTATTTATAAAATGTTAAACTATAATTTCCCCCCTTTATTTGTAAAATTGTCCAAAGTTTTGTAGCTAAGCGTTGTTTTAAAGTAAATGTTAATGGTTGTGTATCAGATATAGTTACTTTTCATGCCGGTGTACCCCAAGGCTCTGTCCTTGGACCTGTTTTGTATAATTTATATACATCTGATATTCCGAATCTACCGCAATGTGAAACAGCAATATATGCCGATGACACAGCAATATTTTCATCGCATGAGTTCAGTCTTAATATTGAGACGAATTTAAAAAATGCGCTTTTAATACTGCAGGAATACTACTGGAAATGGAAAATTAAATTAAATGCCGGAAAAACTCAAGCCATCTTTTTCACTCGAAAAAGAAAACCTTGCTTTCTTCCGGCTACCCAGTTAATAATTAATGGCCATTCAGTTGCGTGGAAGCCGTCTGTTAAATACTTGGGGATTCATCTTGACTCAAAATTAACATTCAAGGAACATAGCACTCAAACACTTAACAAAGTAAATATTGCTACAAAAATGTTATATCCATTTATAAATAGGAATTCTTTCTTATCAAATAAAAACAAAATATTAATCCACAAAACTATTTTTCAAGCAATTCTATTGTATGGTTGCCAGGTTTGGGGTAGTTGTGCAGACTGCCACATTAAAAAGTTACAAATCGCACAGAATAAACTACTTAAAATGATGCTTAATCTCCCTTGGCATTATTCTACAAAGGATCTGCATGCAACAGCAAACGTTGAATTGATCTCCTTCAGAATGTGCAAACTTAAACACAGTTTTATGATCAGATGCGATATTCCCGACAATCCTCTAATAAATGAATTAAACTTACAACAACAAATGTAAAACTGATGCAATGTTAAGTCCATATTTATATGTTCTTTTATTTTATTTATAATATTTATTCATTCATTTATTTATAATTTGTTTGTAGTTATATGTTATTTATTATTTATTTGTTATACATAATTTTTTGTTTATTATTAACTGTTTATTGAACATTATTTACAATTTACAATTTATTATGTGTTATTTATTATTTATTATTTTTTTATTTTTTTTTATTTTTATTATTTTTTTTACTTAGTATTTATTATTTATTACTCAGTATTCGTTACTTATTATTTATTTATTTATTTTTCTATTATTCATATAATTGTTACCCTTAATTTATTTATTTTTTTGATTTGTTGTTATTTTTTAATATTTTATTTTATACACCTATATATGTTAAAATATGTTTATATATATATATTTTTTTTTGTATCTATTTGAGGTTTTCTATCGTTTTGGTTGTATTACATTTTTTTAAAAAGTCTGTTAAACAAATTTTTCAGTAGAAAGAGATGTGATATATATTCATAGTTATATTATGAATATATATCACATCTCTGTACCTTAAATATTGTAAATTGTGCGATAACACATTGTAAACTATTAACGAAATAAAAATTATTATTATTAAAAACGACTAAAGCTGAAAAGCAAATAAAAATGTTAATTTAAGCTTAGAGCGCCCGCTTAGGACCGATAAGTTAGTATAAGAAAAAATGTTAATTATAAGTTAGATTTAGTCATTTTTGTCTAGTTTTAAGTTAGTATCTTAAGATAATAAAAAATGAATTTAAAAAGTAAAAGTAAAACATATCTTCCTCTGCCCATAATATCTCTGGTACTCGAGGAAGCACAACTAAATCTCCTATTCTTAGAAGAATTAGAAGGAAAAAAAATTTTCCTAACACATTTTTTTTTTGCTGTCGTGCTGAAATGTCCATAATTGTCCTTATTGTAGTAGTATACCAGGTCTTCCTTTGGGAATACACAGGGTAGACAGCATTGTGTGGAACATAAATTAAAAATTCCTTGTAGACGCTTCCATATTTGGTGGTAGGGATTCCTTTTTTTTTTGTTGTTTGTGTGCCGTCTATTTCCTTTTAATTTCAACGAGAGCTCATTAGAAACATCCGTAAGAGGAATCCTGCCATTATTTGCGGCAACTATATATACACAGCAAACACTCGTCACACTTTCAATTTTTCCACGTCAAGGGACAAAGTCGCGCGTTGCCTTCCTACCTCCAACATGGAGTTGAGTGACAGAAAAGAAACAGCATCATGGGCAAGATTGTCAAACACATTCGTTACAGTCCGCTAGAGGATGGTATTAATGTTAATCTCGGATTCGTTCAATTTGACGCTGTCGGCTGATGGTAAATTTGAAACGCTCTTATAACAGTTTTTATTCCTTTTTAAGCTACAATCCAACACAATATTGGGATTAGGTTTTCATGTCCTTGAAGTTACCCGATTGTGTCTTTGAACACCCATTTGCAATTAAGCATTGATAATGTGCTTCAATGACAGCCACATAGTCCGTATAGATAAATTGTGCGATTAAAAAAAATTGAATTTTTATTTTTGCACTTCTTAGAGGCTATCATGGTTGGACGTTGTAGAATACTAGAATTTCAGAAAGAGATACGCGACAGAAATGCCCGCGCGTTTCGCTAAGTTAATTAACAAAAATACGCTTGTACACTTTTTTTTTTATAATTTCTTAGCCAATGGTATTTGGAGTGGCATTGTTTGTGACGAACGTCAACATGACTTTATTGTCAGGTTTAAGTGGAAAGTTAGCCGATTTAGGCGGTGGTATCTGCTGCAAATGAGGAAGAATGCTCTATTAGTTGTGTGGCTTTGTTCCAGCTGTAGTGAGTGACAGTGACATCGAACAACTCCAATGAGAGTAAACGTCGTACGTACCATATTGCGATGGATAGGTAGGTACGTGATGTTTTGATATCTTTAGGTAATTATTTCTCCGATCATGAGTGATGATGTTGTAGATAAGGACGTCTATGTTTTGTTTCTAAATTTGTGCTTTAGATATCGTTGAACTGTATGATAATAATATTAATATGCCGCCAATAGATGAATCATGGTTGGGTGTTGTAGAACGAGTGTAGACTCTGATTGGATTTAACTTGGCAATACCCTGTTGTTGCAACTCTGAATATACAAGGTGGGCCAAACGAAGTCATCCGATGTTGTTTGGAATTCAGAATTTCTGTTGTGGCTCGCGCAGTGTGTGCCGTTGCTCCGTCCTGTTGGATCCACATGTCCTCCAGTCCTCATTCGTCCAATTGCGGCAAAAAACTCTGTTAACATAGCCCTATAGCGCGCACCGTCCACTGTTGTCGTTTGGCAAGGACCGTTCTCGAAAATAATGTCCCGATGGCTCCTCCAGCGTGAACAGCGTAACTTTGAGCGGGTGTAATGGCTCCTCGTGCATTGCTCGTAAATTTTCGGTGCCCCAGAAGTGATAGTTTTGCTTGTTCACGAACCCGCTTAGGTGGAAATGAGGTTCATTGCGCATGATGATTTTGGTAGGGAAATCATCCACTTTGATTATTCTGCGTTCTTGGGGAGTGTATCGCTACATGTCTTGTTCACTTGTATTCTACATCTGTCTAGTCCACAAATGTCAAAACAGATTTGACATTGGCGGCCATTTGCAAAAATAAGAGCATCTTCCAATGGGGTGATCTCGTTTGGCCCACCTTGTACATCAAATTATTTTGATAACCAAGCGGTAGCCATCGGGTTTGACTTGCTAAAACACAAGTGCGAGTGTTGATTATAAGACGAAAAACAGAAAAACTATAAACAGCCTGTTCGGAATGGCATCAAATGAATACCCGGCCTAGACAAGCTGCTTCGGCATAGTCGGACAACAGGAATTTCAATGGTAAGTCAGACCCCATGAACAGAGATGGTGGCAGATGAACCGAAAGGCCAATGGCAGCACTAAATCCCCTAGTGGATAATGATGGCTTCGTGTCCTAGGTGTATCTAATAAATTGGAACTGGCCCTCCAGGTTGGGGGGTTGTACTTTAGGTTTAATATCCACACATGGAAAAAACTAAATGTTTCGAACTAATAGCCTTGGAAAGGATTGATTTTATTGTTGATGATCCTGCTATATGAAAGTAGGACAACGACGTTCGTATCTGCACCTGGATCGTGAAGACAATAAACAGGAAAAAGGCTAAAGCGAACAACTAGAGGAAGCCATCAAGGAAATACAATGTGGTGAGCCGGGCAAAAAGAGGATGAAAACCAGTGCCATCTACGACGGACCGTATTATAGTGAGTAGAAACAGTAACTACTCGGATGCGCATTTGTTATAATTGCAAGGCATTTGTTATAAGAAAAGGCAAGAAGTCTTATGTTTCCAAGACAATGGCGAACGCATTGTAACAATTCGCATCAAGGTTAAATTCGCCAATACCTACAAGCTTTCTATGCACTTACGCCCCGACTAAGGAAAATAATGATATAGCTAAAGACTGCTTATACGATTTCCTTGACGAAATATATGGGCGACAACCGCAAAGATTTTACTATAAAGGTAGAAAGAGAATGCGTCGGAAAACACAGCCTACAAGAAAACACGCCTGGCAACGGATTTAGGCTAATTGACTTTGCTGTGGAGCGAAACGACACTACAGAAAACAAAAGGCTTCTTTACCTCGATATCCATAAGGGAATACGGCGGTGTCCAGAATAGCGAGCGGTCCAGTATTTTGGATGTCTGAACACACAAGTGGCTATCATCGACTCAAACCGCTACCTTTTTGAAGCCAATGTAAGAATGCGGATGTCAACACCCCACAATAAACCAGAAATACTGCGAAAAAATTAAAGCGTGCAACGCGTATTTATTAACCCCTCGATCAACACCACACCACCAGCATCGAATCTCGAAGCTTTTTGGCAATGATGCAGACAAGCCATTAGTTCAGCCGCAACTGATGTGTTAGGTTTCGCCCTCCGCGAAGAAACCCTTGGGTTGATGAGAAATGCCGACAGATATTCGCAACCAAGAAAGAGGCCATCAGGGCTAAACAGCATGTGAAGACGAGAGCTGCCATTGAGCTCTATAGGCAAAGAAAAAGGGAAGAACACCGGCTTTTCAGAAAGAAGAAAAAAGAGAAAAAAAAAGCGGGCACTCGAGGATATAGAGAGGTGCCACTCCGGGAACGATGTTCGCAAGTCTTACCAAAGTGTAAAATGTCAAAGCCAAGGAAACAATGCTCGAACAGAAACCTGTCGAGATGAACAAGAAATATCGTAGTTGAGGCACAGTCTACACTGTCAGGCAGAAGGAACCAATCAACATTGGCAAAGACAGCGAAAACTGCCAACCAACCGACCCGAGTGAAGTGAGGATAGCAATATCTAAACTCAAGCCTAATAAAGCTGCCAGAAATGATGACCTTCCCGCTGAGCTTTAGAAGGCCGGCGGAGAAGACTTGGTAAGTAACATCCATCAACTCATAAGCCAAATCTGGTCGGCGGAAGGTAAGCCTGAGGAATGGAACTTTAGCATCCAATAAAAAGGAGGCCCTTCAACTACAGAGGCATAAGTCTCCTCAACATCGCCTACAAGATCCTATCTGCCGAAATATGATAACGCCTGAAACTGTTTACCAACAACCTGATCAGCACTTATCAGTGTGGTCTTAGGCCAGGAAAATCCACAACCGATCAAATTTTCAAACTTCGGCAGATCCCAGAAAAAACCCAAGAAGTCCAAATCGATATCTACCACCTATTCATCGATTTCAAAACCGCATACGACAGCATTTATAGAGACGAACTATACAGAGCCATGTCTAGTTTTGGTATACCGCCCGAACTTGTCCGTTTGTGTAGAATGACGATGGAGAATTCTCGCTGCTCCCTCAGGGTCGGAAACGACCTCACTGACACATTCGATACCAAAAAATGATTTAGGCAAGGCGATGCGCTGTCATGCGACTTCTTCAATCTGATTCTTGAGAGGATTGTGCAAAACTCACGAGCCAAGACAAGAGGCACAATTTTCCAAAACTCTGTACAACTACTAGCATACGCCGACGATATTGACATCATTCGTAGGACCCAACGTGATGTCATAGCCACGTTTGCTAGTATAGGGAAGGAAACTGCAAAAATGGGTTTAGCAATAAATGAGAGCAAGACGAAGTATATGCTGTCAACGCGAAAGGACACACAACATCGACGAATTGGAAAGAACGTCACCATTGACAGATATAACTTTGAGGTAGTACGGGACTTTATCTATGTCGGCTCCGTTACTTACTCTGACAACAACATCTCGTCAGAAATTAAACGAAGAATTACTCTTGCCAACCGCTGTTTCTTCGGGCTAAGAAGGCATTTCAGTAGTAAAGCCCTCACTCGAACTACTAAGGAGATCTTATATAAGACCCTGAACATCCCAGTCCTGCTCTATGGCGCTGAAGCATGGACTGTCTCAAAAGCGGATGATGAAATCCTTCGTTGATTTGTGAGGAAATTTCTTCGAAAAAATCTTCGGTCCTGTTTGCGTTGACGTTCTATGGAGCAAAGATTCAACCAAGAACTTTACAAGGGAAAAATTGATTGGAAAATTTATTCGCGATAGGCCTGAATAATATATAAATCTGTTTGATATCGCAGATAGATGGGCTCAATGGTGCGATGGTTGGTGCGATGAACTACCGCACAGAAGGACTGTGTTCGATTCCCAGCTTTAGCAACACCTAAATAATTCTTCACTGGCCCTCCTCTCATGATGATCTGACAAATCATCCTAGTAGTATCAATTGTCAATAAATTCTCATCTCAAATTCTCTGTTCAGAGTCGGCATAAAACAGGTGGTCCCGCTATCGTGAAAGAAGTACACACGCACACATGAATGCGGATGAGAAAGCTGTTGCGCCAAAAATGTTTTTTTTTATATATCGCAGAAGGTTGGAGTACTCATCATAATAAGGCTTTTAATATGTTAATCCATCCCATTTTTAAAATGCTAGATAACCGTTGTTCATGCGTTATTTAATAAAATTCAAGTCGTGTAGTTATACCACACACCAATAGTCTTCAAACAGAAAGTATAAGTTGCCTTCGATGAGATCATTCCTCGTTCATACACAATGTTTCATCGGCATCACTCCTCCGATGATATGTAAAAATCAATCATCCCACCAGCACTTGATTTATGCGACAGACAAATTATTTACAAAGTAAATGCTGCTGCGATTCATTCATATATGCAAGGAACATATTACCGCAATTGTAAGCACATAGACTTGTAGGCGTATGCGGAGTGAAACTTTCATTCTGTCAAGCTGGGTTCTTAGAAAGCCGACAACGCAGTCAGTTTCACTGGCAACTAACGGGTGATCCAAGTAGAGATACATTTTTCAATTGCCTTTTTTGACAGATCACGTGTGAGTCGTGTCATGCTGTCATGTTATTTTTGTTTAGTATTGTTTGGCATTTCATAATGGAAAGACTTACGCGTGAACAACGTTTACAAATTGTTCAACTTTATTATGAAAATTCACGTTCTGTGAGGAATGTGTTTCGTGCACTTCGCTCAACTTATGGTCAACATAATCGGCCTACTGAGCATACTATTCGCAACACCATCACCCATTTTGAGACCCAGCATTCATTATTGGATAATATTCGACCGAATAGACCACGTCCAGCACGCTGTGAAGAAAATATAGCGGCCGTAGCTGAGAGTGTACACGAAGACCGTAGTGAGTCGATTCGGCGCCGTTCGCAGCAACTCGGACTGACGTATGGAACGACTTGGCGCATTTTACGTCAAGATCTTAAATTGAAAGCGTACAAAATACAGCTTGTGCAATAACTGAAGCCGCTCGACCTTCCCAAGCGACATCGCTTCGCTCTGTGGCCTCTTGAAAAGTTGCAAGGAGATCCGACGTTTTCGAGGCAAATTTTGTTTAGCGATGAGGCCCATTTCTGGCTCAATGGGTATGTAAACAAACAAAATTGCCGCATTTGGGACGAAGAGCAACCTGAAGAGATTGAAGAACTGCCACTTCATCCAGAAAAATCAACGGTTTGGTGTAGTTTGTGGCCCGGTGGAATCATCGGTCCATAGTTCTTTAAAAATAATGCCGGCGCAAACGTAACCGTCAATGGCGACCGTTATCGTGCCCTGATAACCGACTATTTGATGCCGGAAATTGAAGCTCGTGATCTTGGCGACATTTGGTTTCAGCAAGACGGCGCCACTTCCCACACATCGCACCAATCAATGGACTTATTGAGAGAACATTTCGGTGAGCACATAATTTCACATTTTGGGCCGGTCGATTGGCCACCAAGGTCGTGTGATATCACACCGTTAGACTTTTTCCTGTGGGGATATGTAAAGTCAAAAGCTTATGCCGACAAACCCGCTTCGATTCAGGCCTTGGAGGAAAACATCACCCGTGTCATTCGCCAGTTACCAGTCGAAATGCTCGAACGAGTGATCGAAAATTGGACTCAACGGATGGACCATCTGCCACGTAGCAACGGCCAACATTTGATAGACATAATCTTCAAAAAATAAATGCCAAAGAATGTTCTTTCAAATGATAATAAACATTCTCCATTAAATTTGAATTTTCTGTGTTTTTTTTTTCTTTGAAAAAGTAGGGAACCTCGAAATGGATCACCCTTTACAAGTTATACGAGTTATCTGCAAGATACATCGATCAGTGCTCTTGAGCAGTCACCAAATAAGGCGCACAGGCCCAGTCTCATGTACGAGGACTTCCATAAACAAACTCAGAGTATAATTGACACAATAATTGCGATTCAATCGGTACGATAACTACCGCAGGCGATTAAATTAATTATCTCTTGGGTGTCCCCCCCTCCTCCTCCACCTTGGAAATAGTTATGTAGCCTCATGCTTATTGTCTTACACCATCATTTTTATGCGGACAAATTTGACAGCTTATTTGCTTGACCAGACTCTTGGGGGTATATGGCGTACGTAGGCGTTATGGTATGTTCACAACATGAATTTTGTCCATTGATAACTATGACAAGGGTCGGGTTGAGCAAAGGAGTTGTATGAGTGATACCAGCACATGGTGGGCGGTTAAAAAAAAAAGTTTGGTCGTTTCTTAGTAGCCAACATTAATCTTCTAATAACAATATGCGAAGAAATAAAATTAGACACCAACAATATTCAATGTGAAGATTTATTTCTGATATGCGAAACATCTTTTGACCTCGATTATTGGGGTGTAGAAAACGAGTGGTGGTTGCTGGACTGGGTGGTATGCATCTGTCTATTCTTTCTGTCTTGCATGCTCTTTCTTTCTTTCATGCATGGAATTGACGATTTTCAAAGCTTGGCCAAGAATACTAAATATTATTCATGTTGGTTATTGATGCTAAAACTGATAGAAATAAAGTCGACATGTGATGGTACGAACGTTTATTCCGGAATTTAAGGGAATCATTGAGAATAATAGCGATTTTACGGTCCGTTCCGTTTATGGATGATAACAAGACGAAACAGAATACCCAGCCTGCTCTCCCAGGCGAACTGAAATGAGCTGCTTCGACATATTTTTACAACAGGTTGTCTACGAATTTCAAGGGTAAGGCAGGCCCCTTGAATAGAGATGGCGGCTGATGAACCGAGAGGCCAACGGCAGCGCTCAAAACCGTAGTGGATACTGATGGACCCGTATCCTTGGGGTATCTAATAAATTGGAAATGGCCCAACAGGTTGGGGATTGTGCTTGGGGTTAACTATCCACCCGATTAAAAAACTATTGTTACGAAGCAAACAATAGCCTCGAAAAGGACGTATTTTAGTTTTGACGACCCTGCTTAACGAACAAAGGACAACGACGTTCGTATGTATGCTTTGTAGCAGATGAGGGATTCCGCTAGTTGTTCGTCTGCACCTCACCTCTTCTCGCATTCCAGGTGTAGAATGAGAGAACATTGAACAAAGGTGTAGGCGAACAACTAGTGGAAGCCCAAGACTGCTACAAAGCAGACATTACTACAATCCAGATTATGCGATGGGAAGGGCTGGGCAAAAAGAGAACGAAAAGCATCGACATCTACTGCGGGCCATTCTATAGAACTATTCGGACCGACTATTCGGATGCGGATTTGATCAAAATGCCAGACTTAGGCAAGAGGTCTTATGTTTCCAAGACGCAATGTAATAATCCGCAAGGCCAAAATCGCCAACATAGGCCTTATTTGCGCTCACTCCCCAACAGAGAATAAAGATGATATAGCAAGGGATTGCTTCTAGGAGCTCGTTGGCA
This sequence comes from Rhingia rostrata, assembly GCA_949824845.1. NCBI lineage: Eukaryota > Metazoa > Arthropoda > Insecta > Diptera > Syrphidae > Rhingia > Rhingia rostrata. The sequence goes on from OX463758.1 coordinate 29,165,600, forward strand.
AAATCTACGAAGGACTACCGAAGTACGACTGGAGATTATAATGCAAAGGTAGGAACAGAAGACATCTTTAGCAAATTTGTCAGAAAACATACACTACACGACACCACGTCTGACAACGGACTTTAGCTAATTGACTTGGCTACGGAACGTAATGGCACTATAGCGGTTTCCTCACCTCGATATCCATAAGGGCCATGGCGGTCTCTAGATCAACGATCGGTCAACCGATTTGCTCAAATTACGATAGAAAAGAGGACGTTCGAGCATTTCGAGGGGCCAACTTCAACTCGGACCACTACAATAGACAACGGACTTAAGCTAATTGACTTCGCTACTCGATATCCCTAAGGGCCATGGCCGTCTCTAGATCAACGATCGGTCAACCGATTTGCTCAAATTACGATAGAAAAGAGGACGTTCGAGCATTTCGAGGGGCCAACTTTAACTCGGACCACTACAACGGACAACGGACTTAAGCTAATTGACTTCGCTACGGAACGTAATGGCACTATAGCGGTTTCCTCAACTCGATATCCATTAGGGCCGTGGCGGTCTCTAGATCAACGATTGGTCAACCGATTTGATCAAATTACGATAGACAAGAGGACGTTCGAGCATTCCGAGGGGCCAACTTCAACTCGGACCACTACTTTCTTGCAGCCGAGGTAAGAATTCGTATATACACCACGCCACAACAAACCAGAAATCTGGGAAAACTTATAATGTCGAAAGATTACAGTCGCAAGAGACCGTCAAGGCCTTCGCTGAATGCGTATCCCTTAACCCTTTGATTAAACAATGGCAAAGGTGCCAAAAAGCCATTAGATCAACCCAAACTGATTTGCTAGGCTTCTTACGTCCACCAGCAAGAAACCCATGCCCGACAGATGCTCGCAGACAAGAACGAGGCCTAGAGCTATTTAGCTCTATAAGAAAAGAAGAAATGAAGAACACCAGCTTTACAGAAAGAAGAAAAAAAAGCAAGAATTGCGCACTATGGAGGATATGGAGAGGTTGCATTTTTTGTGGCCTGGTGGAAATCTTTCTAGACCCGATAAGTTTACTCTTGTTATTGTGGGGCCAAATCTAAAGGTTTCATTCTTTAAAGACCACGCAATAAATTTGTTTCCTCAAGAATTTGGAGGACCATTATATTTACGTGTCCCAATAAATGTTTTTTTATGTCTGCGTGCAAAATTTTTCGTTTCATATTCAACCACGGGAATACCCAGATCTCTGCGTAGATCTTCATTTCTTATATACCACGGCGCATTGATGAATGATCTTAATATTTTGTTTTCAAAAGTTTGTAAAATATTTAGATGCGTTTCACTGGTACAACCCTATAGTTATATACCATATGTCCAGACCGGCTTTAGCACTTGCTTGTACAATAGCAGCTTGTTATCAAGGTTAAGCTTCGAATATTTTCCGGATAACCAGTAAAGTTCTCTGTATATATTTTTGAGTTCTTCGTTTATCTGTTTTACATGCGACTTCAATTTTGATTTTGCATCGAGTGTCATTCCGAGATATTTCGCTTCATTTGCAAAATGGACTCGAACCGTATTGAGAAATACTGGCAAATTGGTTGTCCGTTTATACGAAAAATCTACATGAATCGATTTGCTCTCGTTAAGTGCAATCCGCCAGGACTTTGTCCATTCATTAACCTCGTTAAGAGCGTTTTGTAATTTCATATTTGTTTGTGTAGGTGGCCATGGCTCAGAGGAATGCGTAGTTGACTGCTAAGCCAAGCGCTGCGGGTTCAAGCCCCAGCTTCGGCAGCATTTGTTTTCTACGAAAATTGCCAGCTTATCTGAGGCCACCTGTGCGATAACATGAGACAATACAAATCGATGTCTCCTCCTCTGTCCCACGTAGGCTTATGTTATATGTCTTTCCTTCTATGTATCTATCTGTCTCTCTCTATTGTATAAATGTCTTGATCTGTCCCAGCCGATGGCCTCAGTCGCCAGTGCTGTTATGTGTCTCTAGTTCGTTGCATTCATGTGCGAAGTACTGTCATGTCAATGTCAATGTCAATATTTGTTTGCTCAAGTTTCACAAGGAAGGATCTCTGCTCAAGATACGAGACAAGGATTTTATATAATTTTTCAGGCAGAACTGACCTCTCCTTTTCAAAAGCTTGCAACACGTCCAGAAATACAGCTGAGCAAATTTTGTTTTCTTCGAAAGCTTTCTCAATTACAGCAGTAATTCGATGACCTTGGTCCACAGTTGAATGTTTACTTCTAAACCCAAATTGATTGTCAGATAAAAAGCATTTACTGATCAATAATGGGATGTAAGCGACCGAGTAATATCTTTTCAAAAACTTTTGAAATTAAATTTTGAAGAAGTGAAATAGGCCTGCAAGATTGAATTTCATTCGGTGATTTTCCTGGTTTGAGAATCTAATCAGAGAGGTGTTATTCCAGGAACGATGTTCGCCAGTTTAACCAAAGTACAAAACGTCGAAAATAAGGACGCAAGGATCGAACAGAATCCTATCGAGACGAAAAAGAAAATATCGTATTTGAAACACAGTTGATGCTGAGGATATGGAAGAACCACTTCTGCAGGTGATGACGAACAACATTCCGCTGTCAGGCAGAACGAACCATTCAAATTCAATATTGGCAACGACAGCGAAAACCGCCAACCACCCGACCTAATCTTAAATGACGGCGGAGCTTAAGAGGATTGTGCAAATGTCCAGTGCTAAGATATATTAGGAAGCACAATCTTCCATAAATCTGTGGAACTACTAGCATACACTAACGATATTGAATTCATTGGTCGAGATGGCACTGACACCTTTGCTATCATAGAGAAGGGACTGGTTTGACAGTAAACGAAGTCTGAAACCAACCGAAGAATTTCTCTGACTAACCACTGTTTCTTCGTGCTAAGAAGGCAATTTAGTATGTGAGGTCAGTTTTAATGGGGTGTCAATGCTCAGGTGAGCCGTCAAGCTCACATAAGACTACGTTGACCCTTTGAAAGATGAGTACCTGAAAAGAATGTTCAAAGGTATATCGAGTGTGATACTTATGTTGTTAACTGCGTTGTTCCACTTCAAAAAGATGATTTCTCCATCCCGATTTGCTTCAGAAACGGACGATCTGCGCTATAGGTTTTGTTGCCAGCTGCGTTAGGTCCTGGTAGTAGAAGCAGGTTGTTGCGGCTGTTGAAGATCACGGTACAGTTAATGTTAATGGATTTTATTTGCACAAAAGAGGTTTTTCATTTACATGTATTACCTGCAAAGCAGAGTGCTTATCTGCAGGTGGTTGAGCATAAATTGAATAAATTAACTTGTGAAATGCTCAACTCTTTTTTCCTTTTTTTTTTAAATTTGGAATTACTTTTAAAAACTTTGGTATCGAATTAACTAATTTAGGGACGGTGCATCGCAGTTCACTTTCACCATATGTGTTATAAGCTTCCGGAACTTCTAACATCCCTTGGGCTCGTCTTCGGGTGTTTTGTGGATGGCTTAAGGGTCGGAGAAATCGTTGGTCGTTCATATATGTAAGCATTGTTATCATCTGGAAAAACGCCTTGACATCTAAAACTTTAAAAGTTGAATTAATCTAATTATTTTAACAAGACGATGTTGTAATTTAGATATCTTATCCAGATGGGTTTTTGTGGCGTTTCCCCATGCCAGAATCGCGTATCAAATCCGTGATTCTGCCAACGAGTAGTAAACTTGCTTTTGTACCTCCATATGTGAGTAACGCTTAAGATACACCATTGCAAACTCTTAGGTTGAAGTCGGAGGATGTTGATGTGATCACGCCACAAAAAGTGCTCGTCGATGGTAACTCCAAGATATTTAGTGGCTTTGACTACCTCAATTGCGTTGCTGCTTCTTAGTACTGGACAGCGATCATTGCGATGAAATATTTCAATGGTTTCGGTTGGCTTTGATGGAGTCCGTATATGCATCACCTTAGTTTTTTCTGCATTTATCACTAGACCGTTATCATGACACCATTCAGATACAGCGTTGAATTCATCTTGCAATATCTTCATGGCTAAATGCAAGTCTTTGTGTCTAACAACGATTGCGATATCATCAGCATAGGCATAGGCAATCGATTACTTAAATATTCTTAGCAGTTCATTAGTGAACAGAATGAATAAAATGGGACCCAATTTGGAACCTTGAGGTACACCGTATTTGCTAAATTTTTTTTCGGCTTAATATGTCAGATACCTTGACTTGGATTACTCTATCAGTCAGATAGCTTTCGAGCCAGCTTGCCAGCGATCCTCTCAATCCCAATTTGTTGACACTTTCCACGAGTTTTTTGGGTGTCAAGGTATCAAAGGCTTTGCTGAAGTCTATAAAAAGAACAAGTATGTGATGATTTTTATTTAGCCCCGCATTTACCACATTGGTAAATTCTCCCAGTAGCAATTGGGTGCTCTTGCCTTTTTGAAATCCAAACTGGTTTGAATGATTCACTCTGTGCTTTGACATAAGACAATTAACACGTTTAACGACTATCTCTTCCAAACATTTTTCAACCGCTGGCAGAATTGAAATTGGCCTATAATTTGCCGTGTCTTTTTTAATTCCTCCCTTGTATATTGGTCGAATTATAGAAGTTTTCATGAGCTTAGGTGTGAGACAGATTAGGTGTGAGATATCCTCGTCGACTTCTAGGTCTCCGCATTTCCTTTATAGTTAGTATGAGTCAGCTAGTCCGATTCTATGGGAGCGCTTACCCAACAGGTTGTGACCGCTATAGAATTGGAGGCTCTGTTCAGAGCATGTTTGATTTGCTACCGCTTATTTCCGGCCAAAGGCTTTTAGTGTGTTTGCACGTGTCAATGTTTTGCCACCTAGATTGTGTTTCACTTTGCGTGTATCTAGTTATTGCCTGTTTTTTTGGAAGCAAGTTGGGGTCTAACCCTGCTATCGCATAAAGAAATCCTATCCTAGTCTGGCTAGCTTGTCTGCTTTTTCGATTCCTGGAACATTATTATGTCCTGGCACATAGATAGATAATTTGGACTTTGTTCTGGTCAAAAAAGAGCCTTAAGCTCTGAATGGCAGCGTCCAACTACTGGTGATTTTACTATGTTGGATGCTAGAGCTTTTATGGTCGCTTGGCTATCCACGTAAATGGTGATATCCTCTTGTGATAATTCCACTACCCTAGCCAATTCGGCAGCTTCGAGTACGGCTAGGTTCTCTGCTTGGAAATACTGCAAGAGTTCACCAAACGAATGGATGTGCCTAACCCGATTCTTTCGGAGTAGAACCCAGAGCCCACTCCTATTTCTATTTTAGATCCATCGCTATAGGTTGCTATTACGTTGTTGGCGTTCTTTGAAGCGTGCTGCGCTTTTCGCTGTAAATCAGCTGTAAGTCAATTGGTGGGAGACTTGGAAGTGTTTTCAAAACTGCTGTGGGGCAGGTACACATAGCCGCTGTTATGAATAGACGTTTCAAAGAGCAAACTTTGCCAGTGCAGTCATATGTTTCGTCTTTTTCATGGAAATCCACCAGACTAGTCAACCATAGGTAAGAATCGATCTGACAACAGCTGTGTATAGCTATTTAGGGATTTTCCGGGTCTGACCCCATTTCATACCACAGATTCTGTTGCAGCTTTGAAGTGCAATGTCAGCTTTCTTAATCCTTTCGTTGATATTAAGGTTCCTGTTTAGTTTGCTATCAGGTATCCCCAAGGTATTTGGCAAGTAGTCTTTCCTGAGATTTTGATAGGAATGAGGAAAGACTGATTGATCTACAATATTTCGCAGCTGTATGACTGCATTTCCCTGCTTAGGGTATGAAAATCACATTTAACTTTAGAATTTAACTTTAGAAATTCACGGAAGGTGGTGACTTAAGTTTGTATAATGTAGGTAGCTGTCTTTTGTAGAATCATATAGGCTATGCCGTCGGGACCTGCAATTCTAAAGGGCTCAAAGGTGTTAAGGGCCCATTTAATTCTTTAATTGCATATAAATTTATCTATGCTGGAGTCGCCTCCAGATGAGCAATGTTCTTCATGATTGTTGCTTGTGTTGTCACCATCCGATACGCTGTGGCAGTTGGAAAAGTGGGTGTTAAGGAGCACATCTAGTGTCGCTGGACTTGGACCATTTATCATTCCTTCCTTCCTTTGACAGTATTTTTCTTAGTCTGGCGGATTCGTTGTTGTCTTCAATGTTATTGCAGAAGCCTCTCCAGGCCTGCCTTTTGGCCATCCTAATACCTTTTTTGAATTCGCTTAGACTCGTTTTTGTATGGATTTCAATCTGTTGCATTGTTTGTCCTCTTTGCCGTCTTGAAGAGTTTCCAAGATTCTTTGTGTCGGTTGGCGAGTTCCTTGGACCACCAGTGACTTTCTCAAGCTTTCTTAAAAGAATTTGTGAACATCATGGCGATTTCGTGCTCGTTTGTGTCAATGTCATTTTGGTCAGTTGCAGCACTGTTGAAGGTGTGTTCGGAGATTTTTATCTTAATCAGATTATAGTTGGTTAATTTAGTAACAGAGTACTCACTAGAGCTATATAAATCCCTGATCCTTCTCTACGGCGCTATGGCATGAACTGTGTCAAAAGCTGATGAACAAATCATAGGTATATTCAGTCGAAAATCTTTTAAAAAACCCATCCGCCCTGCTCACAAAATTCCGCAGTAAACTTTTATTGATAACGGGCCATTTTTAAGAGGTTGGTTTTTAGAATAGAGATAAGACTGACATATTGTTGCTAATTTGGGCAACTCTAATGTCATTTATGTCAGTTTGGTTTGCCATTTTATCATGAACAGGTTGACAAATGAATGGTTCAAATTTATTTCGAAAATAATGGTTCAGTTCGCGAAGTTTACGGCAAGCTCCATCCATTTTATGGTCGACATAATCGTCCATCAGAGCAATTAGCTCGACTAACCATAGATAGTTTTCGCACTACGTTTACTTTATGTGGTAATACGCATCCGCAGTAGAGCAAAGTGTTGAAGAGGACCCGAATAAATCGATTTGCCATCGTGCACAGCAATTCGAGCTTTGTCCATCAACTTTATGGAAGATTTTGATCTTGGCTTACGACCCTGGAAGATCCAGCTTGTGCAAGAATTAAAGCCGCGAGACCATGCAATGCGTCGTGATTTTGGTGTATGGGCCAGAAATGAGATTGATCTCGATGCAGATTTTCATCGCAAAATGTTGTTCGATGATGAGGCTATTTTTTGGTTGAATGGCTACGTCAACAAGCAAAATTTGCCGCATTTGGATTGAAGGGAATCCACATTAGACCCTTGAGACTTGCGGCATGTGCAACGAGGGCTCGCCACCCCGATTATAATTAAGTTAGGTTTAAGTAGTTAAGTAGTCTTAAGCTTGGTTTAAGTAGCTTAAGTAGTTTTAAGTTAGGCCTAAGTAGTTTAAGTAGTCTTAAGTTAGTTATAATCTAGAATAAGCTTATTTACAAAACAACAAAAGTCACTATACAAAGTTTTCTATTTATTCTTTGTAATTAAAAATTAAATATAAAACCAAAAAACCGACAAATTTAAGCCTAAAGGCAAAATGAACAGCTAAATATAAGCTTACAGCGCCCACTAAGGGCCGATAAGTTAGATTGAGTAAACCAGTTATTGATAAGTTAGATTTAAGCATTTTTGTCTAGTAGTAAGTTAATATTTTAAGTAAATAAAAAATAAATTTGAAAGTAGACCCTTGAGACGCCATTACATCTACAAAATCTGACTGTTTGGTGTCCTCTATGGGCTGGTGGAGTCATTATGCCAAAATTCTTCCGAAATAATGCTGGAGAGTCAGTTACCGACTATTTTGTTCCCGAATTGGATAGCATGAATGTGGATGAGATGTGGTTCCAACAAGACGGCGCTACATGCCACGCAGCGCGCATGTCACAATTGATTTATTGAAGGAAACATTCGATGAGCGCATAATTTCGCGGAATGGACCTGTCATTTGGCCACCAAAATCGTGTGATTTGACACTATTGGATTATTTTCTTCGGAGATATGTAAAGTCGCTCGTCGACGCCAACAGACCAAAAATGTAAGGGGACTTGGAAGCCAACATTCGTGGTGTTATTGCCGACATACAGTCCCAAAGGCTCGAAAAAGTGGTTGAAAATTTGACCACTAGACTTGGCTTAATTCGAACCAGCGCGACAGCCACTTGCTCGGAATCATATTTAAACACTTATGGCATAAAATTATTTTTCCAATAAAGCCAAATTGATGGACATGAAAACGATTTCCTTGTATTTTATTTCAATTCGAAGTTTTATACCTCTAAAAAAAAACACCCTTTACTTGGATATGTATAAACCGAATGGATACTAGAGCATTGATGTCCATTCCGCGCGGTTTTTAATTGCGAGCCTGATGGTTGACCAAATTTTAATTGGAGTGGCATGTTTGTTCTGCAGATGGAAATGCTTTACTACTGAACTTTGACCTGTCTACCATGAAAGTAAAGTAAGCTATTTGATACCAAACCTCTGTATATCATGGTAACAGATACATATCCGGTTCGCCACAATTATTGGACGTGCGTAACATATTCTGTAGTCATATCATGGAGTAATTTATGAAAAATCAATCAAATTAAGTTGAAATTGAATTGAAAATATATCGCTGAACAATCGATTTCTCCATAAACTTCAGACTAAAAATATTCCAAGGGGTTGCGAATAGCCAACGATATCATATTCTAATGTGAAAGCACATGTCTCTAGGCAACAAACATTTCGTGCTTTACAAACCCATCGGTGGTATTATTTACGCAACTTTATTGACATTCTAAGTTTTAATTTTGTAAATAACCCTTTGAAATCGCTTAAATCTATCAAAGGATTAAAGATGTTATTGGATTTTCCGCTATTTGATTTCACCCTCCATCCAGGCCCCAACTGAAATGAAAATTTCAAAGTAAACGCCAAACAAACTGAATCTTTAATTTTCCTAAATAAATATTTACCCAACCGCCACCACTCTCATTGGAAATGTTCTCCGATTGGATGTTCAGTTAATAACACCAAAATCCCGAACCCAAAGACAAAACCTGCCATTCAGTTTTGTCATGCTCTTAATTTTATGCTGTCTGTATAAAAAACAAAAAAAAAAAAAACCTTGATGGGATGTTTCTGATTAATAACCGTTGAAGTTCATTAGGCCCAAAATTAAATTCCATATCTAATGGGATCTTAATGCTAATTTATCTTCCACTCCGCCGTAGGTCTGGTAGGTCTGATTCACGTAGCACTCACTATCTGTTCCACAAATCCTTTCAACTCGATGCTTAAATACTTATTCCCACCAACACATGTGAGAGCTACACCATCCATTCATGTGGATAGTAAAGGTCACACTAAGCGGCATCTAAATTAGGGAATGGTGTCACTTTGTATGTTGCGATACGAATATCTAACCAGGAAATTGTTTGCTCTAAATCTCCAAAATCCAAATTGACAAGTGCACCTATCCAAGCATCAGCGACGAGGTTCATTGACCTGCATTCACCTCTAACCAAACACACACAACTCGGCATGCCGCTGTGGCGTCTATTGCACACAATCCGCAAGGAGCAATCGCACTTAACATCGCTGGGAGATCATTAATTTGTAAATCGTGATTCCCGGCACAGCCAGCTACTAACTGTGTTACCATTTTGGGCAGGAGGGCAATCAGCACACATTGCCCGCAAAGGTGGCGATAGATATCTTTCCCGAGTATTGTCACGTTCTGCCAATTGAAGGATCAATTTAACTGCCGGCGACTCTCCTCCTCCATGACAAACACATTATTATTAAATATCCCGGAAAAGTGTCACTGTACACACAAACACACACACATTTGGCGGAGATTGTGTTCCCCATTAGGCTCGTTACGGATGCTTAAAATGCAACAAACGAAGCTTCAGCTCTGAGCAACACAGATACGTAATTCCTTTCAAAATATTGAAAGATATCGAACAAGTACTTGTCCCGTGATGTCACTTGCGATGCACGCCTGACATCCAAATTAGCATATAAAAACGAGGTAATCTCGGCGAACAGGTATACACGTATGTTAAGAGGGAAGCGCTGCGATGCCATGTACCAAAGTGAACGACAACAAGCGTTTTGCAATCTGTGATTCCGAACAGCAAATCCTTTCGATTTTGGACCTGAGAATCTGAATGGAAAGATCGATCGTTTGGTTGGGAAAATGTCACTCGTTTGGCGCGAAGGCGAGCTGCTGCAATGGGACAAAGCCTGCGGAAGCAAGGGTTCAAGGCAATTTGAATAAAAGTTGGATTCTTGCATCGGGATGATGCTGGGCTACGATTTCCTGTACACTTGGCCTTTGTACGAGGTAGTAATGTATTTGCAAATGACAGAATTGCATCAATTGAATTTAAATTAGATTTTCAAGACGGCAAGTGCCTTCGTGAGGGGGAGAATGGGCATGCAGAAAATACCGAATGAACGACTTTACCGAAAGAGATTGGTCACCAATGGCGATAGATGCGGTAGTGGTCTTGCTTCACTTTTGAAGTCGAGGTCGAGGTCGAAAGTTCACTTATTTATAAGCTTCGGAAAAAAAGTATTTTACACATACAAAGGTATATTGGCTTGATAAGCGATGAATTTTATGAGTTTTCGATGTACATTATGGGTTTGTCCCAAGTACTCAATGAAGCCAGACTAAGCCTTTTGTTTCATTCCAACAAAATGTACGGATTTTTAAAAGCTGCAGAGCTCTACCTTTTGTTAGAAAGATCCGGCCTGGCTCAGAGAAGATAAAAAAGATCTTGATGAGATCCAAGACAGAGCCTCTTCGTTTTTAGTCTTGCAAAAATGTAGAAAATAGATTTTAACAATGTCGCTGTTTTATAAGACTATCCGAAGTTTAGCCTTTAAAATGCGTTATAGGTCTTTTCAGGGATTTTGGCAAGCTGCAATTTAAATTATCAGTGGTTTGCTTGAATTCTGAATCACTGATACGTCCAATGCATCAGTTGTTAAATATCACATGTTGGTAAAAAAAAAACCGATAATACGATATATGATGGTTATGGGTGTTTTTGGAACGAGGGTAGAATCTGATTGGCTTTAACCTCGCAATGCCCAGTGGTTGTAATTCTGCATACACATCAAAAGTGTTTTTTTTTTACCTCCAAGTGGTAACCATCGGGTACTGTTCTCATCCAACCGAATTTCAACTGCTAAACAACAAGCGCGAGTGTTGATAACACGACGAAAAACAGCAACACTATAAACAGCAGGGTCAGAACGGCACGGAACGAGTTTCCGCCCTTCTGTCATAGTCGAACTTAGACAAGCTGCTCTGACATATTCGGACAATAGGTTGTCTAAGAATTTCAAGGTTAGGTCAGGCCCCTTGAACAGCGATGGTGGCGGATAAACCGAAAGGCCAACGGAAACGCTCAATCCCGTAGTGGATTCTCATGGCCCCGTATCCCAGGACCCAGGGGTAACTAATAAATTGGAACTGGCTCTCTTTGTTGGGGGTTATGCTTTGGGTGAACTTCCCATTCATTTAAAAAAAAAATCATTTTTATGAAGCAACCAATAGCCTCGGAAAGAACGGCTCTTATTTTTGACGACCGTGCTAAACGAAAAAATGACAACGACGTTCGCATCTGCACCTGGAATATGAAAACATTAAACAGAAGAGGTGCAAGCGAACAGCTAGCGGAGGCCCTAAGCTGTTACCAAGCATACATTACTGTCATTCAGGAAATACGAAAGGATGGGCCGAGCAAAGAGAGGATGAAAAACTGTGACATCTACCAAGGACCGTGTCATAGTAAGCAGAAACAGCGACTATTCGGAAAGGGATTTGTTATAAGTGCCAGTCTTAGCAGGAAGTCTTATGTTTCCAAAACTTTAGCGTACGAATTGTAATAATCCGCATCAATGCCAAATTCGCCAACATGCGCTCACGTCCCGACGGAGGAAAAAGATGGCATAGCTAAGGATTGCTTCTAAAAGCTCCTTGACACTGTGTTAACATATGAGCGACTACTGAGGTAGGATGTTAAAATCGTACTGGGAAATTTTAATGCAAAGGAAGGAAGAGAAGACATTTTTCACACGACAGCATGCCTGGCCAACTTAGGCCAATTGCCTTCGCTACGGAACGAAATGCCACTATAGGCAGCACAAGGTTTCCTCACCTCGATATCCATAAGGGGACATGGCGTTCTCCAAATCAAAGAGCGGTCAACCAAATCGATCCCATTTCTATAGACAAGTGGCAAGCATTCATTATTTTAGATGTCCGAACATTCTGAGGATTTAACATCGACTCGGACCACTACCTTGTTGCAGCTGAGGTAAGAATGCGGATATCCACCACGCCACAACAATCCAGAAATGCTGTGAACTAATTTAATGTCGAAAGACTGCAATCGCAAGAGACCGCCAAGACCTTCGCACAACGAGTATCCCTTAACCTCTCCGTTAACACCATACCCCCAGCATCGAATGTCGAAGAAATAGGGCAACGATGCCAACAAACCATTAGATCAGACGAAACTGATTTGCTAGGCTTCTCGCCCCCACCCGCAAGAAACCCCTGGTTGGATGAGGAATTTCGACATACGCTCGCATCCAAATCTGGTCGGAAGAAAGTAAGCCTGAAGAATGGAATCTCAGCATTGTTTTTCCGATCCACAAAAAAGGAGACTCTCTAAGCTGCGCCAACTACAGAGGCATAAGTCTCTTCAACGTCGTCGCCTACAAGATCCTTTCTGCGGTAATATGTGAACGCCTGAAACCGTTTACCAACAACCTGATCGGCCCTTATCAGTGGCGCGAACAAGTGGAATTTAGACCAAGAAGTCTAAATCGATACCCACGACCTATTCATCGATTTTAAAGCCGCAGACGAAAGCATTTATAGAGACGACCTATATAGAGTCATGGTCTGGTTTTGGCCCAAAATCGCTCCTTCATCATAGTCGGAAACCATCTCAGCGACACATTCGATACCAAAAAAGGATTTAAGCAAGAAGATGCGCTTTCATGTGACTTCTTTGATTTATTTCTTGACTGGATTGTGCAAAACTCCCGAGCCAACACCAGAGATATTGACATCATTGACATATGAAGTCAATTCAGTATTAAAACCATCACTCGAACTACTAAGGAGATCCTATATAATACCCTGATCATACCAGTCCTGCTGAAGCATGGACCGTGTCAGAAGCGGATGAAGAAATCCTTCGTCGATATTATCATTCTTTGAAAAATCGTCGGTCCTGTTTACGTTGACGGGCTATGGAGACAACGACTCAACCAAGAACTAGGAGAAAGCGAAAAAAGAGAGTGAGAGTAAGGATTTTGGATGTAGTGTTGGCATCACTCCATGGGTGGTGTCTGATTTAACATCGTGGAATCACTGTTTTTTGTATTCGTAAAATTCACAGAATTTTCAAGATTGTATATCTACTTTTAGGAGTAACTGCCGACCTAGTTTTTATTCTTTGAATGAAAGTTTCTTGGATTTTGGCTGGGATTGAACGCGCAACCTTCGACTCAACAAGCAAACACATTACGCGGCTACACGGCGGCCTCGCACGACTACACGAGCTGTACAGCGACATGCCCCTGGTCAAAAAAACTCCTCATGGGACGTTCAAGATAGCTGGGACATGTAGAACGAATGGACAGCAATACTTCGGCTTGCAGAGTCTTCGATTCCCAGCCAGACGTCGGACGCAGTAGAGCAAGACCTCGTCTTGAGTGGCGCGAAAAAGTGGAAACCGACCTTAACCAACTTGGAGTGCGCAACTGGAGGCAGTTAGCTAAGGGCCGGGCTGATTGGAGAGGTAATTGAGGAAGTCCTCCTCTTAAGTGGCGCGCACAAGTAAAAACCGACCTCAATCATTGTGGTTTTAGGCCTGGAAAGTCCACAGCCGATTAAATGTTCACACTTCGCATATCCTGGTAAAAACCCAAGAAGTCCAAATCGATATCCACCACCTCTTCGTCGATCTGAAAGCCGCCAACTTCGAGTGCCCAAAAGGGGGCTAATTGTAGAGGCATGTTGGTTAAGGCGCAAGTTCACTCCGGACTTAAGCGCCACCTAAGTAAGTAAGTAAGCAATGGTACGGGCGATTGCCCTTTCAAATACCTCTGCTTATTCCGAAATCCTACCAAAAGCCTCATAAACCAAAATTTTCATTATTTCCAGCGGTTTTCAAAAATAAAGCAATGGCGGTTCCATTTTCTTTAATAACCCACTCCAAGGATCACAAGGTAAAAGCAAACTTGCTTGTCGGCTTAATAAATAATTACTCAGGCTTCGGTGTAAAGATGTACCTTTTTGTGTAACAGAACTTATGGCAGGACTAAAACAATTTCAGCACCAAAATTTGAGATATGCGGCGAGCTTCCTTCAGCATCCGACAGGCCACCAAATGTTTTTTTTTTTTTTTTGCTTAGCAGTTGCAGTTCAACATAATCACTTCTGATCAAAAATGTGTAAACATGTAGCCAGTATCCACAATTCATTTAAATCGTACATCTGTCACGATGACGTTAAAGACAACCAAACCTTCGTAACTCTTCCCCTTAAGGTGCGTATTGATTAATGATAAACGTTCTGTATCGCTTTCTCCGATCTGGAAACGCATTATGTCGCTCATTAGCCCACACTCAAAACGAAACCAAAATAATCTTAAATTAGTCTCTGCCGAAACACACGTGGGATTCAAATTCACAGAGGTACATGTCGAAAGAGCTGTTTCTGCTCCTGTTGCGCGTCTACTACGAATACGAATACGATTGTCATCGCCTTACCGTACACGACATCAGTTCTCACCTTCGTTTTTGGTTGTGAATATTTTGTGTGAGAGCGTGAACTGGAAACCCAAAAACGGACCAAAAAACACACACAAATTCCTACCTAAACCTGAGACTTTCGAGTGACCACTTAGCCCCGGCAACATTAATCTCAATGCTACAGCATAAATCCTTCAAAGATCACGTGAAACTCAGCATCGGTAGGCCAATGTGGTTTAACTTTCCACTTCGGACATTCATCTTGCGCGCGTCCATTCACTTTGCTGCTTCGGTTCAACAATGTCCGTCTACAAAAAAAAAAAAATAAAAAAAAAACACAAAAAACCTACCTATGTACATCTGAAAAGAAAAGAAGGAAACAAGAGACCTATGTATGTACGTATGTTAAAAGCACCTGAAAATATCTGAGAAGATTTAAATCGGATAGTGGCAGCACAACAAGTGGAAGCAAATCCTCTCGCCGTCGTCGTTTGTAGGCATTCTGAAGAGATTTAGGAGTTGGAGGCAGGCATTATCAAACTTGCAAAACACACGTGTGTGTAGGGCATTTGTATCTCTCTTGTTTGGTTTATAGAAGTGCTTCTGCTTGATGTGGCTGCTCAGGTTAAATCCGAATAAATAAGATCCAAGTCATGTTTTTGTTTGGATATCTCATGTTGGAATAGTAAAATCGATTCCTGTGAAACTTTTGATTTTCATTGAGATATTTGAATTCTAGCATGCACTGGACAAGCTTGAGGACTTGTTTTTTGTTTCATGGCAAGCGCGTGCATTTGCATGCAACAAAGTCGTTAGTGACTATGAAAGGACACGCATGCATATTGCATGATAATTATACACGTGGGTTGATGTTACAACTAAAGTTTCTCGTAACGCCGTCAATACATTGACACACCAACATTCAAATCCAGATCGACATCGAATGCACAATTTTGTATAGGGAGGGTATTTTGTATGGTGAATGACACATCAACAACATTCGTAACATTAGAAAGTTTAGAGCAATTCCTAGTGGTTGTCGCGGGAGTTCTATGGCAATGTTTTTCAGATATATTGCTGGAGAAATAGTCATCAAAGATTATAAGGTCATACAGATGACGCACTGCATACAAGAAAAGTGGTTCTATCTCGGGTCGTACTGGCATAGCCCGCAATATACAAGATGGCGCAAAAGTAATCCTCCTATCAGAAAATGCTATAAATTTTGCGATTGGCCCCTAATGTCAGTTCTGTTTTGACATTTGTGTAGTAAACACATGCGAAATACACGTTAACAAGCAATGTTACGCTACACTGGTCCAGAACGCGGAATATTGGTGACTTTTTATTTGAGCAATAATTGGTCGGTGACTTTGGCACAACGTGAATTTCGTCGCAGATTTCCTAGCCGTCCAACGCCTACTGGTGAAACACTGCGACGTTTAGCCGCTTGCCTCGAAGAGACTGGCACAACACGAGATGCTGCCAGGCGTGGCAGAACCCGGAGTAGCCGTTCTGCAGAGAATATTGCTGCTATAGCCGAAGATGTCATGGAAGCGCCGTCGACATCGACCAGATGACGTGCCACGCAAATGGGTATCAGTCGACGGTCTTTACAGCGAATTTTGGTACAACATTTGAAGATGTTTCCGTACAAAGTCCAGACGGTGCATCAGCTGTTAGCTGCTGACCGCCAATCGCGTCTAACATACGCTCAAGCCATCCTTAATCACCACCAAGAGGAAGATGATTTTTCATCAAAAATAATGATGAGTGATGAGGCTCATTTCCATCTTAGCGGGTACGTAAATAAGCAAAATTTACGCTTCTGGGGCACTGAAAATCCGCGTGTAACCCACGAAGAGCCATTACACCCGCTCAAAGTCACTGTATGGTGTGCTGTTATCGCTGTAGGAGTCATCGGACCTTTTTTCTTCGAAGACGTCGCTGGCCAAACGGTTACTGTGAATGGTGAGCGCTACAGAGCAATGATCAACGAGTTCTTTTTGTCGCAACTTGATGAATTGGGATTGGAAAACATGTGGTTCCAACTGGACGGTGCAACGGCACACACTGCACGCCTAATCTCCCGTTTTGGCAATTTGCACTGGCCAGCAAGATCGCCTGATTTGACCGCTCCAGACTTCTTTTTGTGGGGCTTTTTGAAGTCGCGGGCTTATGTCAACAAGCCAAATCCAACCAGATTAGTTTTTCTACCTCTTTTTGCACGGCCCATCTCATTGTATTTCCTGGATGGCAGTAATGTCTGCTCTGTAGCAGTTAAATGCTTCCGCTAGTTATTCGCTTGCTGCCTTTGGCCTTTTGATTCATCAGCCACCATCTCTACTCAAGGGGCCTGACTAACCATTGAAATTCCAAGACAACCTGTTGTTCGAATATATCGAAGCAGCTTGGCTAGGTTCGCCTGGGACAGCAGGCCGGGTATTCATTCCGTGCCATTCTGACCTGGCTGTTGATAGTGTTCCTGTTCTTCTACGTATTATCAACACTCGCGCATATCGTTTAGCAAGTCACATCGGGTTGGATGAGCCCAGTACCAGATGGTTACCACTTGGAGGTTAAAAATCAGCACTTGATGTGTAGTAGTAGTAACAACCACTAGGCATTGCCAAGATAAAGCCAATCAGAGTCTACCCTACTTCGACAACACCCAACCAAATGGGAAAATTTGCTCTTACTAATTTCGTTGATTTTATTATATTTAGCCCATCCGTGATGTCGTTCCTGTGACAGTTATTTGTTCCTAGAAAAATTGATACTTTGGTAGAATTTCGAAATACTTTTTGGTTTATTGATTACTGAAAACATGGTTTTTTAAGTCGAAATTAAAAGTCTAAAACCCGAAGATGCCAATGCTATAGTACGCCATAAAGTTGAAGAACACATTGCGTTATAGCTATGTCGAGTTTTTAAGAAATCCCAACTTACCAATCTAGACCAGCGTCTCATCGAACGATTACAGTTTTTGTTTAGTTCTGAAAGGGTTGGCTGTATTTAGTCTGGTATCCAAGCGATTCCATTTTCTGTCGAAATTCACATTCATACGCCAAAGATATAAGTAATTATCCACCCAATAAAAGTGAAGAACGCGTCAGTATACATTGGAATTCGTTAAGAAATCCTAACCTATCTAGCCTTAAATCTAGCCATGGGTTAATTACATTACAACTTCAGTTTATTTCCGCACAGGGTTTGCCCTTTGGAAACCTTGTACAAATTCTACCTATGCAAAGGCTAGACTTTTCTTCAATCGATCAATGTGTCATCTGTATGACTTTATTGTCAATGATTGTCAATGATTGCGAATGTATGCTTCAATTAATTTGTCTCGCAACGGATACTCCAATGGTAAACTGAAAAACAGCTGACAGATTGTCAATGATTGCGGATGTATGCTTCAATTATTTTGTCCCGCAACGGATACTTCGATGGTAAACTGATTTCCGATCGAAACTGACTTTCGGTTCGGAAATTCTTTTAGCGGATACCTCGATAGGGCTGTAAGTTTTTAACTTCCACAGCATATATATTGGCAAAATTTATTGAATTCATTCGCCTTATACGCCTTATACACACCTTAGGTACTTAATGGAAGTTTTTATATTTGAGCATGAAATCGCATGTGGTGGTGATGTTTTCAGAGGTCAAAACAATCATTTGAAAAAACACTCTGTAGGCTATTATTTTACCATATATCGCATTTGCTTGAAGCCTTGAAGGTATCCTTTTTTGAACCTATAGAGATGTGTTCAAATTTGATTCCTCCCAAATAACCGTTTCCCTGAAATATGATTCTAGCTCTCATCTTACTCATTTCCCACATAAAGATGTGAAGTATCTAAGCCAATGTATGTTAGCTCTAAAAATGTTACAAAGCTTTGCAGCTGATTTAGTAACAAACGGTAACATGTCAATCAGCAACAAAGATTTGGAATTCATCCATATTTCATCAAGCCTTGGACATATCTAAAAGCTCTCGATTTGTTATCTCTTAGATCAGTAGTTCCGAAGTTCAGCGTTTCTTTAAGAACCCATAGTTCCTTAAATTTAAGCAATGTGCCAATTTTTTTGAAGCATGCATTTTATTCTCTTATAGAGCGAAGGTTAGTTAGACTCTACCAAATTTACAATAACTGTGAAAAAGATGTCTTCATCAGAAAAGAGAGATTGTGTTCAAATATTATTATGGCATCTGTTAGTTTTAATGAATCAATGGATTACCAATTGACCAGAATTAATCAGCACCTGCAAATTCCCTGCTGTTACTTACTTTATTACTTAAGTGGCGCTACAGTCCGGAATGAACCTGGGCCTCATCCAATTAGCCGAGTCCTTAGCTAATTGTCTCCAGTTGCGCACTCCAAGTTGGTTGAGGTCGGTTTCTACTTATGAACGCCACTTAGGGCGAGGTTTTCCTCTACTGCGTCTGACGTCTGGCTGGGAATCGAAGACTCTGCGAGCCGGAGTATTGGTGTTCATTCGCTTAACACCTGGCGATGGAGTCATAAATTATGGGTTCTGTTACATTCTGCTGAATTTTTATAGGTGATATAAATCGCAGCCTCAGTCTCTTCTTTTCACTGCAACACCTCCACCGTATGTTGACGATAAGTCGGCGGACATTGAGATGGTAAGCGCACCCACTTCACAACAAAATCTTCCGTCATCCCTACCGGATTCACATCCATAAACCCATAACGTTAACTTCTCCGGGGTTGACATCAAGTCAACAGACCTGGAGCTGACTAGTGTTACCCACAACGCTACCGTCTTTGAGGTTGACGCAAAGTCAACAGACCTAGAGTTGGTCAGTGTTACCGAAAGGGTTGCACAAGAGGACCTCCTAGCGTCCGATTCTGACGATGCTTAAAACACAGTAGTATTAGTCTCTGAAATTTGTTCCAATGATGGATCTCTTACAGATTATCCTCCACCACTCCAAAGCAGCTTCAGTCGCCCTACTTCTCCGACTCAGAAAACTCGGGGAAGATATTGGTCTGATCCAAGAACCATGGATTGTCAAAAACCTGGTGTGCGGACTCAGAACTCCTGACAACAAACTTCTCCATGTAAGAATTGAAGGTAAGCCTAGATCTTGTATTCTTGCTAAGAACTCCTGAAATATATTTCTACTCCCTAATTACAGCAATCCAATATTGAGACAATTGGCAGCAATTATTGGCTAGTCTCGGCGTACTTGGTTCACGACCATGTGGGACCAATACCCCAGGCCAACCTAAGGAATCTGATTGCGGAAGCAGAGATGCATGAAACTGCCGTCATCATTCGCAGTCGCTCTCCAACTCTCGTAGTGGTCAGTCGGCTAGTTAAGTGAGGAAGTATTTTTCCATAGTGAATTAGCGAAGAAGTGGCAAGTAAGCCAAGTGAATTTTATCGTCCACGTGGAGTAGTGGTGCTATCACCTGACTCAGGAGTGGGAATCGTGGGTTCGAGTCCAACCAGACCCCAGTACTTTTAAGTTTTTTTCAATTTACCCGGTTGAGAAAACACATAAAGAAGAGTGTCTCGGCCGAATTACCGGCTATGGAAATCGGTGCGGTGAAAGGAAGTCCCGCAAGAGGGTGGAAGTAAAGTAGGTCGCCGACAAACAAACGGCAGAAGCTGGCGCCTGCATCGCCATCGCCATCAACAGCAACAACATCATCGGCATCTGCGACGGCAGGTATGCCAACAAAGCTGGTACCAGCGACAAGAAGACAGGCTGGACCAACAACAACAGCAGCAGCAAGTGCAACGGCAACAACCCAAATGGGAAGGCGGAGGAAGCTAAATCCGATGCCTAATCTGAACGTGCGGAGTTGTATGCAGGTAGCGGAAAATACACCGCTGCCAACAACAATGGAAGAAGAGGAGGAGTGCATCTCTGACCTCGAGGAATCCGAGTTTGATGATGGGGAACCCCGCTACGTTGGTGAGGGAAACCCATTCAGAGAACTAGCGGAGATTGAGGATGTTCAGCCAGCTTTAAACGATGATGAGACCAAATTAAAGCTCCTCATCGCAGTATTAACTGCTAAGCTGGAAAAGGTTCGAGAGGCAAGGGAACAAGAAGCCCTCGAAGAAAAAAGAAGGCGACAAGAGCAGAAACAGCGATACGAGCTGAAAGCGCAGCAAATGCTTCAGCAACAACGTTTCAATATGAAACAGAAGCAGCAACAACAACAACAACAACAACAGAAGCAGAAGAGGCGACAACAGCCGCAACAGCAACAGCAGCAGCGATATATGCAGCCGCAACAACAGCAGCAGCATCAACAACAACTGCAGCAACAACAACAACAAAGGCAGCAGCAACAATCGCAGCAGCAACAACAACAAAGGCAGCAGCAACAATCGCAGCATCAGCAACGACAACAGGAAAAGAGGGAAGATGTACCCCCGATTAACGTAAGTGACTTGCCTACAAGCGACAGTATAAAATTATGTAAGCAAATATTTATTAAGGACTTCGTGGTCAAACATATTTCGGCCACACAGCAAAAAATTTTATGCTATAATATGGAGGACTATAAAGAAGTCCGCAAAGAACTAGAGGGGCTAAAGGCAGAATACTTTACGTATACGCCGAAAGCAGAAAAATTAAAAACGCTCATCCTTGAAGGAATCGATCCCAGGGTTGATGCAGAGGAGCTCCTAAACGAGCTCAAGTATTTCGAGAGCGACGATGTAAAGTTCGTCGGCGAAAAGCCGTTTACCGTGGTCAATGGTAGAGGTGGTAACCCAAGGTTACCGTTTTTCCTTGTTCAAATAACCCCCAATAGCAAAATCGATAGTGTACGCAGAATTAATCGCGTATACTAATGCTGTCCATTGGGACAAATTAAAAAGGACAGATCGCATACTGCAATGTATGCGCTGCCAGAGGTTCGGGCACGCCGCTTCTAACTGCAACATGCGGATTAGATGTGCTAAGTGCGACAAGAACCACATTATAAATGAGTGTCCTCTAGGTAGGGAAAGGGTTGAAGACATGAGCAAGCTCACATGTGTTCTTTGTGGAAACGCGGGGCACCCTGCTAATTATAAGGGATGTCCTGTATTCCAACAGAAGAGAAAGAGTATGCTAGCTCGCAAACAGGCTGCGGAAGAAGAAAATCGATCTAAAAGTCGCTCTTTCACAAATAGGGTAGATCCCAACGTGTCCTTTGCCCAAATGGCAGCTGGACCGGGTAAACCCCAGACATCAAAAATGCCTACGGTTGCTGAGAAAGCACCTGAAGCAGATTTGGATCTAAAAAAGTTCTTGCTGTCGTTGAGTAGCAAGATCGAACAGTTCCAAAAACAATTGAACGACCAAGCAGCACGAATAGATTATATCTATTAGATGTTTGCCCAGTCTAGCGCGCCATGAACATGATGAGTACGTTGGATGAGGTAAACTTTAGGATCCTAGCTGTGAACGTTAATTTATTAGTCAGGGTCGAGAGAAGAACCGTCCTTTCAAATCTGTTGAAAAACCAACTCCCGGATGTACTTTTGGTCAGCGAAACTAAGCTAAACAAGAGACACAAATTGGGATACAGCAACTACCATGTAGTAAGAAGAGACCGACCCCACTCCTCCCAAGGGGGTGGGGTCGCTGTCTTATTACGCAAAGGCTTACGCCATAGCATCATATATAGCGGGGAAGTACGTAGGTTCCAGGTGCTGGAAGCATGCATCGTATGCATTCCTCTCCATAGTCGGAGGAGAATGTATGTGGTGTCGCTTTATGCACCTGAAGCAACTCAACAAACTCAATTTATAGCAGAGCTCGAGACCCTTTTTCGTTGCCTACAGCTTGAATCGGCTGAAAGTTATTACTTTTTGGCCGGCGATCTTAACGCTAAGCATGCGGCTTGGGGAAATACAATCGCGAACACTAGAGGTCGACTGCTTCAGAATTGGCGGGAGCAAACTATGATTGAGTACAAACTTAGTTTGTACGCGACGGATATCCCGTCCTTCCCAAGAGGAAACTCTTTTCTGGACTTAGCGCTTATGGACAATAGACTAGAACTAACAAATAACGAACACGCGCGGAACTGTGTGCGAGCATTCGATTACGATAGTGACCACCTCGGACTTGATGCCGTATTTAGTATCCCAAACGAGCAAACTCAACTGGAGGAGTTCGACCAAGTGCGTTCTTGCGACTACCGAAAGACGAACTGGCCGCGTTTCACCAGAATTGTAAAGCGAGAACTACGTTTGAGCGAAATTGATCCACCGACAAACAGAAACCTTACAAACGACGAAATTGACCAAAATTTACTAAAAATGAATGAGGTCCTCACAAGGTCAATGGATCTAGCTATCCCTAAGATAACTAGTTCTGACGACCAGACGGAGAAATATCGAACGCCAACAATCGATGCACTCCACCGACACAAAAGCAGACTGGTCTCGAGGCTTAAACGGCTGCGTAGACAATTCACTGACAGACAAGACCCGGAGGTTCGGACACTGAAGTCACTGATCAAAAATCTTAAAAAATTAATATCGGAGAATTACAGAAAATCTATAAATTATTACTGGGGCAACCAAATTCGGGCTATAAAAACCAGTAGCCCGAATATGTTTCCCCCAAAATAAATAAAATATTCATGCGAAAAGATCATAACGACATTCCATGTGTCCGAATTTCCAAAACGACAGAAAACAGACAGACACTCACGGCTGTTGGTATAAGTCCGGAAAACGTTGACTCGAACGACGGTTTTTTCACGATCGAAGATCCTCAGGAGAAGGCGAATTCGATAGGCGCTATTTTCGAGACCGTGTATACGGTGAACAATCCTGTTCGCCTAAATCGCGATATTGAGGAAAGAGCCTTTCTGAATCACTTTTATCTGCGCACTGAACTTCAAGCTTGGCGATCTGAGAATCACGGTTTTTCCGTATTCAATGACGAAAACCCTTCCAATGGCATAGTCGCCAATAGCCTGATGCTGTTCGTGCAAAAAGATGAACTCCTGGACATCTTGGTATCATTGAAAAATAAAAAGTCGGCAGGAGAGGACGGTGTCCCAAACGTCGTATTGAGACACCTGCCAATAGAAGCAGTCGATATCTTCACCACCCTGTTTAACAATGCACTGAATAATACACATTATCCGGTGCACTGGAAAACGGCGGTGGTACATCCTATCCCCAAAAAGGACAAGGACAGAACAAACCCTGCAAATCTTCGGTCAATAAGCCTTCTGCCGAATGTAAGCAAGGTATTTGAGAAAATAGTCAATAGAGCTCTGCTTAAGTGGGTTGAGGAAAACAAAATTATTCCGGATAATCGGTTTGGTTTTCGAGCGAGGGATGATACCATTCATGCCGCGTCGAAATTAGTCTCCGACATCCAATGGAATAAATCCAAAAAACAATGCACAGGGGCCTGTCTGGTTGACTTTGAGAAGGCCTTCGACACCGTATGGTTAGAGGGGCTTTTCTACAAGCTGACCAGACTGGGCACGCGTAAACCCATGCTATATATGATTTATGAAATGCTTATGGGAAAGAAGTTCGTTGTCAAATGTGGCAACGTAACTTCGAGTAAAGTCTTTGAAATTAAAAACGGTTTACAACAGGGGGCGGTGGACTCCCCGATATTGTTTAACATTTATACAAGTGATCTTGTAGGTTCCCTCAGTCACGCTATAGCGTACGCATATGATCTAGTGGCGTACAGATCAGGTCCGAAAATCGAGGTCATCAACACACTTTTGCAACGTGACTTCGATCACATCAAGGGATATTGCGACGATTGGAAATTGAGGATCAATTCAGGACCCCAGTGCAGAGGGCTTCTTACGATACCAGAAAAAACTGGAAAAAATTTTGTATCATAGGACTGCATGGACGGCCGTTGGCGGTGAGAAGTGAAGTCAAATACCTTGGCATCTGGCTTGACAAGTTTCTGTATTTTAATAAAAATGTGGATGCTTGTCTGGCCAGGGCTAGGGGGGCTTATGCTCTGACAAGAAGATTGTTTCATAGCAGTCAACTTGATTCAAGGGTGAAAGTCATTTGCTACATGGCCCTCATAAGGCCGATCATCGCTTACGGTTGTCCCGTGTGGTTCAATGTATCACCATCCTACATGGAAAGGATACGGCTGTTTGAGAGACGTTGTCTCCGATCCTGCTTAGGATTGTACCGAACGCCGGACTCCGAGTATATAAAATATTATCGCAACGAGGTTCTATACAATGGGGCTCAGTTGAATAGAATTGACAATTTCCTAATCAAGGTGACTCGAAGGCACGCTGCAAGGGCGATGGCTAGCGATAACAGCCTGATCTTTGGGGCTTATTATCCCAATGATTTATACATGGAGAGCACGCTCATATCGGGCTTTATTCCACCAGAGGCATTCATTTACATCGATTCGTTAGGGTTAGTACAAGACAGGAACGGTATCCCGGTTTTATGCCACCGCTATCGTGACGCGCGGGACAAACGGCTTATCCGCGACGGGTATGTCGACAATGCTCCGGAGCTCCTCCGCTTTAGCACGGCAGTATCGGATCGCGATAGGATCGATGCTGAAAAGCAGCGCACTGAATTCTGGTGGCTATATGAGGAAGGTGATTCTGCACTTCCTCAGGACTTTGCGGACTTTTAGTCCAACTCCATAGGTAAGATTTTAAAATTAGGAAAAAGGTCTGTTGCGGGGCTTGTGCACCATATTGGCGTACAATATGGTTGAACGCAGGCTGCCGTGGGACCGAAAGACGCAATCAGGATGGCGACCCCTCGGGGCATGCGCAACGAGGGCTCACCACCCCGATTATAATTAAGTTAGGTTTAAGTAGTTTAAGTAGTCTTAAGTTAGGTTTAAGTAGTTTAAGTAGTCTTAAGTTAGGCTTAAGTAGTTTAAGTAGTCATAAGTTAGTTATAATCTAGAATAAGCTTTTATATAAAACAAAAAAAAGTCACTAAACAAAGATTTCAATTTTTTCTTTGTAAATTGAAATTAAATATAAAACCAAAAAACCGACAAACCTAAGCCTAAAGGCAAAATAAAACAGCTAAATATAAGCTTATAGCGCCCACTAAGGGCCGATAAGTTAGATTAAGTAAACCAGTTATTGATAAGTTAGATTTAAGCATTTTTGTCTAGTAGTAAGTTAATATTTTAAGTAAATAAAAAAAATGAGTTTGAAAGAAAAAAGTGCCTTCATCATTGGATGTGATGCCAATGCTCATCATGCAATTTGGGGCAGCTCCAACATCAACGAACGCAGTGAGTTACTCTTTTATTATACTCTAGACGGACGGAGCACGAATTACATATGAGTAGGTTTGTTACTCATATGTAATTCGTGCTCCGTCCCCACCTTCATAGATAGAACCAGACAAGAAGTGCTAGACATCACTCTTGCCTCTCAAAACATAATCGACTTGATTGGACACTGGAGAGTCTCTAACAAGCACTCCTTTTTAGACCACAGAAACATCCAGTTCACCATGGATAACACTCCCCCAGGCCCGAAGTTTTTTAGGAACCACAAAAAAACCAACTGGCCACTTTTTAGAGAAACTCTAACAAACAATCTTCTCTTTGACTCCTTGGTACAACTGAGTAACAAAACAGAAATGGACAGTCTGGTGGAAACCCTCCCACGAGCACTGTGCGATGCAAGATCGTCAGCATGTCCTATAAGAAGGACTCGTGTGAGGTCCAAGCCTCCATGGTGGGACTCCGTCCTCTGCACCCTTAGAAAAAAAGAGCTCCAAAGAGATACTAGATTAGGACCAATACAATTTGCCTCTAAAAACGTGCAAAAGCGTTTAAAAAAAAGGAAACAAAAAACATCCTTGCATACCTTCTGGGGTAACATAGAAGAAACCTCAGAGGTTACAGAGATCCGAAGGATCTCCGTCCTATCAGTCTTTTCTGCTTACAACCTTGGAAAGATTAATTGACATACACCTCCGTACTAATATAGAACCGACTGCACTCTCCAACTCCCAACATGCATACTGCAAGGGTTAATCTTTTGAGACAGCGCTTCACTCACTTGTACGTATAACTGAAAACTCACTAAGGGTAAAGGAGTATACTATGATTGTCTTTCTTGATATAGAAGGAGCTTTTAACAATGTCAATGCAGGAGCAATTACTAACGCAATCTCGGATTTAAATGTGGATGACTCGCTGGGGGTGCTAATAAATCAGCTACCTGATCGACCATACTGATGTGGTTTTAGGCTGCAAGTGGGCACAGAGCCGCGAAGGATTTGGAGGAAGCTGGAGGCGAGCTTAACTTCCACCTTGCTCCATTTTTCCAATGTCATGCTTCCATCCGGGTCACTGCGGTTAATTATCGCAATTTCCAGATGTCCTTTAAACATCTAGCTGAACGTCCTATCGAGCGTTCTGAGAGGTGGCGGATTAGACGTTTTATTTTTTTTTTTACACTCCTCGTCGTGGCTTCCACCGACCGTTGTCTTTTGGAAGGAAGCGCTGGCGAAACGTTGAATAGATAGATTTCCAACAAATCGAAGCTAAAAACCAAAATGTGCTTATTCCCATCACCCCCAAATAGTTCTTAAATCCTTTCCAAATGTAGAAAAAAATATGTTTGGACATAACAATGCAATTTGTACTTCAGCGAAACATTTTTTTTATTCAACCGCCAGTTACTCCTTACACGTAACTAAAAAAGAAAATGCGTCAAGCTGTATTTCCAAAAGCAGCTCAGAAAGGTAATCTTTTAATTAACGAAAAATTTAATTTCCGAGAAAAAAAAAAGAAGAATTTCTGACAGAGATTATTTCACAAGTCTACAATACGTTGGTGTTTGGCTTGACTGAAATAAACTACGCGCCAGACAGTTTGCAGGGATGCTTGGGTTGGAGTGGTCTCCTTTTAAATACACATGTGTGCACCAAACTCCACATACGGGTATCCACCATAGCAACCAGGTTTCATTGAATTAAATAGTGTCGGAGGTTTTACCACATGACATATAAATTGCGAAAAAATGTAAGCGAAACTCCGTTCACGTTTTCGGTGTTAAATTTGTGGTTCTTAATTGCAGGTTTTCGGGCCTAATGCCGGCCGTTTATTTCGGTTAAAAATGATTCGCTAATATCCACACGTTGTTGCATAATGGAGAGGGAGCTGTCTCACAACAACACTCGTGCGGTGATCGGTCCATTTGGGTAATTTTGAAATTTACATTTTTTGCCGGAGGGCTTTTGCAATTTAAGTGTGTACAAGGCGGCCTTCTATGATCGTTTTTTTTACGAGATGTTAAAGTGATTTTGTTTTGATGTAAAATGCATAATGGCAGTCGTATACACACGTCAAAGTTATTTTATCTCCACATAGCTAACATTTACTTGGATTTTATGGAAAATACCTTGGGCTGAAAAAAAAATTAATTAAAATGTTTTACTGCACTGTTTGGATTTGTGTTAAATATTCTTATTTACGAAAAACTGCATGATACTACAATTTAAAAAAAAACGTTTAAACATGCATATAACGGGTGATCCTAGTAGAGATACTTTTTTCAATAGCCTTTTTTGACAGATCACGTGTGAGTCGTGTCATGCTGTCATGTTATTTTTGTTTAGTATTGTTTGGCATTTCATAATGGAAAGACTTACGCGTGAACAACGTTTACAAATTGTTCAACTTTATTATGAAAATTCACGTTCTGTGAGGAATGTGTTTCGTGCACTTCGCTCAACTTATGGTCAACATAATCGGCCTACTGAGCGTACTATTCGCAACACCATCACCCATTTTGAGACCCAGCTTTCATTATTGGATAATATTCGACCGAATAGACCACGTCCAGCACGCTGTGAAGAAAATATAGCGGCCGTAGCTGAGAGTGTACACGAAGACCGTAGAGAGTCGATTCGGCGCCGTTCGCAGCAACTCGGACTGACGTATGGAACGACTTGGCGCATTTTACGTCAAGATCTTAAATTGAAAGCGTACAAAATACAGCTTGTGCAACAACTGAAGCCCCTCGACCTTCCCAAGCGACATCGCTTCGCTCTATGGGCTCCTTAAAAGTTCCAAGAAGATCTGACGTTTTCGAGGCAAATTTTGTTTAGCGATGAGGCCCATTTCTGGCTCAATGGGTATGTAAACAAACAAAATGGCCGCATTTGGGACGAGAGCAACCTGAAGAGATTGAAGAACTGCCACTTCATCCAGAAAAAACAACGGTTTGGTGTGGTTTGTGGGCCGGTGGAATCATCGGTCCATATTTCTTTAAAAATTATGCCGGTGCGAACGTAACAGTCAATGGCGACCATTATCGTGCCATGATAACCGACTATTTGATGCCTGAAATTGAAGCTCGTGATCTCGGCGACATTTGGTTTCAGCAAGACGGCGCCACTTCCCACACATCGCATCAATCAATGGACTTATTGAGAGAACATTTCGGTGAGCACATAATTTCACGTTTTGGTCCGGTCGATTGGCCACCAAGATCGTGTGATATCACACCGTTAGACTTTTTCCTGTGGGGATATGTAAAGTCAAAAGCTTATGCCGACAAACCCGCTTCGATTCAGGCCTTGGAGAAAAACATCACGCGTGTCATTCGCCAGTTACCAGTCGAAATGCTCGAACGAGTGATCGAAAATTGGACTCAACGGATGGACCATCTGCGACGTAGCAACGGCCAACATTTGAAAGGCATAATCTTCAAAAAATAAATGCCAAAGAATGTTCTTTCAAATGATAATAAACATTCTCCAATAAATTTGAATTTTCTGTGTTTTTTTTTTCTTTAAAAAATTAGGGAACCTCGAAATGGATCACCCATTATATCTAGGCACGTCCAATTTTTGAGGGAGTTTTTCGTAAAAGAAGGTTTCAGTAGAATAAAAAAAAAACGGTTGCTAAAAATCTTACATACGAACATTTTGTCTATACCTACATCGTTTCCCACTCCCAATTTTTGGGACATTTTCCTTAAGCACATATTAGATAAGTTAATCAACTATTCACACAACGGATTGTAGCCTACTCATGTTTTTTTTTTTATCAGCATTGTTTTGATTAATCCAAGTTCCTCCGATATCTACGGATTGATTTATGATGGTGTATGCTAAGAGCTACGCAACAACCATCGGTATTTGTACATTACTAACAATTTTGCATTGATAAACCGCTAACGAAGCTCTTCTACCTCCAGAAATATTAACCTGTATAAGGTCTTATGGAAAAAAACTAGGAAGCTATTTACTTTTATGGTGGTTGGGTGTTGTAGAACGAGGGCAGACTCTGATTGGCTTTAACTTGGCAATGCCCAGTGATTGTAACTCTGACTACACATCAAGTGCTTATTGTTTTGCTCCAAGTGGTAACCACTGGTACTGGTCTCATCCAACCGGATTTGACTTGCTTAACGATAAGCGCGAGTGTTGATAACACGACGAAAAACAGCAACTCTATAAACAGCCAGGTCAGAATGGCATGGAATGAATACCCGGCCTGCTGTCCCAGGCGAACCTAGACAAGCTGCTTCGACATATTCGGACAACAGGTTGTCTAGTAATATCAAGGGTTAGTCAGGCCCCTTGAACAGAGATGGTGGCGGATGATCCGAAAGGCCAACGTGTCCCAGGGATACCTAATAAATTGGAAATGGCTCTCTTAGTTGGGGGGTTGTGCTTCGTGTTAAAACTACCCAACCATGAAAAAAATAGCCTCGGAAAGGACTGATTTTATCGTTGCCGACACGGCTAAACGAAAAAAGGACAACTACGTTCGTATCTGCACCTGGAATGTGAGAACATTAAACAGGAGAGTTGCATGCGAACAACTAGCGGAAGTCCTAAACTGCTACAAAGCAGACATTACTGCCATCCAGGAATTACGGTGGGATGGGCGGGGCAAAAAGAGGATGAAAAACTGTGACATCTACTACGGACCGTGTTATAGTGAGCAGAAACAGCGACTACTCGGATGCGGATTTGTTATAAGTGCCAGATTTAGGCAAGAAGTCTTATTTTTCAAAGACATTTGCGAACGCATTGTAACAATCCGCATCAAGGCTTAATTTACCAACGTAACCCTTATATGCGCTCACACCCCAACGGAGGAAAAATATGAGATAGCTAAGGACTGCTTCTATGAGCTCCTTGACAAAACCTATTAGCGACTACCGAAGTAAGATGTTAAAATCGTGCTTGGAGATTTTAAGGCAAAGGTTGGAAGAGAAGACATCTTCAGCAGATTTCTCGGAAAACATAGCCTACACGACAACTCGTCTGGTAACGGACTTAAGCTAATTGACTTCGCTACGGAACGAAATGCCACTATCGCCAGCACACGGTTTCCTCACCTCGATATCCATAATGGGACATGAAGGTCTCCAGATCAACGAACGGTCAACCAAATTGATCATATAGCGACAGACAATGGACACGCATTCAGTATTTTGGATGTCCGAACATTCCGAGAGGCTAGCATCGACTCGGACACTGTCTTGTTGCACCAAAGGTAAGAATGTGGAAACCCAAAACGCCAGAACAATTCAGGAATACTGTAAGAAAATTGAATGTCAAATTTGACCGACAAGAACTTCGCGCAACGCGTATCCCTTAACCTCTCGGTCGATGAACAATGGCAACGATGCCAACAAGCTGATCTAATCAGCCGTAACTGATGTGCTAGGTTTCTCGCGCAAACCAGCAAGAAACTCCTGATTCGATGAGTAATGCCGACATATGCTCGCAACCACGAACGAGGCCTTCAAAGCTAAGCTATAGGCAGAGAAGAAGGGAAGAAAACAAATTTTTCAGAAAGAAGAAAAAAGAGCAAGAAAAGCGCGCGATCGAGGATATAGAGAGGTGCCACTCCAGGAACGAGGTTTGCAAGTTTTACCAAAGTGTAAAACGTCAAAGCCAAGGATACAAGGCTCGAACAGTATACTGTTGAGATGATCAAGGAAACATAGTAGTTGAGACACAGTCGATGCTGAGGATATGGAAGAACCTCTTCTGCAGACTGTTAAACGGCGGTGACAAACAACATTCCGCTGTCAGGTAGAACGAACATTCAATATTGGCAACGACAACGAAAACTGCCAACCACCCGACCTGAGTGAAGTGAGGATAGCAATATATAAACTGAAGCTTAATAAGGCTGCCGGGAATGGCGGCCTTCCCGCCGAGTTTTATAAAGCCGGCGGAGATGAGTTGGTAAGTAACATCCACCAACTCATAAGCCGAATCTGTTCGGAAGAAAGTATCCCTGAAGAATAGAACCTCAGCATGGTTTGCCCGATCCACAAAAATGAAGACCCTCTAAACTGCGCCAACAGAGCCATAAGTCTCCTGAACATCGCCTACAAGATCCCATCTTCCGTAATATGTGAACGCCTGAAAGCCTTTACTAACAACCTGATCGGCCCTTACCAGTATTGTTTTAGGCCAGGAAAGTCCACAACAAATCAAATCTTCACACTTCGGCAGATCCTGGAAAAAATCCAAGAAGTCCAAATCGATACCTACCACCTATTCATCGATTTCAAAGCCGCATACGACAGCATTTATAGAGACGAACTATACAGAGCCATGTCTAGTTTTGGTATACCGCCCAAAATTGTCCGTTTGTGTAGGATGAAAATGGAGAATTCTCGCTGCTCGATCAGGGTCGGAAACGACCTCACTGACACATTCGATACCAAAAAAGGATTTAGGCAAGGCGATGCGCTGTCAGGTGACTTCTTTAATCTGATTGTTGAGAGGATTGTGCAAAACTCACGAGCCAACACCAGAGGTACAATTTTCCAAAAATCTGTACAACTACTAGCATACGCCGACGATATTGACATCATTGGTCGGACTCAACGTGATGTCATAGCCACGTTTGCTAGTAGGAAGCGCCAAAAATGGGTTTAGCAGTAGATGAGGGCAAGACGAAGTATATGCTGTCAACGCGAAAGGACACAAAACATCGACGAATTGGACAGAACGTCACCATTGACAGATATTACTTTGAGGTAGTACAGATCTTTGTCTACCTTGGCACCGCTATCAACAGTTTGCGTTGACAGGCCTTAGAGACGAAGATTCAACAAAAAACTACACGACCTATACAGCCATATGCCCCTGATCAAAAAAAACTCCGCATTGGACGTTTAATATGGCTGGGACATGTAGAACGAATGGACACCAATATTCCGGCTCGCAGAGTCTTCGATTCCCAGCCAGACATCGGACGCAGTAGAGGAAGACCTCGCCTTAAATGGTGCGCAAAACTTGAAACCAACCTCAACCAACTTTTAGTGCGCAACTGCAGGCAGTTAGCTAAGGACCGGTCTGATTCGAGAGGCATGCTGGTAAAGGTCCATACTCATTCCGAACTGTAGTCCCACTTAAGTAATCAAATAATTGGTAGCTTTGAATAATCACGACTATTTTGAGGGCTCAGTGGCTCGATGGTTGGATGAACTGCCGCGCAGAAGGTCTGGGTTCGATTCCCAGCCGTAGCAATACCTTAATGATTTTTCACTGGCCCTCCTCTCCTGATGATCTGACAAATCGTCCGAGTAGTATCAATTGTCATGAAAAGCTTATCTCAACTTAGCCGTTCGGATTCGGCAAAAAACAGGAGGTCCCGCCATCGTGCTAAGAAGTACACACGCATACATGAATGATTGTGAGAAAAAAAGCTAGGCCCTGGGTACTAACGAG
The DNA here is from genome assembly GCA_949824845.1 of Rhingia rostrata. Classification (NCBI taxonomy): domain Eukaryota; kingdom Metazoa; phylum Arthropoda; class Insecta; order Diptera; family Syrphidae; genus Rhingia; species Rhingia rostrata. The sequence continues at coordinate 29,199,104 of OX463758.1, forward strand.
CCTGTTGCGCCATAAAATTAAATTAAATTTTTTTTTTGCACGTCTAATGGGGTCTACCACCAATTAAATTGACTTGATTATTAGTGGCATCAATTAGTCATGACGAAAGACATGAAACAAAAAAAAAAAACAAATTTCAACGAAACAATGCCGTCCTACTTCCAACACACCTGGCTGACATCTCTGCTCAATTGCAAACCTTAAAGAATCTTAGGCAACGTCAATCATCGTTGATGCATCAACAAACGGCGAAGACTGCTTATCTAGATCTACGCCTGCGAACGCTGTCAACTGCGAACACAAATCGACATTTGCTGCATCAAAAACTGTCACTATGCCAACCCAGAGATATGCACAAATATCAAATGCTTTCGCAGACAGCACTCAACAGATAGCGCCCAACAGCCCTCTGCAATTGAAACAACTGTGCCGAAGATATTACTGGTGGGTTACATGAGCTGTAATTAAGGCGGTGGCAGTTACACACATCAGGCTAAACGCTCCTTCGTGTAATGCGAGTTGTATGCGGCTCATTAATCATTTTCCAGTTCGTAAATCTGCCGGCCGAAGGGTTTTAATTTCTCCTCCCGGTTTGTGTCTTTTACGGGCACTGGACACTGTCTCTATTCCCCCTTCCTTATATGTGTATGATTGCTGTGTGTAGAGGCTTAAAAGGTTTTTCCTGTTCTGACATTTTTGCACAACGTTACCGCTGCTGGTCAATGTCGTCGTCATTGTCATAGCGTGGCGGCCTTCTGCGTTCTTCTGGCAGCAGCAGTCCAACTCCAATTGCCCAGCCGTCCTTTGCGATGACTACTGGTTTTTATTTCAGCACACACAAATTTGCTTTGTGCTTCTTCTCCTGCGGTTCGTTCCCTTTTTTGTTGCAAACTACGATAGTGAACACGAAATTGTTTAACGATGCTCCATGAGCACAGGTGGATTTTCTTAGTTTTTTTTTGTCGCGTGGGCTTCTGTTGCTTCCACTTCGATTCGCCATCGGAGCCGCCTTTGTCCGAAAGTGCAGGACGGCATTGGTCATAACATTTTGCGCTGTCAGATCTATCCACTCTATTCAGTTGGTGGACATCTTGTTGTGACAGATATATGTGAAATGTGTGCTTGAATTATATTATGCACGTACTACATCTTTTAATTACTTTCCATGCTGGATTTGGTATACCGTCGAGTCGGTCGTCTCAACTCATCGTGATTTTCGCATTGACTTCGGGAACTTTGTCGCCAGAGAAGCTGACGCAGAGGTGATGTCAGCATCATCACGCCCATGTACTTAGCGTCTCTACATCGCCAGGGAGTTGTCTAATTAAGCCAGAGATTCGTGTGATCATCCACAACACGTCGTGAAGTTCATTGGAGAGGGGGGATGATACCTACTACTTAATTGTCTCTTAAAGTAGCCAATTGTTGCATGTAGAAGCAGTAACACAACTACATAGCACTAGATAATTTGATTCTCAAATCGGAACACATGTGGTGCTCGAGAAGCTTCGCCTTGTGTGGCAAAATTACAATACAGCTGAGGAAGTAAACAATTTCTTGTCATTACATGTTCGTATGTGGTGGTGATATTCGTAGGACCTAAATTATCTGGGATCAAATGATCTGGGATTGTCATGGCTGTATGTTAACAAAAATCACTTTTTGTTCACATTTTACAGTGGTACGCATTAGGCTGATGACTGTTTAATTGAAAATCGACATATCTGGATTAAGACTTATGCGCCCTTTAATAAGGGGGAGAAATTTAGAACAGCCACGTAAACTTGCACAATGTAAGGGACAAGTAACTAGGTATGCAGAACATAGGATGCTAACAAATGTGTTGTATAAGGACCATTTTTTGTTATACAGTTATTTTAGTCTATGCTCTGCTACCGGAATTCTGCGCAAAAGCTATCTTAACTCTACTGGACGCTACGAAACTCTATCCAACGGATATATCTACTTACTTGTTACTTAAGTTACGCTGCAGCCCGGAATGAACCTGGACCTCAACCAACATGCCTCTGCAATTAGCCCGGTCCTTAGATAACTGCCTCGAGTTGCGCACTCCAAGTTGGTTGAGATCCGTTTCTACTCGTGTGCGTCACTTAAGGCGAGGTCTTCCTCTACTGCGTCCGACGTCTGTCTGGGAATCGAAGACTCTGCGAGCCGGAGTGTTGGTGTCCATTCGTTGTACATAGGACATGTACAACGAATGGACACCAACACTCCTTTTAAGATGGCTAGGATAGCCATCTTATACGTCCAATGCGGAGTTTTTTGACCAGGGGCATGTCGCTGTACAGCTCGTATAGTTCTTGGTTGAATCTTCGTCTCCATAGCCCGTCGACGCACACGGGACCGAAGATTTTTCGAAGAATTTTCTTCGCAAATCGACTAAGGATTTCTTCATTCGCCTTTGAGACGGTCTAAGCTTAAGCCCCGTAAAGTAGGACTGGGATGATCAGGGTCTTACATAGGACCTCCTTAGTAGGTCTGGTGAGGGCTTTACTACTGAATTGCCTTCTTAGCCCGAAGAAACAGCAGTTGGCAAGAGTAATTCTTCGTTTAATATCTGACGAGATGTTGTTGTTAGAGTTAATTAAAGATAAAGTCCCGTACTACCTCAAAGTTATATTTGTCAACGGTGACGTTCTGTCCAATTCGTCGATGTTGTGTGTCCTTTCGTGTTGAGTGCATATACTTCTTGCCCTCATTTACTGCTAAACCAATTTTTGTCGTTTCCTTCTTTATGCTAGCAAACGTGGCTATGACATCACGTTGGGTCCTACCAATGATGTCAATATCGTCGGCGTATGCTAGTAGTTGTACAGATTTTTGAAAAATTGTGCCTCTGGTGTTGGCTTGTGACTTTTGGAAAATCCTCTCAAGAATCCGATTTAAAAGGTCACATGACAGCGCATCGCTTTCCCTAAATCCTTTTTTGGTATCGAATGTGTCGCTGAGATCGTTTCCGACCCTGATGGAGCAGCGAGAATTCTCCATTGCCATCCTACACAAACGGACGAGTTTGGGCGGTATACCAAAACTAGATACGGCTCTGTATAGTTCGTCTCTATAAATGCTGTCGATTGCGGCTTTGAAATCGATTAATAGGTGGTGGGTATCGATTTGGACTTCTTGGTTTCCAGGATCTGCCGAAGTGTGAAGATTTGATCAGTTGTGGACTTTCCTGGCCTAAAACCACACTAATAAGGGCCGATCAGGTTGTTGGTAAACGATTTCAGGCGTTCACATATTACGGCAGATAGGAACTTGTAGGCGATGTTGAGGAGTCTTATGCCGCTGTAGTTGGCGCAGTTAAGATTGGTTTGTGGATTGGGCAAACGATGCTGAGGTTCCATTCTTCAGGCATACTTTTTTCCGACCAGATTCGTCTTATGGGTTGGTTACTTACCAAGTCATCTCCGCCGGCTTTATAAAGCTCGGCGGGAATGCCCTCATTTACGGCAGCCTTATTAAGCTTCAGTTTAGATATTGCTTTCATCACTTCACTCAGGTCGGGTGGTTGGCAATTTTCGCTGTCGTTGCCAATATTGTATGGTTCGTCCTGCCTGACAGCGGAATGTTGTTCGTCTTCGCCGTTTAACAGTCTGCAGAAGTGGTTCTTCCATATCCTCAGTATCGACTGTAGTTGAGACCTACGATATTTCCTTGTTCAGTGGCACCTCTCTATATCCTCGCCCGCTTTTCTTGCTCTTTTTTCTTCTTTCTGAAAAACTTCTTCCCTTCTTCTCTGCCTATAGAGCTCAATGGCAGCTCTCATCTTCACCCGCAGTTTAGCCTTGTAGGCCTCGTTCTTATCTTAGAGCATACATCGGCATTCCTCGTCAAACCAGGCCTTTCTTGCTGGTGGACGCGAGAAACCTAGCAAATCTGTTGCGTCTGATCTAATGGCTTGTTGGCATCGTTGCCATTGTTCTTCGACGTTTGAAGCTGGTGGTATGGTGTTAATCGAGAGGTTTAGGGATACTCGTGGATACTTGGCGTTATCTTGCGATTGCAGTCTTTCGACAATAAATGTTTTTACAATATTTCTGGATTTTTTTTTGACCCCTCTCCTAAAAACCGTTATTAGTTTTTGGCGCCAAACCTATCGTACTCTCCCCACAATGGCTGTTAGATATGCTTTAGGTATAAAACATAACCTAGATCTACTAGATCTCACAAATACCAAACGATCCCATTTGTAAGACATTTACGCTTTTTGTTGATTCGAAATTGCTCTTCACCCCATGCACCTTTTATTATGTTGCAACGCTGATCGGTAATAAACAAAAGATAAAACAACCAAACATTGCCTTAAGATACTAATGCCAACACGAACACCTGAAATAGATGTTTTCTTGTGCCTGTGTAAACATTCTACAACTCTACAACATTAAATGCATCCCCATCCCAAACATGCTACTTCAATTCCGGTAGATGTGTTTATACTCGTAAACCTTACCCTCTCCCCCCATCAACATCATCATTCATCCGAAATCATTGCATCATCTTCCGAAATCTTGTGCCTGTCCTGGAGATAAAAGAAAAACGAATGGAGTTATTCTATCTTACTGCCATATCGGAACCATTCTTTGTGCACTACCCGCTGTACTGTACGTGCACGTCGTACCCGTACCGTGGACCGTACATTCAGAAAAAACCTGTCTTCAGCTTCATTCCAACAGCTAGGTGGAGTACATCTATCTAAGAGAAAAGTTGCCCACATTTTGTGCACCTGTGTGCCGTTTTACACCACTCAAGAGCAACAAGTCTTTCGAGTTGAGTAGAACTCACCACTCAGTTGGGTTGAGTTTCCACTCGATTGGCTTGGAACAAACATGGAGATCGTTGCGAGTCCAACTCAAAGCGGTCGGTTAGTTCTTATTTGACTTCTCGTTGTATGGTTCGTGGATGTTGTGTCGCCTTGTTGAATTAATTTTTGAGGTTTTACCCAGCTTTCGTTCGTTAATATACTACCGGCAAACTCGACGCGAGTGCGCGTTCTCGTCCCGCTACTGAGGGAGTACTTCGCCCGACCTTTTTCTGTGTGGATTTATGCGGACATCATCGGGGTCCCGAAGGCGCTGCACAATTTTGCATTTCTAAATTATTGCCACTCATTATCTGCGGCAAACAATCGCGTTCGAAACTTCTTCGTCGCGTCGTCGTCGTCGTCGTCGTTGTCGTCGTGCATTTCCTCGTTCAATAAATTCAGCGAGGAGTCGTTCGTCCGGCTACGAAGACCAACCGATTCGTTGCATGTCTCTAGATACTTAAGTTGGCCGCGCACACGCGGATCCCCTTGAAATGTCGACAAGAACGTTCCATAGCAGCGCTCAAGATCAGCGTTCCGGGCATGCCGCTTTTCGGGAGGCAGCAAAATTAATTTAAATAAATTATTTTGAATTGTTAACGAATGCGAATGTGTTTCTCGGGATACGTTTATTAATTAACGTGCATTACGGTTACAAAGTCGTAGGCAGATCGTATCCTCTGGGCGTCTTGTACGAAAGTGTATTCTGCGTCTTATGTGTTTCTATGTGAAGTTTACTCAGAGAGATATAATTAAGTGAAAAGTGCAAAAATAGCTCCTATGTGCATATACTAGTTCTCATAACCCTTGGATTACTTTTTGGATTACCAGCTACTTTCAGTGGATTATAAAACATCTTTAGTTGCGGGAATTTTTCACCAACCTATTACCGTCATCATCATCAGAAGCAACATTAACATGGAACAGGAACTAAACAGGTACGTAAACAGAGATATATGTTATCACGCGAAACAATATACAAAGTATAGGAGTGTACCTACGAACACACTCTGCGCAAAAAAAAAAATGTAAAGGAACTCATCAAAGGCACATAGAATAACCTGGCAATAGCAAGTGCATATCAAGGGTTTGAGGTGGAATAATCTAAAACGCGATATGCATAAGCTGACGCTGAATAAACCAAGTCGAGTGAGGTATGTCTGTATATGAAATTTATTGCCATCCTTGAGAGGGGGACCAACCAAACAGGGGCGAGTAATCTGGCACCGAACATGTAGCTCATGGCCGGTGCAGCCAGCCACCTATTGACTGCTTGGGCTTGGTTCAAATAGACGAGGCTGTTTACTTTGCACATAATGCAAAGTTATAACTGAAAATAATCATAACGATAGCAACAATCATAATCATAACATTGTGAAGGAGAACGAACAAGACCACAACAACAACAAAATGCAAAAAGTTAAGTTCGTTCGGCATGGAGATTGTTTCTTTGTAGGACATGCTCGTACCTCGAACTGCTTGCTGCTCCCCGAGCGAAGAGGTCTGAGTACAAGACGACAGTGACGGGCGCTGGCTGGATATTGCCCAAGAGGTTGAGTACGTGGGTTGAGAGATGTCTTCAATTGAACATTGATTTGACGTACAGGAAAAAATTTATTTTACGTGACTATCATCGTGGAAATTATTTGCACATCGAATCCGATTCCAGTTATACCAGCGAGCAGTGGTAAAGGGATATGAGGTTGACTTTTTCTGATAAATGCAAAAACAAGTGATAAATGCAAATACGCAAGAACTAAGCAAAGATGGTTCGTAATGAAATTCTACCCATTTCATCTCAATTTTGTCACAATGACATTCCAGCTGTCAGCTCGGGGAGAGTACGATAAGCTTGGCGCCAAGCTTGACCTTAGTAGAGGGGTCGAAAATAAGCATTTTTTACTATGGGAGGATGAAAGGATTTAAAGGTTCCATCTCACCCCGTTTAGGAGGTAAAGGCGATTTTAGAAAAAAATTACTTAAAATGAAAAAAAAAAATTAAACAACAACGGCAACACTTAGAATGAAGTATCATCCGTTTTTGAAAGCCATAAACCGCTTCTTTAATCCTCAACTTAAAGTCAATTATTTATGTTAATAGTTTTTGAAAAATTCGCATGCAAACTCAAAATTATGATAAAACATATAAGAAGGCTACAATCCACTGTGTGGATCGTCTTATAGCCTATCCCTCCCATCCTTAAAATTAATATCCCTTAAATGTGGGTCCTATGACAAAGAAATATTAAAATTGAAATTGTCGCAACATATTTTTCAGACAGTTTATCAAAAACTTGTATGGTTCGACCAAAAACAACGTTTTTCTCCTGCATATGGTATGGCGTAGGGTATACAAATGGTTTTTGCATGAAAACGCCTCTAAAAAGAGGGCGTGAGTAAAAATGATGTATGGAAGAAATATTTGTATTACCAAAACCAATTATTTTCCATAAATTTTTTTTTCGAAATGTTTAAAATTTTACCGAAAAATTTTTTTTTTTACAGAAAACGTTTCTAAAAAGTCTGCGTGGCAAAAAACATTGTACCACTTAGAATAAAGTATCATCCGTTTTTGAAAGCCATAAACCACTTCTTTAATCCTCAACTTAAAGTCAATTATTTATGTCAGTAGTTTTTGAAAAATTCGCATGCAAACTCAAAATTATGATAAAACATATGAGAAGGGTACAATCCACTGTGTGGATCGTCCTATAGCCTATTCCATCCCATCCTTAAAATTAATATCCCTTAAATGTGGGTCTTATGACAAAGAAATATTAAAATTGAAATTGTCGCAACATATTGTTCAGACATTTTATCAAAAACTTGTATGGTTCGACCAAAAACAACGTTTTTCTCCTGCATATGGTATGGCGTAGGGTATACAAATGGTTTTTGCATGAAAACGCCTCTAAAAAGAGGGCGTGAGTAAAAATGATGTATGGAAGAAATGTTTGTATTACCAAAACCAATTATTTTTCATAAATTTTTTTTTTCGAAATGTTTAAAATTTTACCGAAAAATATTTTTTTTTACAGAAAACGTTTCTAAAAAGTCTGTGTGGCAAAAAACTTTGTAAAGATGAAATATAGATATTAAGATTGTCTAGATTGTTTAGATATGTTGTTCAGACATTTTTTCAAAATCTCTAACGGTTTGGCTTAAAACTATGTTTTTCTAAAAAGATGGTGTGGCAGTAGGTGGATTTTAAAAATGTTTACACTTGTTCTGCTGGGAGCAACAACGAGTCGTGTACCAAATTTCATCATCCTAGCCCAAAATTTAAGGCCCAAAAACTGGTGACGTACGGACGGACGGACATACATGGCTAAATCGACTCAGCTATCGATTCTGAGTCGATCCGTATACTTTGAGGTGTACCTAGCTCAATTATTTCTCTACGTTACAAACTGTGTATCAAAACTAATATACCCCTATGGGATAGGGTATACAAAAATTGCAAAAAAAAAACAGTTTAGACCAATTTTTTTGTTCAAAATTGTGAAATGGAGTGCCTGATTGGCTTTTTGTGGTCAATGCTTATAACGGGTGATTTTTTAAGCGTAGTTTTCTTAAAAATCGAATAAAATACTTAAATTGGCATAAAATATTCAAATTTTGATGGTTTGGGTCTTGTAGAACGAAGGTAGACTCTGATTGGCTTTAACTTGGCAATGCCCAGTGGTTTACAACCACTACACATCAAGTGCTTATTTTTAAGCACTTTACACCAATTAATATTGCATCCAAAACTATGTTGATGTAAGCGTTTCTAAAAAAAAATATTTTTCGGGTTAAATTTTAGAGTTTTTTAAGTTGGTTCGGACGTCTAGCGTGACTTGCGAATCGAATTCCCAGCTAATGCCTGGACCGATTTTGATGTTCGACCACTTATTATAAAGCTGAACAGTTGTAGTTAACGTAAAAAATAAAGTTTTACACCTTAACTATATACAGTGAGAAAAACGGGTCATTTTGTTAAATCATCAAAATCATCAAAATCATACATCTTTCCGTATGTGTTCCATAAAATTGACTAAACTGGGTTTACAACTCCAAAACAAAACTTTTCAACATATCCACTTTACACCAATTATTATTGCATCCAAAATTTTGTTCATATAAGCGTTCGACCAGTACCCCATGGTAACCATGGGGTACTGGTCTCGTTCAAACGGATTTGAATCGATAAGTATGCCTTTGCCATTAACGTTTTAAGGACAACTTCATGTAAATGTTGTCCGTGGCTCCGTTTCAAATGGTCCATTCGAAAGGTACAATTTCGCGTCACTTTTCAATCATTTCGGCCTGTATTCCAAGAACTGCGCGTGTTGTGTTATCCTGTAAGGTTTGCCCACATAGACCAACGAGCTTACATAACCCTACAAGAAATAATCAACAGGCGTAGAATCGCATGATCTTGGCTCACCAAATTCATCCTTCAACATTTCCATTGCTTCACGAGCTGTGTAGCATGTGGCACCGTCTTGATGAAACCACATGTCAACCAAGTTCAACTCAGCCAACTGGGGCAAAAAAAAAGTCGCGTATCATGGCTTGATATCGCCGTTGAAGGTAACATTTCTTCCACGGTCGTCTTTGAAGAAAAATTGACCGATGATGCCACCAGTCCATATAAACCGCACCAAACTGTCGTTTTTTCGGGATACATCAGTAATACTTGGACTCCAGATGCGACAGTTTTGCTTATTTACGTATCCGTTGAGCCAGAGATGACCCTCATCGCTGAACACAATTTCTATGGGAATAGCAATATTTTGCTTTTCCGTAGGGTCACGCACCAGTAGCGTGCAAGCCTCTCGGATAGCCAGTAGATATGATACTGATATATTCGGAGATTCCGGGTCGACTCCGGAGACCACACCGCAGTTCATCTTAGAACCGTCAGTGTAGACGACCGTATCGAAATTTGTTACTAAATCGTTTCTCTTTCACTGAGCTCTGGTAGGAAATCCTACCTGGAAGCCTTTCTTGAAGCTTAGTATAGGTACCGTGTAGTCGGCTGGAAACGTGTCCATGTCGTTTGGTAACGAGTCCAGAATATAAATTTGGCCATACGGCCATGCATTCCAGCAGCTTGACTCCTTGGGTCCTAGTAAATAAAAACTAAAATACAATTTTTTGTCGCAACAGGCTCGTTACTAAACAGGGCCGAGCTTTCTCACAACCATTCATGTGTGCGTGGGCACTGCTTGCACGATGGCGCGACCTCCTATTTGATGCCGAATCCTGACGGCGGTTTTAAGTTAAGCTCATCTTGACAATTGATACTACTCGGATGTTTCGTCAGATCATAACGAGAGTAGGGTTATTGAAAAATCATTTAGGTGTTGCTACGGCTGGGAATTGAAGCCATACCTTCTGCGCGACAGTTCATCGCACTAACCATCGCGCCACTGAGCCCGTCGTTGAGTCCTACTGAACTGCAAAAAGCGGTGGCAAGAGATGCAATATCACAGTATGGGCATCCGTTGGTGCCGGCTTCAGTGCCCCAGTGGTGCCTATACCATCTGTTCTTTGCAGCCTTTTTGTTTTGTTAAGTTTGAGCCTTTACTCAATTAAGTATGGTGGTGATCCGCAAACTAGTGAACCGTATGTGAGAATTGGACTAACCACTGCTGTGTACATCCACAAGGTCATCTTTGGTTGAAGTCCCCACTATTTTCCAAAGGTTTTGCTGCAAGCAGAGAAGGCAACACACGCCTTCCTTACTCTATGTTCGATGTTGTGTTTCCAGTTGAGTTTTGGGTCAAGCATGATACCCAACTACCTAGCGCTGGAAGATAGTGTGAGTGGTTGGCCATTAGCACGGGGGAGGGTGAAGTCGGGTATTTTGGTTTGCTCGGGCCTACGTCGAGGCAACACTCTCTACAGTAGTTCCCTCTTCGTCGTTCCGTCTTTCTAAGGTCATGGATATGGTGATTAATCGCCACTACTTACTTACATACTTCAGTGGCGCTAGAGTCCGGAATGAACATAGGCCGCAACCAACATGCCTCTCCAATTCGCCCACTCCTTAGAGAACTATCTCCAGTTGTGCACTCCAATTTGGTTGAGGTCGATTTGTACTTGTGCGCGCCACTTGAGGCGATGTCTTCCTCTACTGCGTCCGACATCTGGCTGGGAATCGAAGGCTCTGTGAACCGTAGTATTGGTGTCCATTCGTTCTACATGTCCCTGCCATCTTAAACATCCAATGCGGAGTTTTTGACAAGTGGCATGCCGCTGTACATACAGCTCGTATAGTCTCCAAATCGTCAGCTTATGAAATATCTCGAAACACGGAACTTCTCAATGGCCGGCAGTATGGTTTTCGCAGCAAAAGTAGTTTGATGACATATCTCACCGCAAAGTGGAACAAATCAATCCATGGTGGAGAAATGACATATCTCACCAAAAAGTAGAACCAATCAATCCATGGTGGAGAAAGCAAGATTGTTGTACTTGATATTTCAAAGGCATTTGACAGGTTTGGCTTCAAGCCTTTTCCGCGAAAAGGCATGCATTTGAAATCGATGAAAAACTTCTTCTATTGATTAGAAATTATCTTACGAAACGATCAATTTAAGTTGTTTTGGGCGAAGTTAAAGTCTTCTTCTCACCAAATAGATAAATGCTGGTGTCCCTCAAGGCTCAGTTTTGTCTCCAACGCAAAGATTCCCTACACACATATTCAATTGCAGTAACAATTTAAAATTCATGTCGAAGCAAACAGATACCTCCCACAGGGTGAGGTCTATGTCTGACTCATTGCTAAGTCTCCGTCGATTTGCAGTTCTGTTGTTGGACCAAAATTTATGCGCAGATTCGAATATCGGATAACATTTAGCTACAAGGTTTGTTTCTTATTTTTTAATTGTCCATCATAATCAAAAATTATTGTTTTTTTATTTTCAATGGAGTCGATGTTTATCTTGTCAAATCGCGAATAGCATCGCCTTCTATTTGGGTTTCGGTTTCAGTGTATCTATGAGTTGTTGCTCCATTGACCAGCTCGTAATACAATTCCTGTTCTGCGATGAATAATAGATATTGGCGGTCGGTTTAGCTTCAATCCGGTACAAGTATCCAATTTGGATTTGATTCGGCGAATAAAAAGATACAGCACCAAAAAAAACCTCGTCCGAAGTGCCTATTCAAACGAGATCACTTCGAGTTTGAATAATTGAGGTTTCATTTGTTAACCGGTGAGTTCGTAGTATATTTCTTCGGCTCTTGTTTAATTCCCTGTAACAGCCGACGTACGTCGATTCGAAATTGGGCGCAAACGTGTTTTTTTTTATACAGATTTTGTATTCTGGTGACTGGTTGCTCTTTGTCTTTTCTATTTAAAACTGTACGAGCACATCTGCACTTCATCAGATAATTGTCAGTTCGGTACAGGGTGTTATTAATGACTTCAAACTTGAAGTCAGCGGAAGCAGATCGTTTTTTTGTGTTTGTATCTACATCGAAAGGTTGTGTTTTTTATAGCCATATGCATGTAGGGGTAGATGGAATGAATTTTTTACTATCATTCTCTGGCATTTTGAGGTATGAAACAAGTTCAACCAACAACAAAACAATGTGTTTCAAGCTTAACAAGACCATACTGCATGATCTTACTGGAGTAACGCAATACGGCATGGAAATTGTAGTTACAACATGAATTAACAGTCATATCTATCTATTGTTGTGTTATACATACATACATAGTACTTATGCTTAACATTATAACGAATTGCAGGTACACAAATTTAGAATGCGAGTGGGTAGCTTAGGCTCCATACACAAGGGACCGGTAGATATTGACAGTCTTGACGGCCATGTTTTTTTCTCGTCGTTCGATAAATCTGTATCACTCAATCACTGATGCGAAATCACCATGGTAAGCGATTTACCTTCAAAATTAGGACTCGGTAAGCAATTATCCATCACTCGTATGACAAAGGAATGACAGATATGACGAGCATATCAGCGATATCCGTGAAAGTGCACAGGCAATCCTTCGATTCGCCGTTGTACAGACTTCAACTTAGCGAACTTAGCGTCGCTACTTCGGAAGCCGTATAAGATCCAACTGATTCAGTATCTCATAGCGACAGACCACAGATAATGCCTTTTGTTCTCTGATTTAAGTTCGGCGCGATTGGAAGAGGAACCTAATTTTGGCAGAAAAATCCTTTTTTTGTGACCGGGCATAGTTTTGGATGGATGAACAGTCATTCTTCCAAAACTACGCCAGAGAAGGAACAGACAAATTGTCGTATATCGTTTGAAGCTAACCCGCATAAGGCTATTTAGGTGGGAATGCATTCACAAAGATTTACTGCTTAGTAAGGATTTGGGTCCGCGGTGTCTTTGGTTCATACTTGTTCGGAAACAAAGTTGAAGAGGCCATCATCGCCTACCGATACGGATAATAATGATAACCATTTCATTTGGACCGAATTGAACTATATGGACGTGGGCAACATGTGAATTAAGCAGGACGAAGTTACGTGCTACACAGCGAACGCCACAATGGACATTCTCCATGTACGATTTAAGGGTATGGTTATCTCTCGTGAAACGGAATTACCCTTTCGTGCTATTTCACCCCGTTATAATTTTTCTAGTAGGTTTTCTGAATCCGCAGGTCCATGCCAATATGCGGCAATCGAACTATGCCTAGAAATACAACATAACCCAGGCCTTGTTCAAATTTAGTCGAATCTGCACGGCAGAGTCGTTTAAAATTATAAAATTAGACCAAGGAGGGTATGTTGACAATTGTTTATTATATACGAAATGTCATACATGGCCTTTTCAATTGAAACCTAAACATAAACCGAATATCTACTTACTTACTGAAGTCTCGATACAGTTTGGAATGAACCTGGGCCTCAACCAACATGCCTCTCCAATTAGCCCGGTCCTTAGCCAACTGCCTCCAGTTGCGTACTCAGTTTCTACTTGTGCTCACCACTTAAGGCGCGGTCTTCCTCACCTGCGTCCAACGTCTTGGAATCGGCTGCGAATCGAAGGCTCTACAAGCCAGAGTATTGGTATCCATTAGTTCTACATGTCCTAGCCATTTTAAATGTCCAATGTGGAGCTTTTTTTCTACCAGGGGCATGTCGCTGTACAGCTCGTATAGTTATTGGGTGAATCCTCGTCTTCATAGCCCGTCAACGCAAACAGGACCGACGATTTTTCAAAGAATTTTCCTCTCGAATCGACAAAGGATTTCTTCATCCGCTTTTGTGACGGTCCATGCTTCAGTGCCGTAGAGCAGGACTGGGATGATCAGAGTCTTAGACAAGATCTCCTTAGTATTTCGAGTGATGGCTTTACTACTGAATTGCCTTCTTAGCCCGAAGAAACAGCGGTTGGCAAGAGTAATTTTTCGTTTAATTTCTGACGAGATGTTATAGTCAAAGTTAATAGCGGAGCCGAGATAGACAAAGTCGCGTACTACCTCAAAGTTACATCTGTCAATGGTGACGTTCTGTCCGATTCGTCGATGTTGTGTGTCCTTTCGTGTTGACAGCATATACTTCGTCTTGTCCTCATTTACTACTAAACCAATTTTGCCGTTTCCTTCTCTATGCTAGCAAACGTGGCTATGACATCACGTTGGGTCCTACCAATGATGTCAATATTGTCGGCGTATGCTAGTAGTTGTACAGATTTTTGAAAAATTCTACCTCTGGTGTTGGCTCGTGAGTTTTGGACAATCCTCTCAGGAATCAGATTGAAGAAGTCGCATGACAGCGCATCGCCTTGCCTAAATCCTTTTTTGGTATCGAATGTTTCAGTGAGGTCGTTTCCGACCCTCATGGAGCAACGAGAATTCTCCATCGTCATCCTACACAAACGGACGAGTTTGGGCGGTATACCAAAACTAGACATAGCTCTGTATGTATAGTTCGTCTCTATAAATGCTGTCGTATGACGCTTTGAATCGATGAATAGGTGGAGCTGCCGAAGTGTGAAAATTTTATAGGTTGCGAAGTTTCCTAGCCTAAAACCACACTGATAAGGGCCGATCCGGTTGATGGTAAACGGATTCAGGCGTTCACATATTTCGGCACATAGTATCTTATAGGCGATGTTGAGGAGACTTATGCCTCTTTAGTTGGCGCAGTTGAGAGGGTCTTTGTTGTGGATCGGGCAAGCTATGCTGAGGTTCCATTATTCAGGCTTACTTTCTGGATGTTACTTACCAAGTCATCTCCGCCGGCTGTATAGAGCTCAGCGTGGTGGTCGTCATATCCCGCCGCAATACCTGCAACAAGGAGTCGATGTTAGCTCACCGTAATGTTCGGATATTAACAAAATACTGGATGAGTGTCTGTTGTCTATCGCCATGTGAGCAATTTGGTTGACTGTTCGTTTATCTGGTGAGTGCCATGTCCCCTTATGGATATCGAGGTGAGGAAACCGTGTCTTGCTATAGTGGCATTTCGTTCGGTAGCGAAATCAACTAGCTTAAGTCCGTTGCCAGACGTTTTGTCGTGTGGGCTATGTTTACCGACAATACTGCTAAAGATGTCTTCTCTTCCTACCTTTGCGTTAAAATCTCCCAGCACGATTTTGACATCGTACTTCGGTAGTCGGTTTTAGGTTTTGTCAAGGAGCTCGTAGAAGCAATCCTTAGCTATATCATCTTTTTCCTTTGTCGGGGCGTGAGCGCATACAAGGCTTATGTTGGTGAATTTGTCCTTGATGCAGATTGTTACAGTGCGTTTGCTTATGTCTTGGAAACATAAGACACCTTGTATAAGTCTAGCACTTATACCAAATCTGCATCCGACTAGTCGCTATTTCTGGTCCCTAGTAGATGTCACAGTTCTTAAATCCCCTATTTGCCCGGCCCATCCCATCTTACTTCCTGGATGGCAGTAATGTCTGCAGTGTGCCAGTTTAGGGCTTCCGCTAGTTGTTCGCCTGCACCTCGCCCATTTTTATGTTCGCACATGCCTGGTGCAGATACGAACGTCTTTGTCTTATTTGCGTTTAGCTCGATCGTCAACAATAAAATCAGTGGTTTCCCAGGCTATTGGTTGCTTCCTAGCAATAGGTTTTTTTTCCATGGGTGGGTAGTTAACACAAAGCATAACCCCTCACCCTCGTCTGCCAGTTCCAAGTTGAATATTGTCTTCGTTGTGAAATAAATCAGTAAATGCCTTGGTATACCCACGTCTTATCCGTCCCTCAATTCATTGCCAATAACAATTCAAAACCATAACCTTGTCCACCATCACTCCTTGAGCCTACTCTCCATCTCAAACATGCTATTGCAATGTATAGCAATTAAATCTGAAAAATTATTATTAAATGTCAGCGCTGCCAATACCTTAGCACAAATCATACAAAACATTTTTAACCCAACCCACACACAGATCCTCCACAGATCCTCTCAACCAAAAATCCAAGCAAATAGAAAAGTCTTTTCGGAATCAGGAAATTGTCAGAGGTCCCACTTTGCCAATTTCTTGCCTACTACCGTGTGGGACGTTGTCGTGGCTCCAGATTTTACT
Organism: Rhingia rostrata; assembly: GCA_949824845.1. NCBI lineage: Eukaryota > Metazoa > Arthropoda > Insecta > Diptera > Syrphidae > Rhingia > Rhingia rostrata. The sequence goes on from OX463758.1 coordinate 29,215,454, forward strand.
TTCATGCCTTTCAGTTCATGAGCACAAGCATCACGTACCGGCCAATCTTCATCTCTATTAGAAAAATTTCCCGAGGCTGTCATTTAGTGACTAAAGATTTCGTGCAATTCCACAGCTTCCGCACCAAACAAGACAACAAGCCGTCCAACCATGTCCATAGCTCTTCAGCGTTAAAACAAAGTCTCGGCTTCTTCCTGCACTAACCAAGAAGGAGACCAAAAAAAAAATCATAATCATTGATTGTTCACTTCGTAGATACTCCCAGAAAGTGCTACTTGTCGTCTTTATTTCTGCCCTGTATGGAACGTGTCCCCTTCATGCATGAACGAACCACTGTGCTACTGGAAGTTGTGACACTCGACTCGGTCTTTTTGATTTTTATTTTCTTGCAGCAATTCCTCTACACGAACGTTGTCTAGATGGTAGATTCGGTGGACTCTTGTCCCAATCCAACCCATCCATATCGTTTTAATCCGAACAACTTGTGTGCATCTTTCTTTTTTTTTTTTTTTATCCAATTGCATTATTTGCCCAACACTTATTGGCTAAAATTGGTCATTGAACTGGGCGTTGTATATTTTGTATTGGGAATACCTGTTTCGAGTTGAGAGGTATAAGATACATTCCTCAATCTTCAGGCGAGCTGGTATCGCATTTATCTTTTCTGTCAATCGATCGGCTGTCCGTCTTCGTGCGATGTTTGCTTAAAGTTTGGTCTAAAGTGGTGCGAGATACGTGGTCGAAATAAATATCTTAGGGAGATATTTTTAAACTGCTCAATACGTGGTCAGACCAGATGTTATCTTGGGAATCAATGCGAGTGTCTAAAGCCCCTTAATTAAAATTAAAATCACTGATTTAATATTGTGAATGTATCTATAACTTATTTTCTCAATCTGAAGATATCTCAGATTTTTACTTAAGCCGGCAAATTGAAAAGAATTCGCCTTAACTCAACATAACTCGTTTTATGTAAATGAGGTGAATAATGATTGGTAGGCTTTGCTCAGTGTTTTGGCGTTTTAGGCTAAAGGTAGACCTTCGATTTTAGCGGTTGATATACACTTTTTTCCCCATTGGCAGTCTGTAGGGTTCATTTATTTCCAATTTAGCTATATGAATATAAAAATTAAATCGCTTGGCGATCGTGCCGTGAAGGGGATAATGCAAATTAATTCAAATTCATGTAACAAAAAAAAAAATGTTAACTAAGTGTTAGTGCTAAACAGCTTTAGCCGAATATTCATTTAATAATTTAAATAATCAGGTGATCAATTAACTGTTAATCACATTCCATGGTTTTTTGTAAATTTGATGTTCTCCATGGGCGGCTTTTTAGGGTGGTCGGTATGAATGCTGCTTATACGATTTTATGTTTTGTCTACTGACAAACGCTTTTAGAGGGTAAAATTTTATAAAATTTAAAAATTTAATTATATTGGACGAGTTTTTGGTTAAAAATTTGATTGAAAAAATAAAATGGAAGATTGATAACATTTCGATGTTGATGTGTTTTTGCATAATTTGGGGATCAGCGGCCGATTGTTCTGTTTTAGGTCTTGATGAAGAGAGATCTGCCACTGAGCTCTATAGGCAGAGAAGAAGGGAAGAACTCCGGCCTTTTAGAAAGAAGAAAAAAGAGAACGAAAAGAGGACGAAAAGCGGACGATCGAGGATAAGGTGCCACTCCAGGAACGATGCTCGCAAATTTCACCAAAGTGTAAAAAGTCAAAGCCAAGGATACAAGGCTCGGACAGAATCCTATCGAAATGAACAAGGAAATATTGCAGTTGACACACAATCGATGCTGAGGATATGGAAGAACTACTTCTGCAGACTGCTAAACGGCGATGACGAACAACATTCCGCAGTCAGGCAGAACGAGCCATTCAATATTGGCAACGACAGCGAAAACTACCAACCACCCGACCTGAGTGAAGTGAGGGTAGCAATATCTAAACTCAAGCTTAACAAGGCTGCCGGAAATGACGGCCTCCCCGCGAGCTTTATAAAGCCGGCAGAGATGTCTTGGTAAGAAACATCTACCAACTCATAAGCCGAATCTGGTGGGAAGAAAGTATGCCCAAAGAATGGAACCTCAGCTGCGTTTGCCCGATCCACAAAAAATGAGACCCTCTAAACTGCGCCAACTACAGAGGCATAAGTCTCCTCAACATCGCCTACACAATCCTATCTGCCATAATATGTGAACGCCTGAAACCGTTTACCAACAACCTGATCGCCCCTTATCAGTGTGGTTTAGGGCCAGGGAAGTCCACAACCGATCAAATATTCACACTTCGGCAGATGCTGGAAAAGGCCCACGAAGTTCAAATCGATACCCACCCACGATACGACAGCATTGATAGTGACGAACTATACAGAGGCATGTCTAGCTTTGGTATACCGCCCAAACTCGTCCGTTTGTGTAGGATGACGATGGAAAATTTCGCTGCTCCATCAGAGTCGGAAATGACCTCACTGACACATTCGATACCAAAAAAGGATTTAGGGAAGGCGATGCGATGTCATGTGACTTCTTCAATCTGATTCTTGAGAGGATTGTGCAAAACTCACGAGCCAACACCAGAAGCACAATTTTCCAAAAATCTGTACAACTACTAGCATACGCCGACGATTTTAACATCATTGGTAGGACTTCACGTGATGTCATAGCCACGTTTGCTAGCATAGAGAAGGAAGCGGCAAAAATGGGTTTAGCAATAAATGAGGGCAAGACGAACTATATGCTGTTAACACGAAAGAACACACAACATCGAAGCAATGGACAGAACGTCACCATTGACAGATATAACTTTGAGGTAGTACGGGACTTTATCTAGCTCGGTTCCGCTATTAACTTTGACAACAACATCTCGTCAGAAATTAAACGAAGAATTACTCTTGCCAACCGCTGTTTCTTCGGGCTTAGAAGGCAATTCAGTAGTAAAGCCCTCACTCGAACTACTAAGGAGATCTTGTCAAAGACTCTGATCATCACAGTCCTGCTCTACGGCGCTGAAGCATGGACCGTCTCAAAAGCGGATGAAGAAATCCTTGGTCGATTTGAGAGGAAAATTGTTCGAAAAATCTTCGGTCCGTTTACGTTGACGGGCTATGGAGACGAAGATTCAACCAAGAACTATACGAGCTGTACAGCGACATGCCCATGGTCAAAAAACTCCGCATTGGACGTTTAAGATGGCTAGGGCGTGTAGAACGAATGGACACCAATACTCCGGCTCGCAGTGTCTTCGATTCCCAGACAGACGTCAACCGCAGTAGAGGAAGACCTCGCCTTAAGTGGAGCGCACAAACAAAAACCGATTTTAACCAACTTGGAGTGCGTAGCAGTGGTTGTCCGTTTGGTCCAACGAACACCAGCTTTCGCCAGTTCTTTCTCGTATCCCCAGAGGCCCCAGATAACGGTGTTCTTAACAGAATGGTTTCCGATTTCCGAAAGTTGATTTTCAACTTCCAGTCATCACAATATTTCTGGATCTTGTCGAAGTCCCGCTGCAAAAGAGTTCAAGTGACTTCGACAGTAGGGGCTGTTCTGTATGCGATAAGATCGTCCGCACACGCAATTGTCAGAGTAAGACTACCTAACATATCACTGGTGTATATGCTGAAGAGAATCGGCGAGCTTACCGCTCCCTGTTGCAGACTATTCTTAATGAAAAATTAGGTGGTAGAAGTTACATTCCCACAACAAACGTTCTACCAGTCAGCATGTCATGAAGCATATATAGCAGTGGCTTACTTATGCCAAGTCTGGTCAGCTTTAGATAGACCTCTAACCATACGGTGTCAAAAGCCTTCACTAAATCAACCAGACATGCACCCGTGCACTGTTTTTTTGGCTTTGTTCCAATGTATATCAGAGTCGAGTTTGGAGGCGGCATGAATGCAGTCATGTCCAGCCTCGAAACCAATCTGGTTCTCCGGTATAATATTATTGTCCTCAGACCACTTGAACAGAGCTCGATTGAGAATCTTTTCGAAAACCTTGCTGATACTCGGAACGAGAATTATCGACCGGAAATTTGCCGGATTGGAGTTGTCCTTTCCCTTTTTCGGAATAGGATGAACCACCGCTGTCTTCCAACGCACTGGACAATATGCATTATTCAGCGCGTTGTTGAACAGCGTTGCGTAAATGTCCACAGCTTCAGGGGGTAAGTGTCGCAGTACAATGTTGGATATACCATCGACTCCCGCTGACTTAATTTTCTTTATGGAATCGAAGATGATCTAGAGTTCCACCCTCGAGATTAACAGAGGACTAGACCCCCTTCGCTCGGCGACTATGGCGTTTGCCAAGTTTTCGTCATCAAACCGGGTGAAACCACGGTTCTCAGATCGCCATTGCGTTATATCGTTTCGGAGATAGAAATGATGGAGCAGGGCATTGCTTTCCAGAACGCGGTTCGGGCGAATGCTATCATTCACCTTATACACTTCCTGAAAGACAGCCCCCACTGCCTCCACTTTCTACTGAGGATCTTCAATAAAAAAAAACCGTTGTCGAAGACGGCTTCCTCGGATCAATTCCTGCTGTCAAAAGTATGTTTTTATTGTCAGTTGTTCGTTGGAGCTGAATACATGGAAGGTCGTTATGACCTTTCTTCCTAAAGATATTACTTCACAAATACGGCTTACAATGAGTTTATTTACAGTAGATACCAACTGACTCTATCTACACTCGTTTTAATATCCTTATCTTACTGCCTTCAGCTGCGCACTTAAAGTTGGTTGAGGTGGGTTTCGACTTACGCACGCCACTTAAGGTGAGGTCTTCCTCTACTGCATCCGACGCGACGTCTGGCTGGGAATCAAAGTCTCTGTGATCCATAGCATTGGCATACATTCGGTCTACATGTCATAGCCATCTTAAACGTCTAATGCGGACTTTTTGGACTAGGGCTATGTCGCATAGGTCGTATAGTTCTTGGTTGAATCTTTGTCTTCCTATCTTGTCAACGCAATGGGATCACCGATTTATCGAAGAATTTTTTCTCTCAGATCGACGGAGTATTTGTTCATCCACTTATGATACGATCCATTCCTACGCGCCGTAGAGCAGGACTGCGATGATCGGAGTCTCATAAAGAACCTCCTTAGTAATTCGACTGAGGGCTTTACTACTGATTTGTCTTCTAAACCCCACGAAACAGCGTCTGGCTAGAGTAATTCTTCGTTTAATTTCTGACGAGATGTTGTCAGTAATGATAGCGGAGCCGAGGTAGAAAAAATGCCTTACTACCTCAAAGTAATAAAACCGTTATGAATGGTGACATTCTGTCCGTTTCATCGATGTTTTGTGTCATCTCAAGTTGACAGCATATACTTGGTTTTACCCTCATTTACATCTAAATCCATTTTTGCAGTTTCCTTGTCTATACTAGAAATTGGGGCTATGACATCACGTTGATTCCGGCTAATGATGTCGTGACCGTCAGCGTATTCTAGTGTTGGCTTGGAAGTTTTGCACAATCTTTTCCAAGAATGACATTGCAGCGCCTCGCCTATATCCATTTTTTGGTATCGAATGTTTTAGTGACGTAATTTCCGACCCTGAATAAATTGTCTCTTTAAATGTAAAAAAAGTTGAACATGATAACCTTCTCATAATCAACCAGTAAAAAGAACTCCTAATGATGAGGTCCCTTTACAACATCTGAGCATTATGCAAATTTTAATACCTCAACATGGTGTCAAGAAGCCACGCTTGTGATCAATAGATATAATTGTTCACAGTAAATACAAAAATAAAATAACAAATCTGGAGAGCGTTTGATTTTCATCAAACATAAGGACAGCTCTAATCCATGCATTGAATTTAAAAATGTTATAACCCACCCAGAGTGTCATTCATTAATTCCTGTTTCTAAGGCTTTAACAAACATCTAAAGGAAGCAACTGATTAAATCTCGTGCCTATTGTCGTAACGGGTGATCCAAGTAGAGATACTTTTTTCAATAGCCTTTTTTGACAGATCGCGTGTGAGTCGTGTCATGCTGTCATGTTATTTTTGTTTAGTATTGTTTGGCATTTCATAATGGAAAGACTTACGCGTGAACAACGTTTATAAATTGTTCAACTTTATTATGAAAATTCACGTTCTGTGAGGAATGTGTTTCGTGCACTTCGCTCAACTTATGGTCAACATAATCGGCCTACTGAGCATACTATTCGCAACACCATCACCCATTTTGAGACCCAGCATTTATTATTGGATAATATTCGACCGAATAGACCACGTCCAGCACGCTGTGAAGAAAATATAGCGGCCGTAGCTGAGAGTGTACACGAAGACCGTAGAGAGTCGATTCGGCGCCGTTCGCAGCAACTCGGACTGACGTATGGAACGACTTGGCGCATATTACGTCAAGATCTTAAATTGAAAGCGTACAAAATACAGCTTGTGCAACAACTGAAGCCCCTCGACCTTCCCAAGCGACATCGCTTCGCTCTATGGGCTCTTGAAAAGTTCCAAGAAGATCCGACGTTTTCGAGGCAAATTTTGTTTAGCGATGAGGCCCATTTCTGGCTCAATGGGTATGTAAACAAACAAAATTGCCGCATTTGGGACGAAGAGCAACCTGAAGAGATTGAAGAACTGCCACTTCATCCAGAAAAAACAACGGTTTGGTGTGGTTTGTGGGCCGGTGGAATCATCGGTCCATATTTCTTTAAAAATTATGCCGGTGCGAACGTAACAGTCAATGGCGACCATTATCGTGCCATGATAACCGACTATTTGATGCCTGAAATTGAAGCTCGTGATCTCGGCGACATTTGGTTTCAGCAAGACGGCGCCACTTCCCACACATCGCATCAATCAAGGGAATTATTGAGAGAACATTTCGGTGAGCACATAATTTCACGTTTTGGGCCGGTCTATTGGCCACCAAGATCGTGTGATATCACACCGTTAGACTTTTTCCTGTGGGGATATGTAAAGTCAAAAGCTTATGCCGACAAACTCGCTTCGATTAAGGCCTTGGAGGAAAACATCACGCGTGTCATTCGCCAGTTACCAGTCGAAATGCTCGAACGAGTGATCGAAAATTGGACTCAACGGATGGACCATCTGCGACGTAGCAACGACCAACATTTGATAGACATAATCTTCAAAATATAAGCGCCAAAGAATGTTTTTTCATATGATAATAAACATTCGCCATTAAATTTGAATTTTCTGTGTTTTTTTCTTTAAAAAAGTAGGGAACCTCGAAATGGATCACCCTTTATAAAATGGCTCTGCAACTCGAGTAAATCTCGCTATAAATCATTTCCATTAATGCTCTATCGAGATGGAATATTTTAGCCATATATGTAGTTTTGTACGAACATTAAATATGTGTGTATGAATTTATGTTTTATTTGCTTCCATAAATAATTGCGAATAACCTGTTTTCCTTGCAGAGTAGATGTGTTTGCGCCTTAGTGCCAAATTCGTTTGAACACTTGACAATTCAAACAATGTATCTAGTTCACTGAGTTACTTTATGTTGGGTAGACTTAGGCTCAATTTGGATCATTTCTGGATTGAGACAATTTCTTGAATGCTACCTGGCCTTCGATTTTATTGAATTAATTGAACGAATTTATTGTGTTAAATACTTGCGCCTTGCAACCAACTTTTTAAAATTTCATTATAAGAAATCTAAAAATTGAAAATTCAGTTTAGAGACTTTTAAGATAGATAATGTAATAAAAAAAAAAATTATGTTGTTTTTGCTAAGCCCAGACGGGTAACCATATTTTTAGTACATGACCGATAACATAAGTTTTTAATTTCAAAAAAGTTCTTTGAATGCACTGTTTTTTAGGTCACCAGTTTATTTAATTTTTAAATAAAAAAAAAAGATTTTTGTTTTGTATATAAAAAAAGTAGGAACCTAAAAGTTAATTTCATTCATAACGAAAAAAATAAAAACATATGAGAAAGCTACATACCGCTGTGCAGTCGTTTGAATGTGGGTTTAATGGCAACTTAACATTAAAACATATGACAAGGCTACAATCCGCTGTGTTGATCGTCCTATACCCTATTTTATTGCAAAGAAATATTTGAATTGAAACTGTCGCAACATATGGTTCAGACAGTTTATCAAAATATTGTATGGTTCGACCAAAAACAATGTTTTTATCCTGAAAACGCCCCAAAAAAGTAGGCGTGGGAAGGAATGATATAATGAAAAAATGTATACAAATGGTGTTTGTATGAAAACGCCCCATAAAAGTGGGCGTGGGAAGGAATGATATAATGAAAAAAATGTATACAAATGGTGTTTGTATGAAAACGCCCCAAAAAAGTGGGCGTGGGAAGGAATGATATAATGAAAAAATGTATACAAATGGTGTTTGTATGAAAACGCCCCCAAAAAGTGGGCGTGGGAAGGAATGATATAATGAAAAAATGTATACAAATAGTGTTTGTATGAAAACGCCCCCAAAAAGTGGGCGTGGGAAGGAATGATATAATGAAAAAATGTATACAAATGGTGTTTGTATGAAAATGCCCCCAAAAAGTAGGCGTGGAAGGAATGATATAATGAAAAAATGTATACAAATGGTGTTTGTATGAAAACGCCCCCAAAAAGTGGGCGTGGGAAGGGATAATATAATGAAAAAATGTTTTTATTACCAAAGCCAATTACTTTGCACAAATTTTTTTTCGAAATGTTTAAAATTTTACCGAAAAACGTTTGGGCGTGTCAAAAAACTTTGTATACACGAAATATAGACATTAGGATTGTCTAGACATCTTGTTCAGAAACTTTTTCAAAGTTTTGAACTGTTTGGCCTACAATTAGGTTTTTCTAAAAAAAAAAAAGAGCGCCTGGCAGTGGGTGGATTTTAAAATTTTGTACACTTCTTCGAACAGCACGTACAAGGATCACATGTACGACATTTCAAAACTCTAGCACAAAACTTAATGCCCAATAATCGTTGACACATAGACGGATGAACGGACGGACAGACAGACATGACTAGATCGACTCAGCTAGCGATTCTGAGTCGATCCATATATTTCGGTATATCTACCGAAATTATTTCACTATGTTACAAGCTTAATGTCAAAACTAATATACCCCTATGGGATAGGGTATGAAAAGGCAGTCTTTAGGGACATTTATTCAAATGCCGGTTTTACAAAGCCGTTATATGGTGCCATTCGTTTTGGTTCTATAATTATAATTCCACCTATTATATAAAATTGAAACTAAATCTGTCCAGCTGTTCACCTTTCAACTGCGACCATAGACCAACAGACGGACATGCCTCTTCGTCATCGTAAAGTTACTTACTGACTTAGTCAAGTAGCGTTAGAGTCCAACACAGACAGGACTATATTTCGTGGATGGAAACAATGTCTGCTTCGTTGCAGCTATGGGATTTCGCTAGCTTTTCACTGCACATTTTCTGCTAGCTGTTTGACTTTTTACAAACATCGCTGTTATTTTCATCTGTTAACAGGCTTTTGGTTGCTTTATATTAAGATCTTTCAAAGAACCTAAATAACCCCTGATTTTCCTAGATTAACTGTTGTTCTAGTATATCGGATCAGTTTAATATTCACTCTTTTATCATAGGGATTCTTCTCTTGCATTCTTGGAAAGCGAGTAGGTGCACTAGTGTGAAGATAAGTCATGTCCACTCTCATCTCTCATCGGCAAATCAGGGAAGTAAGCTTCCAGCGGTCTTCACAAGGAGGCTTAGAGTCTGAACACAACGGAATCGTCACCTCAACAAGAAGAAAACAACAGAAGTCGGGACTCTGCCCTGACCAAAGTAAACATTTTTTGAGATCCAATGTACGACCCGACCATGTGCTAGCAAACCGAAATTTGGTGTCCGACTGAAAGTGGTGCCGATACCATTCTCATTGAATAAATCTCCTCGAACTTGCCGGACCATCCGAGAGGAGTCCCTCAAAGGCTGTGATACCGAGGATGAGAGTTTCGTCATCTTCCAACACGAGAAACCAGAGAAGTGCTTAATGCGGTCGTTGGACCGGCGTCCGCCAAGTCAAGGACAAATCTCCGAATGCAACGACGAAAGTTTTGTTGTCTTTTCCAAAGACGATACCGAGTGTTAGTGATGACGACGACGGTGATTTTGATTCTGATGTGGAAGAGGACAACAGTTCCGAGGAGCAAGAAGATTCTGCAGATCACACCGAGGAGGACGATAATGGCACCGATGTTGTAGGTTCCAGCTTTTTTGGCCGCAATAAGACTGATAGGAATAAGTGCGCTGCAACAACTCTCTTGAATTCGGCTTCTGCTGCTGCCCTATGTACTGGTGGTGGGCGTACTGCAACTGGAGGAGAACAACCAGACTCTGGTTTTGCTGAAAAAAAAAAACGTTAAGTTCAATCTCCAGCCAGTAGTGCATGAGATGCCGAGTATTTGGCTATTGCAAGTGATTTTAGTGATGACGACGACGATGATTTTGATTCTGATGAGGAAGAGGACACCAGTTCCGAGGAGCAAGAAGATTCTGCAGATCACACTGAGGAGGACGATAATGGCACCGATGTTGTAGGTTCCAGCTTTTTTGGCCGCAATAAGACTGATAGGAATAAGTGCGCTGCAACAACTCTCTTGAATTCGGCTTCTGCTGCTGCCCTATGTACTGGTGGTGGGCGTACTGCAACTGGAGGAGAACAACCGGACTCTGGGGTTGCTGAAAAAAAAACGTTAAGTTCAATCTCCAGCCAGTAGTGCATGAGATGCGCGCTTGGTAATTCGCCTACCGTGCAGCCAGAAAAGGTCCATGGGAGGACGTCGCCCGCGATCGTGTTGGAAACAGCGAATAGAGATAACATCTGTCTACTTGAATACAATATTAACACCCGAACATCGTGAGAAAATCTACCGCAGTCGGTTTGTGATAAACAATTTAACACAAGAGTGGAACCGATATGTTCTTCAGCTAATGTATCCCACTGCGTTGACAACCAAAGGTTACCAAAGTTGACAAAAACACCGCAATGAGCTTAATTCTAATTTTTTTCAAAAAAATCATACAAAAACTTTCCTACGGAATAAAATCTGCATATACAGCATAATGCTGCATGCATTACTCTCTGTTCAAAAAATAGAAAAACAAATCTAAATCTAAATTTTAAAAAACAGCCCTAGTATAAGAAATGTGAGTTTTCATATAATCGCATTGCATACCATTTGTCCACAGAGGTAACTTCTATTTAAATTGAAACGCAGTTCACAGCCTTTGCCAAAAAAAAGTACGAATCCGTAGTTCCGCAAATCGAAACATAGACTTTCTTGGTGGATTAGAATTGGTGGGGAACAAAACTTAACCACTCCCGCCTCTTATAAAAAAAGAAATTATTTTCCCGGAAATTGCATAAAACTGGTATTTGCTAATTAAAATTCAGTTTATCATTTGTATTCCATTTTAAAATAAACGTTGACATAACCTACATAATTGAAATTCGCTTCTATCTGAAAATGTACGTTAAAAATTGAAAAAGTTAAGAACTTCATACGTACATATACAAATACCGGAAGACGACTGGAAACGATATCTATCTGCCTATATTGCAATTTTTCTCTGCAAACTTTATCGTGAAATACGCAGACAGCTAGTGTATACCTATGGGCTTATGGGATTTCTTTAGGGCTGTGAATACCTATAGGTATGTGTATTCCACATTCACTTTTATCGTGCTGGCTGATTTTCTTGTCTGCACGAAACAATCTTGGGTCTGTTGGGTCCTGTGTCGCCAAGAATGCAGCATTGTTTGCCGCAAATTTGTAAAAAGAATTCCTTGGGACCGGCTTGAGCAAAGTGACTAATTTTAGAGATACCCAATGACTTCTGACTGTACACATAGGTAAAGCTTCGAACGTCGCGTTGTGTTGATAAATATAAGAAAAACTATAATCAGTAACCATTTTACTGCACAAATGGAGGTGTGACAAAATGTCCAACAGCGTTGTCCAGTAGATAAGCTACAGTTAACATCAGCTGAGATCTTCTTTAATGTTCGCTTCGCTTGATTTTCTGGCGGGAAAGAAAAAAATATATAGAGGCATCCAGGCATATTCGCAACTGCTACTAAAAACAAAATACGGGATTTGTCTTGTGAGCTCTAAAAAACTGGGTGTTAGCTGACCAAATGGAAAAACATGCCATCTGCAGATCTATTTGTATTAATTCTCGTCTACGGATTTTATTTTTTTTTTGTAAATTCATTTTTATTTTACTTTATCTCAAAACCTACTCCGACAGTCCCAATCGGACACACTCCTTCTGAACAGCAGGCGCTCTCCTCCGCCCTGAGCGACGACGTCTCGGTCGTATAGGAGCCGCCTATCCACAGTTCGTCGGCAGACGTGGTAGATTAGCTGAACCGCCGATCTATCCTGTATCAGCCCTCGACTATCCAAATATAGGAAAGCTTCTGGCGGAATAAAGCCGCTGAAACGCGCACTCTCAAAATATTCATCATTGGGGTAGAAGGCCCCAAAGATGAAACTATTGTTCGAAGCCATCGCTCTTGCAGCGTGAAACCGAATGAGTTTCACCAGAAAATTGTCTATTCTGCTTACGTTGGCCCCGCTGTATAGGACCTGGTTGGAATAATATTTTGTGTAGTCAGATACTGGTGTTCTGTGAAGTCCAAGGCTGCTTCTCAGACACTGCCTCTCAAACACCCGTATCTTTTCCATTTGAGGTGGGGCAACGTTGAATCACACCGGGCACCCATAGGCAATCAACGGCCTAATGAGGGCCATGTAGCAAATCACCTTCACCCTGCTGTCAAGACGAATGCTATAAAACAATCGTCTTGTCATGGCAAATGCTCCCCTAGCTCTCGCCAGAGCAGCATCTACATGTCTTCCGAAATATAGGTACTGATGCCAAGGTACTTTACTACACTTTTACTCGCCATTGGCTGTCCGTTTGATCCAACGATCACCAGCTTTCGCCAGTTCTTTCTCGTATCCCTAGAGGCCCTAAACAACGCTGTCCTAAACAGGATAGTTTCTGATTTCTGAAAGTTGATTTTCAACTACCAGTCATCTCAATATCTCTGGATCTTGTCGAAGTCCCGCTGCAAAAGAGTTCAAGTGACTTCGACAGTAGGGGCTGTTCTGTATGCGATAAGATCGTCCGCATACGCAATTGCCAGAGTAAGACTAGCTAACATATCACTGGTGTATATGCTGAAGAGAATCGAGATTACCGATCCCTATTGCAGACCATTCTTAATGAAAAATTAGGTGGGAAAAGATACATTGCCACTTTTGACAACAAACGTTCTACCCGTCAGCATGGCATGAAGCATATATAGCAGTGGCTTACTTATGCCAAGTCTGGTCAGCTTTAGATAGACCTCTAACCATACGGTGTCAAAAGCCTTCACTAAATCAACCAGACATGCACCCGTGCACTGTTTTTTGGCTTTGTTGCAATGTATATCAGAGTCGAGTTTGGAGGCGGCATGAATACAGTCATGTCCAGCCTTGAAACCAAACTGGTTCTCCGGTATAATATTATTGTCCTCAGACCACTTCAACAGAGCTCGATTGAGAATCTTTTCGAAAACCTTGCTGATAATCCTGTTGTGTTTAAGTGTTTAAGTGTGACGCGCCACTTAGATTTGCGTTTCCTCTTCAAACTCTTGACAACTCCTGGTAGTGCCGTCCGACCTCGTGTCAGAGACGGCCAATCTGGCAGTATTTACTGTCTGAACGGAATCAGAATCCTCATGGCATTTGGTGGTGGAATACCATCGAATACACGAAGGCGGTCGACAGCAGCCAGACCACGCTTGGTTTTTTTTTTTTCTGAAACCACACCTCTAACAGCTTTGTAGAAGATTCTTAATGGAGCACGGAAATGGAAGGGAGCATGGGCTAGATTCACATTCTTCACGTAGGATAGGTACTTTATTGTACAACTGCTACCTTCCCGCCTTGCAGCAGGTGTTTACCAAAGAGGGATACTAATCGGCCGACCAAATGACCGCTACCATCGATAATAACGGCGCTGTTATTTAAACCAAGCCATGAAAGTCCACAACCGAAGAAATTTTCACACTGCGGCAGATCCTAGAAGAGACCCAAAAAGTCCAAATCGACATCCACGACCTATTCATCGATTTCAAAGCCGCATACGACAGCATTTATAGAGACGAACTATACAGAGCCATGTCTAGTTTTGGTATACCGCCCAAAATCGTCCGTTTGTGTAGGTTGACGATGGAGAATTCTCGCTACTTCATCAGGGTCGGAAACGACCTTACCGACACATGCCGGATTCGATACCAAAAAAGGATTTAGGCAAGGCGATGCGCTGTCGTGTGACTTCTGATTCTTGGGAGGACTGTTCAAAACAAGGCCAGAGGAACAATATTCCAAAAGTCGGTGCAACTACTAGCATACGCCGACGATATTGAAATTCTCTATACCAGTTTGCTGGTATAGAGATGAGAGAAACAAAAAAATGGGTTTAGCAGTAAGTGAGGGTAGGACTAAGTATATGCTGTCAACACGAAAGGACACAACATCGACGAATCGGCCAGAACGTCACCATTGACAGACATAACTTTGAGGTAGTACGGGACTTTGTCTAGCTCGGCTTCGCTTTTAATTCTGACAACAACGTCTCGTCAGAAATTAAACGAAGAATTACTCTTGCCAACCGCTGTTTCTTGGGGCTAAGTAGGCAGTTCCGTAGTAAAGCTCTCACTCGAACTACTGAGGAGATCCTACATAAGACCCTGATCATCCCAGACCTGCTCTACGGACCGTCTCAAAAGCGGATGAAGAAACACTTGGTCGTTTCGAGAGGAAAATTCTTCGAAAAATCATCGGTCCCGTTTGCGTTAACGGGCTACGAAGACGAAGATTCAACCAAAAAAACTCCGCATTGGACGTTTAAGATGACTAGGACATTTAGAAAGAATAGACACCAATACCACGGCTCGAAGAGACGTCGATTCCCAGCCAGACGTCGGACGCAGTAGCGGAAGACATCGCCTTAAGTGGCGCTCACATGTTAAAAAGCCGCACGGAAGAAAGAGTTATTCAAGTTGATAACGTAAACTGGTTGGTCATCACTGACTTGTCATCACTGACTTTCTCCAGCGATTAACCCTCTGCAATCTGGATCTTGATAAATGTCTTCATCTGCATTAGGTTATGGCAGGCCACTCAACTGCGATCCGTACCATAGGAGGCCCTCTTCACAATCAAACGCTGCGATCTCATAGTTCTTAATATTCATTTAGGTACAAAATCGATCTGCTCCCCCGCTGCGCTTGCTTTTACCCAATGGGGTATCTTAAGCTTATTTATTTCTTTTAAGCATCAAGCATTCAATTTAGAAAAAAAAAACTGCGATCAAAAGTTAATGATGGCGAAATATTCCTGAATCCTAGAAGATATCAAAGTCGTCCAACCCACGCAATCGATGCGTACGGCTGTTGTCCATCAATTGGCTGTCGGATTTGCCTTTTGCATGTGAGATGCCACCTAATGTCAATAAACTGAAAATAAATCATATCTCAGTAGAAAATCACCTACCTACACAGATTGTCGAGTCAATTACCAGCGTAAGTCTTGATTGTGCAGATACATAGATTGGGGGTAATTTTCTTTCACTTTTTCGAAAGCATTCTAGCCCCTACCTGGATTCTAGGCATACATTAGCATTACTCACCTGCACGACGCGACCGGCGCGGCGGCGGCTGCATCGCGTTGCAACAACTATGAGCGCGATTGCCGCCGCAGCAAACGCCACGAGGAAGTAAATCGGGTTGTTACTTCTGAACGTGCATGAATTTTAGCTGCAATTACATTTGATTTATGCCCTCTAATACACCGTTATAATGTTCCTACATGAAGTCTGAATAGCATTGTATGCATTATATGTGAGCGAGACGCGAGGCTATACGATAAGATGATAGATGCGTTATTCACGCGTTTGGACTCCATAGACATGCAATATCTGCGAGCTTCAACTAGTCTGGAGGCACTCCTCTCAGAGCAGCACAGCGCCAGAGCTCAGATAAACCGAAACCGATGCTGTATCTCAGGAGTTCATGTTGTGCTATCGCTGTTGTCATGAAAGAGGACAGTCTGAGTAGCAGATCGCAGCCGGGATATGATTATATCGTCATTCGTTTGTCCATTAGCACTCAATTAAACGGCCGTTAAATTTTAAACCACACATGCGACAAACTATCATAGGATTGCGTTGCGACGCGTTTTGCGACGTCTTGCACAGGCCTGGCTGCCTTGGCTCCATTTCATCCAATCCAGAGGAAAATGTTCACACCGCGTGTAATTATGCATATAAACAGTTGCAGGCATTTAATTAATTGATCGACATTTGTGCTAAACACAGCATTGGAAATGATTTATAACCGCGGCTTGTGCGACAACATCAATTAAAAATTTAATTCTGAGTTAATCAAAGGTGAACATGCATGAAATGAGGTCATGCTTATTTTCAAATCCCCGATATGAATGCAGAGCGCTGGATGCTGAGATATGCTAAGGTATCGCCATCGCGTGGGTAAGGTGGGCAGTGGGTTACTTTGTTTTACAGCATTTAAATTGGATACCTACCTGAGATTTGTTGACACCCGTGAGACGTGTGTATACTTAAGCGGTGTCATGTGTTAATTTGTCAAGATTCTGTGGACTTTCCACTAACTAGGTAGAAACGTGATGGATCACATTACCTGACCGAGGAATGAAGCTGACATTTTAATTACACTAAATCCATTTTTTAATTAATTAATCTATTTAAGTCGTTTATATAATAGTAGGTGCCTAATGATGAAAAACCGCCTTAAATTAGTTTAATTTGATGCAATAATTTAATTTAAAACTGATATATAAGTATCTATTGTTATGCTGGTGTGCCACAAGGCTCAGTACTTGGTCCGATTTTATATAATTTATATACATCGGACTTTCCATGCCTGCCGGAATGTGAAGCGGCTATTTATGCTGACGATAATGCGATACTTTCGTCGCATGAATTTGGTCTGGACATTGAGACAAATCTTAATAATGCGTCGAAAATATTAGAACAGTACTACACAAAATGGAAAATAAAGCTTAATGCAGGTAAAATCCAGGCTATCTTTTTTACTAGAAAAAGAAAGTCCTGTTTTCTTCCTACAAATCAGCTTACAATAATTGGGCGTCAAATTAAGTGGGAGCCTTATATAAAGTATCTTGGCATTCATCTTGACACCAAGCTAACATTTAAAGAGCATATAGCTAGAACTTTAAAAAAAATAAATATTGCAATCAAAATGTTATATCCATTTGTTAATAGAAAAGCAATGTTATCAAATGAAAACAAAGTTATTGTACACAAAGTAATATTTCAAGCAATTTTCCTGTATGGTTGTCAAGTGCGGGGTAATTGTGCTGTTTGTCATACTAAAAAAATCCAGATCTCACAAAATAAAATATTAAAAATGACGTTTAATCTTCCATGGCATCATTCCACAGTAGACCTACATAATAGAGCAAATGTTGAATTGATCTCCGACAGAATACGTAAACTATGCGTTACATTTAGAAATAGATGCGATTTTTCAGATAATTATTTAATAAATGAGCTAAACCTTAATACCTAGAACATTAATGAATTATTATTAATTGAAGTCATTAATTGTAAATTCAATTATTTGTTATTTGTATTAATTTATTATATTTCTATATATATATTTATTTATCTATCCACTATATTAATCGCCGACCCAATTTCTTTCAGAACATATTTACCCTATTTAATGAAGTAATATTGCATTTTTTTTTTACCAAATTGAAGCGTACAGCTCATAGATCGGTCGAAAAGAATTATAATTTCAAAAAAGTTATTGCAAAATTGGTAAAATAATGTTTTTAAATTACCTTGGTTACAACAACAACATTGTAAATATACAAAGAAAGATAGCTTTATAGCTTAGCTATCTGTGCTGCGAGTGTCACGTTTGAATGATGGGAGTTAAGCAAAGAAAGAGAGAAAAGTATTTGCGCAGGGGTGGGTTGGGTATGGGTAATTGGATAAGTCACATTTTTCTTTCGCTCAGTCGGAGTCCTGTGACTGTCTCCTTCTATTGTATGAATCAGAAATTAAAAAAAGAGAATCATACACAGAGAACTTTTCTATATGTGTATGCGTATAACTCTAATGTAGCTTTAACATAGTGTGGGGTGAATGGTGTGCGTTAAGCGAATTAAGTAATTTAATTTTAATTTAATTTTAATTTTGGTGGGGCAAAATGTCCCATTTATTTGGCTTAATACAAGCTAGAAAAAAAAAAACAATACAATACTTACAATACTAGAACTAAAAACTAAGACTTATAACTAGGAGTAAAAGCTAGGGTTTATGTAGAAGGAGGCTAAGTTTAATGGAGGAAGAGCTACGGTTGAAATCAAAAATGGAAATGTTTGAGTTTACTTTCCGTAGCATACGGGAAATTGGTTCGTTTGAGCCGTAGGACGTGCGGTGGGTTGGCAGATAGAAGAGACGGGGGTGTCTTAAATTACGAGGGTTAGTATTAAAGAAGATGGAGCTGTAAAGAGACGGGCAATCGATAGAGCCTGAGAGGAGGCGATGAATGAAGAGAATGTCTGCAGCTTCTCTCCGGTCCTCAAGGCTATTCAGGTTAATGAGTTTGAGGCGGTCATGATAGGGAGGCAGAATTAGGGGATCGTTCCAAGAAAGACCGCGGAGGGCAGGTAGAGAAGGGAATATGCGCACGCGTATTGGTGATTGGATTGGATACGTATACCTACTCTGTCTTTTATAAGTTATAGGTAATCATAATGTTGCCCGAATATTGTACAAAATTGTATTTTCTGTGGTTGCGTTGGGCTATTATTATTGACCTTATTTGTATAGTGTAGCACTATACATAGAGCAGCCACTGAGCCACCTCACCGAAACGAAAGTGTTTGGCGTGTGGGGGCGTGGCGGATGAATGTGTGTCGTGTTCGTTTGTGTTAAGCGAATGAGGGAGAGAAGTTATCCGCAGGTGTGGTTGCATTAGTCTGATGAACGGAAGTACATTTGGCTTCCGGTCATTCGAAGTCGGTTGTATCCTACACGAATTATTAGATAGCCATCCTACAATAATTGTGGTTTCACTGTGCTCTGATCCTGGTTTTGGCCAATTATTACCTATTCTTTGTTAAGTCATTTTGATTTCTTTTTTTTCGACGGAATATTAGGTAGATATGCCTCGGCAAAGAACTTTGATGGGTAGGCGTGAGAGGGAAAGAAATAGAGTTGATTATTTGTTACGTCGCGAAGCCGTACCATACGTACCATTCCGTACCATTTTAGTGCCAATATCTTTCTCTCTTTCCTTCTCATTGCCTTGCCCAGCAAGTTTATCGTAGCGGTGAACTACGCTGGATAATTTGAAGAAGGGTGGTAACTTCGGACCGTTCCTTGCAATCGTTCGAAATTTTAAATCGGAAAGGTATGGCCTTCGTAGGAATGTTTTAGCAGTGAGCAGTGGCATGAAGATATTTTGTTTTCAAATTTAAAAATTATTTTTTACTCTTTTTGGTCGCAGGTACCTTACCTTTTCTGCCACATCTGGACTGGACTGGAAGAAGAATGCTATTATTTTATTACTCTTCTATTGTGCGCATTTTGTTATCTCATAGCAAAAAATTAAAAATATTATTGAATAAGAAATATAAAAGTACAGCATGAAAAAAAATTTAATGCAATCTGTTTCATTTCAGTGCTATTTTTGTTTTTTCAACGTTATAGAAGTTAAGAACAATATTAGTTAGTTACTATCTATTCCAGAACTGACACGAATACCTACCTACGATCAGTAATTTTTAAGATTTCTTTATTTAAAGACAGACATTCAAATTCGCTTCAAATCAAACAGAGCTACACCAATTTTATTTATCTATATAGTAGATAATGATATAAAAAAAATGTGTGGTCGATTTTCGAGCACTGGGCGAACCTAGTCTATATAATTTCATTTGTTGTCTTATTCTTATTATTTATTTAAATGTTCATAAATATTTGTTGTTATTTATTTTATTTATTATTATTAATTTTAGTCATTATTTATTAGTTTGTTGTATTTATTTATTTATTTATTTTATTTTGTATCTTTACTATTTTACCTATACATGTATATTTGTTTTTTTATTATTTATTTGTTTATTTATTTATTTATATATTTATTTATTCATTTGTTTATCTTATTATTATTTTTTATTTTTTATTTTTAATTGAGGTTTTTCTTTTCGTTGTTTCCTCAAAGATTTGTTTTCTTCAAAATAGTATAAAAATGTTTATATTAATATTTAATTATTCCCCAGTAGAAAGATATATTGTATCATATCTCTGTATGTAAATTGTGCGGCAATAAGCTTTATTTGTTAACTTAAAACGAAATAAAAATATCTATCTCTCTAAAAAAATATCTATAAGTATCTATTGGGATAATTACATCGTGTTTTTATAATATTTATATGCGGTGCACAATGCCCATACAAAATGCGGTCGAAAATACAGGGTGCCGGGAAGGTATACTACTTTGTTTGTTTATAAATTTCGATTAAATGAAAGGGAATGGATCTCATATTGATTAATGTTTTATTTAATGTCGGCATGGAATACAATATCAGGTAAATGTCCACCTCTGTTAGTCTCACAAATGTAAGCCAGCACATTTCCACGCCTTATCTCATTAATTTCATCACGAATATCTTGTTCGAGTTGCTCAAGCGTTTCTGGTTTGTTTGCATAAACCTTGTTTTTCAGATATCCCCACAAAAAGAAGTCAGGAGCAGTCAAATCAGTCGACCGTGGATGAACATCACCATTTCTTAAAATAACTTGTTGTGGAAGGAGGTCTCGCAGTAATTCCATTGTAATCCTGGCTGTATGCGATGTGGCACCATCTTGTTGACACCACATGTTAATCAAGCCCAAAGTATGCAGTTGTGGCGTTAAAAAGTTCTCAATCATATAACGATGTCGCTCCGCATTCACAATTTCCGTTACGCAGTTTTCATTTTCAAAGAAGTAAGGTTCAGTGATTCTTCCTGACCAAATTGCACAGCAGACTGTTACTTTTAATGGATGCAAAGGTGACTGATGAATAATTTGAGGGCTTCCATTGCTCAGAACCGACTATTCTGTTTATTCACAAAACCGTTAAAATGCAAATGTGCCTCGTCACTAATTATGATTTTTTCATGAAAATCGGCGTTGTCAAGGGCTAGCTCTAACATTCTATTGGCATATGTACGGCGGCGTAAATGGTCTTGTGAAGGAAGCTCTTGTGTCAACTGAATCTTAAATGGAAGCAAATGCAAATCCCTTTGCAAAATTGTGGCCAAACTTGTTCTTTGAAGACCAAGCTCCTAAGCAAGTATGTCGGCGTAAATGGTCTTGTGAAGGAAGATCTTGTGTCAACTGAATCTTAAATGGAAGCAAATGCAAATCCTTGTGCAAAATTGTGGCCAAACTTGTTCTTTGAAGACCAAGCTCCTAAGCAAGTATGTCGGCGTAAATGGTCTTGTGAAGGAAGATCTTGTGTCAACTGAATCTTAAATGGAAGCAAATGCAAATCCTTGTGCAAAATTGTGGCCAAACTTGTTCTTTGAAGACCAAGCTCCTAAGCACGGCGTCGAATTGAGGTTGATTGATTGTTTTGAACACTTCCTTGAGCAGCAGTAATGTTTTCAGCCGATCTTGGAGTACGTTGTGGTCCATGCTGGGGCCAATCACCCTTTTTCTTCGAAATCATTCACTACACGATAAATAGTGCGTTTGTTTGGCACGTTGTTTGTCCCAAAAATTTCACGTAACTTTCTCATCATCACAGTAATCGATGTTTGATTTTCATAAAATGTTTTAACGATTAAAACATGTTGGTTTATGGAATATTTTTCGATAATAAATCTACCACATGTCTACTTCACGACTTCCAAATATGAACTGTCAACACCCTGTACATTTGCATTATGGTAGTTTTCGATCGATAAATTCAGAAAATTTAGTTTCAATCTAAGAGTAAGATAAAAAGGTTTATCATCTTTATCCCATAGAAGTATATAAGTTTTGACATAAGGTTTGCAAAATAGAAAAATAGTTTTTATAGCTATATCGCAAGGCATATAGCCTTGTCTGTTTTGCCCGTTCTTTCGACTGTTTGACATCGATTTTAAGGCCTTAAATTTTTAACTACGGAATGGCGAACAATTTTAAAAATAAATGATGTGGAAATGTCGTTTCTATTTTTAAGGACCATAAAGAAGAGTGGTTCGGCAGCGATTCTTTCAATCTTACCGGATGTCAGTCCATCGTTTCGTCAGTTCTCAAATAAGTAAACTCAACTAAGCAAACAAATTAAAATCGGCATTCCGTGATCGAATGGTGACTTTTTCCAAGCAAGTCATGTAGAAACCCTTATAATTACAAAATTAAATGAAGTTTTGCCTTAAAGGCATTTTTCATGATATTTTCTCATATGGCTTTGAAATTTTCTATAATCAAGATTTTTGGTGTTCGAGATAAACCAGGGACCATCATAAAATATGAACTCATATTGATTAAGGGATACCTACAATGGATTCCCTCTTCACCTATACTTGTTTTATCAGAAACTACCTAACTGTTTTACCGACCTATTAATCCTAACTCTTTTAATCACATTCTCAGAAAATATTAATACATTTTCGCCCGTCTAAATCTACCTGGCAGCACTTACTAAATAAAAGACGGAACATTGATTCGAACTCATTCAGTTCTGAAAACGTAGCAAAGTCAAAATCATGTCATTTTCTAATGCAAACGAAGGTCAAATCGAAGTTTCATGTGGTGACGGAAGTATAGTTTCGGTCTTACTGAACCTGCCAAGTGTGTCCAGCCATTGGAATAATTTCTTAAGCGACGTTGTCAACAGCCGACAGGAAAGATCTGATAGGATAAGCCGAGAAACTGAATCAATTACTGATTTTTTGGATAGGTTCCCACTTTTGCCTGAAGCAGAAGCTATTAACGATCAAATCGACAGATGAAATCCAAGCGAATTTGTTGGAATAGATTTATAAACCTGACTAGATATCTTAATATCAAATGTGTGTTCCTATATAATATAAGTATTACAATGTATGGTAAAATTGTACTAAATATAGATTTAATAATTAACTGAAATTGAATTTTAATGGCTTGAAAATTTTAAATACAAATTTTCAGATTAA
The DNA here is from genome assembly GCA_949824845.1 of Rhingia rostrata. Classification (NCBI taxonomy): domain Eukaryota; kingdom Metazoa; phylum Arthropoda; class Insecta; order Diptera; family Syrphidae; genus Rhingia; species Rhingia rostrata. Next base: position 29,238,724 of record OX463758.1, read on the forward strand.
AAGATACAGATGGAAAAAATGTATATTTACACTTAAAGATACAAATAATTGAAAATGTAATATGTGTTCTTATCGAGATTAAATTTAAGGATATTAGGTAGGCCAACAAAAAAGAAAGAAAAAATATCTAAATCAACTGCAGCTTCACTATAAGCAATATTAGGGAGGGTAAACTATTGTAATAGGGGTCGTATTAGGCGACCTGATAAAAGGTTCGTTCCTCGCCCTAGCGACACAAGAACGTAACTACATTTTTTTAAGAATTTGGGCTGGGTATGCCGCGTTACTAAAATATATAATTTATATATTGTGACAAAACATTGACCTCTAAGTGAAGAAGGATAGAAAAAGAAGTGGTAAAAAAATTACAAACACCAAAATTACCAAATATTGACATATATTTTTGTGTCACTACGGCATTGTTAGTTTTTTTTTCTATTTTCTATTTATTTACTTCATCAATTAGAATACAATCTATTAGACTAAGAATAAATACATAATATAACTGCTGGTGGGTACCTATATGCATTCGTATATTACACTACAAAATAAATATATGTTACAATGATTTTCATTAAATTAAATATAATTAATTACTATTAGAACATAATGTTGAAATATTATTTAATACCATAGATTTAAAGATATCTCTAGAAAGATTCGAATAAAAATCAACTGAATTACAAATTAAATTTGCTTCTCTGATGCAACGGGATATAGTCTCGTTTCGTCCATAATTGCTACGATGAAACTGTTCATAAATTAAAAATCGACAACGTGTAATCCTTGATGGTGCATTGCCTTCATTTACTAATGCTAGCAACGGGGGACACTTTATATGATATGTTATAATATCTCTTATAAACATTACGGAAAAGTATACCCTGCGATTTTTTAGAGATTGCATTCCAAATAATAAACACCTACTGTTATAGGATGGCCTTGGAATTCTCCAATTTAACTTGAAGAACGCATATCTAGTAAATTTTCTTTGTACTTTCTCAATTCTTTCCATTGAATTATTGTAGTAAGGATTCCAAACTATGCTACAATATTCCAGAACTGATCTTACTAGAGAAACATATAATGACTTTAGAGTATAAGGATCCGAGAATTCTCTAGTGTTTCTTTTAATAAAACCAAGCATTTGGTTAGCTTTATAAATAATATAGTCGTAGTGTGGAAAGAATGACAGCGTTGTGTCTAATATAACCCCTAAACCTTTCTTCCATCTAACTCGCTCAAGATTAATGTTATTGATATTATAATCAAACAAAATTGGATTTTCATTCCTGAAACATGACAAAACTTGACATTTTGAAATGTTAAGATGAAGCAGATTCCGTTTGCACCAATGATCAAGTCTCGTCAGATCTTTTAAGAGAAGACAACAATCCGATTCACATCGTATCTTACGATAGAGTTTGAGATCACCGGCAAATAGAAGGCAAGTCGAATCAATAAACATACCGGGTATTTCATTGACAAATAACAAAAATAATAATGGTCCTAGATGACTTCCTTGTGGGACCCCTGACGGAACTGAAATGTTATTTGAGAGCGAATTGTCAATTTTTACTATTTGGAATCTACCCGTCAAATATGATTCCAACCACTTTAGTAAAGAAGAATGGATACCAAAAGAGAATAATTTACTAAGTAGAACTTTATGATTTATTCTGTCAAATGCTTTCGCAAAATCAGTAAAAATAATAGCAGGCTTGCTCCTGTTAATCTACCCCTGAATCTCACTCCTCATCACATCTCATCAAGCTGTCTTTTTTGATTTAAGACATAGCGAGCCATGGTAAAAGAAGTGTTCATTGTTTTATTCAGTGTCTAGTAGTGGTGTTGGTAAATTTAAAAGTAGTTCTTGACTCATTTACATTATTGACTTAGATCACGGTAGTCGATCATAGGTTTTGCCAAAGAGCTCGTAGAAGCAATCCTTAGCTATATCATCTTTTTCCTCCATTGAGCGCAAGGTTTATGTTGGCGTATTTGGTCTTGATGCCGATTTTACAATGCGTTCGCTTATGTCTTGGAAGCAAAAAACTTGCTACCTTAGTCTAGCACTTATAACAAATCCGCATCCGAATAGTCTATTTCTGCTCACTATAACACTTTCCGCAGTAGATGTCACAGTTTTTCATCCTCT